>OX637468.1:7864161-8367725 GCA_951799995.1 Trifolium subterraneum | reverse complement strand
GTATATAAAAATATATCTATATGATATAGTGCCAGTAATGCTCAGATTTTCCTTTAATTAATAGTATAAAATTATAAACAATTCAATTATAACAACAGTGTCAAATGGTCACTTATACAATAATCTACTTTCTGCTATGATACAATATTTAATTGGTAAATCTGAAAAATACAATAATGGTTGTGGGATCCTATACAAGAAGTACAAGTTGAATGTTCTTAACGCCTTTGGAAATTAAACATCTTGATTGATATGGCAAAGACCAAAACAAAAGCTATTGGAAATGCAACATTAACAACTGCAACTACTCTTAGAAAATCATGCTTGAAACCAAAGTAATTTGTCAGAAAACCTTCTACTGTCTGTATTCCATCACTGGTATCAATGTTGTGTTTTATATCTCCATATTGTGAAGCCACTAATCCATACAAACTCCAAGCCATTGGATTTATCCAACTGTACCACCTCCACCACACTGGAATCCTCTGTTAGCCCCAAACGACAAAGAAAAAAAATATATAAAGAATTAGCTATATATATATACTTCTATTCTATGCTTCGAAGAAACATGAAATTGAAGGAAAAAAAATCGAAAAAGAAGGCATTAATGATCAATTTACTATGAATTTGGATTTGTTGCAAACTTCAGTCACATATTTACGCATCCACGCAGTCAACACATTGTGATTGGACCGTCTGATCTAGATCTAGCGGCCACTGATGTACTAACTGGATGAATGTCTAATGGATCGTGGAGGAGGCTCTGATACCACTATTGGGCCATCAAGGAAAGTCTCACTGGATTGGACCAACACATTGGAGATTGAACAACTTTATAAGTGACTTTGACATCACACTTTCACGCAAAACCTTAAGGCATTAGGTTTATGGGTAAACCTTAACTCTCCAACCAATGTGGAACTTAACTCATACTTGATAGATCTCAACATTGGTATAGACTTGACACCACACTTTCACCCAAAACCTCACGATCGATCACCACTCAATTATTGCTCCCCCAACTGAGCTCTGATACCAATGTTGGAATTGAGTATTGGACCGAACACATCTGTCAAATAACCGATTATCCCAAAAGCTTAAGCTGTTAGGAAGAGCTACAACAATGATTTTATATTATTTCTAACAACATCCTTACAAAACCGACTTGTAAGGTGAAGATTGTCTTCACTTATAAACATATATCCAGGTCATCTCGCAACCGATGTAAACTCTTTAACAATATATACAACCGTTTTTGGTTGTCCCTTAAGGTTACAAGATCAGAATCTTGTTGATGAGCTAACACCTTAGGGAAAAAAACATGAAATTAAAATGCACCAAGACTTTGAGGAAGTTACTAAAAACTTACTGGTCTTGGGACTATGAATCCTGAGAAGAGATTCCATACTGAAAAGAATGCAGAGGAAACTATAGTGGAAATGTGGTTGTTTGGGGTCATGGCAACTGCCATCATACCATAGTAGGTGAAGAAGAGGAAGGTGAAATACATGAAGAATAGGTACCACAAAACTTTAACCACAGTCCATTCAAAACCAATCATAGCATAAACTATACAGCAATAGACCACAGATTGTACAAAAACATGTGGGAGCTCAATTACAACCTGCAATGCAAGAAACTATTTAGATTTCAAAAAAGAAAAGAGAACACTAGTGAATTACTTACACATGATGATGTCAATTTAAGTAATACTTAAAACTTTTAACTCTTGTTTATAACATTCCAAATTACTAAATGAATAAACTATCACTTTTTTTATGTTCTCTAAGATATTAAAGGCATATAAGATGGTATAAGAAACTATCTTTTATAAGTTGGTTTTGTGGAGAGGATTTAGACCTAAAATCTAATATGTTCTTCACTTTTGTTTGGAACAATAATTGATTTAGGAGGCTATAGCATATGTCAAACTAAAGACAAGTTTTTAAAATAAGAATTGCTTGCCTGAGCAAAAGCATATGGAAAAGCTGAATACATCCCGGCAGCTCTTTCTCTATAAAAGACCGTTCTTTCAACTGCAACCACTGGCTGCACTGAATTAGCATTCTTGAAGCCAATTAGGAGAACAGCCGCATACATGGACCCCATGGCATTAAAAAGATCTTGCTCCTTTTCACTGCAATAATTTGATATGAAATTTTACCGTTAGACAAATAAAAAGTTATACAAACTGTTAAGAAGATGAGTTGACCTGAACATGAATTTACAAGTCAGAGGCAATCCTCGCCTTACAAGTCGGTTTTGTAGGGTTGAGTTATATCCAACTCTCAATTTTAAGATGATATCAGAGCCATGGTTCGTCTTGGTGGGGAATCAGGAGTGGATACTGGTATTGGATAAACTATAGGATGTGAAAACTCACACTTGGGGGGAGATTGTTGGGTTTTCAAGTGAGTGAGAGGTGACCTATTAACCTAATTCCTTAAGTTTTTGGGTGGAGATGTGGCGTCTCCCTCTCTTGTAATCCTGGAGCATTTGACCTGATGTTTCTCTCAAATTCCCCCGGACTCCCCAATAAGATGGTATCGAAGCCTCTCCAAGATTCGTTAAGTCACTCTCTATTTGGTCAGCCACCATTTATATCCACGCACCAAGTCCAATAGAGTTAGGCGTGAAGGGGTGTGTTAAGAAGTCTCACATCAAATGTGAGTTGGCCTGAACATGAGTTTATAAGTAAGAAACAATTATCACCTTACGAGTCGGTTCTAAGACAAACATAAGATTTTAAAGCCGTAAAATATTTATAGTTTTTCTATTTGATCTTACATTTTGGAGCCAAGGTTCCAAAACATGCTTCCAAGCAAAACAGCTACCATGGTTGAATATAAAGATCTTATGGCAATATATACAGGATTGCGCCAATATGACCAATGTTGTTTCCATAAGCAAGCCATGCATTGTGTCAAAAAGGATCTTGAGTACTGTGAATGAAAATATAGATCTTTTGAACCAGAAGCTGGAGTACTCAATTCTTTGATAAGTGATTTATTTCTCCTGAAACAGTAAGTACAGTTTATATAAGTGCTTTCTTGTAGATTATTTTTCATTTCTATAATTTGATTAGCTTTTTCATACAAGAAGAAAAAAGAACCTGTATAACTCTGAATTTGTGTACACTTCTGCAAAATCAATCCCCAATTCCACTTCTTTAGATGAAGTTGTAACTTCCAACATCCATGTTGCTGGATTATAACCGTCTTTAATTTTGCTAACACCTTGGATTTTCTTCAATACAAAAGTGTGTGCATGTTGAAATATTAACAGGAAAAAAATGATTTAAAGCATAAAATAATCTATTTTCAACATACTTCAAAATAACCGATTAAATTGGAAGAATGATGTCCAAGCGGCCCCACATATATCTCTAGCCCTCCTTGCTTAAGTAGCAAAAGCTGCATTTCATTATAAAAAAAATATTAGAAACTTTACAAATGGAAGCGAACAAAAAAATCTCAAACTTATTGAGTTTTCATTTTCACCTCATCAAAAGATTCGAATATATCAATACTAGGCTGGTGGATGGTACAAACAACCGTTCTTCCAGTGTCTACCGTGTTCCGAACTGCTCTCATCACAATAGCTGCAGCCCTTGCATCTAGCCCAGAAGTTGGCTCATCCATGAATAATATAGAAGGATTAGCTACCAACTCAACAGCAATAGTTAACCTTTTGCGCTGTTCCGTCGAGAGACCGCTAACACCAGGCAATCCTACTAATGCGTTTTGTAGTGGTGTCAATTCCACAAGTTCCATAACTTCCTCAATGAACATCTGCAAGCATTACTCAATTTCAAACATAGAAACACCGATAAAGCATACAAGTCTTTCTGGACAGATCTCAAGTGATTCTGATACCAACCTTCCGGGTTTCAGCATTGATGTCGGGGGACAATCGGAGCCATGCAGAATAGAGCAAGGACTCATAGACAGTAACATTAGGAGAGTGGATATCATTTTGCTCACAGTATCCAGAAATCCTTGCAAAGGTTTCTTGCTTCTTTGGATATCCAGAAATTGTAATGTTCCCACCGATATCTCCACCAGTTTTTCTACCAGAAAGAACATCCATCAAAGTTGTTTTTCCAGCACCAGTCACACCCATCAGAGCAGTGAGAACACCTGGTCTAAAAGCTCCACTGACACCCTTCAAAAGAACTAACTTATCCTCAACAACACCCCGGTTTCGCATTTCCTGCATGTTCAATCTAAGTATATGAGTATATTTTCTTGACAATAATGCTTAGAAAGTTCAAATAATTTTTATACTGTCACTGTAAATGTAAATAATTTTTATACTGTCAATCAATTATAACTGTCATTACATCAGATCATTAGAAACTTTGATTTTAATTATAATAACTACGTCTAAAATCACACATAAGTCACATATAATTGATTGTGATTCGCGGCAATGTAAAACTTTGTACACTGACAGTGTGTGAAAATTAAACTCTTCACTTATTTGGTTTCCATATTACCTGTGGCATGCCTACTGAATACGTAACTTCATCAAAGGTGATTGAATGCGGTTCAAAAGGAAGAACCATTCCTCTTTTCCTACTATGATTTGTCTCTGCGCAACCTGTTTCTTGCCTACCACCAATTTGCTCATTGTTTTGAGATTCCTCCGGTATAACCGTTTGATGCTTTCCGAGTGCTGCATGATAAATTTTGTAGAATATTAGTACATTGACTATAGTCTTATTTGTTTTGTTATACATTTAAGGCGAAGACACTCACGATTCAAGAAAGTGAGAGCAAGGATATAGCCAAAGTTGAAAAATAATGTATATCCAATCAAAGCAACCACACCAATCCAATACCAGTATGTCTCGGTGAAGTACCCGCGAGATTTCAAAACTTCAACTCCTAGTGGCTCCGTTGAGTTAGGAAGAACCTTTCATAAGAAAATATACCAAGACATCAAATTATATATCAGATTACAACATTCAGACATACGGCACATCAACCATTTGCATTAGACTTGGCGATAAATCAGATTATTTATATGATATTGAAGTCATAGAAAATGAACAAATAAAAAGACTTACATGTTTCCATTTATTACCAAGGAACTCATTATTTACCATGGCATTCTGCCCATACATCATTGGTGATATCCAAAATCCCCATACCCACCATTTTTTTATACTGTCTGTGAGCATAAAACAAAGTAATAAAGAGAGGAAAACTCATAGTATAGAACATAATGAGACAAACACTGTGATTGTTTAGTTGAGTTATATCCATGACATTCTACCTTTTGATAGGACAAAACCACTCATAGCAAAAAGGATGGAAAGTACAAATGATCCAAATGTGAGAGCCACATTCATATCCCTCCCAACTGCTGCAATGAGTCTGAATAATGCAGAAGCCATCTGGTGTACTAGTACAAGAATAAGGTATTGTCTGAAAAATCTGCATCAGGTAGTAGACAAATAAACGCATGTCATTATTTGTATAGTATAGGATAAGAATAATAAAGGCATAATGCATTCATAGGTCCTTTAAGTTTTACGTTTGTATCAAATAGGTGCTATTTCTTAAGGACATTTAAGGACCTATTTGATACAAACTTAAAACTTAAAGGATCTATCTGATACAAACATAAAACTTAAAGGACCTATATAATACTTAAAATACTTAAAGGATCTATCTGATACTTGAAAAACTTAAAGGACCTATCTGATACAAACGTAAAACTTAAAGGACCTATAGATACATATTGCCAAAAATAAATGATATATCTATATTTTATTATAGAAATAACTTATACATAAACCATTTTATGATAAGTGCTTGTAAAAACATATCTTTCATACCTTCCAATATTTGGATCAAAACCAATGACGTAATAGGTGAGGAATACCCAAACAAACACTTCCACGAAAGTCATGGGGATTTTTAGGATCCATGCAGGAAGACCATATGCCCATGAAGGGAAAAAGAGGTACCCCCTTTGCTTGTAGAAAACAGGAAGCCTTGAAACTACCATGGAAATTTCAGCCATTCCATTGAACATGATCACAACAACACCATAGAACAATGCACCTACATATATGCCTCCATGAGTCACGGAATCTCTGTGCATCTCAGTCCGGAAGAAGATGGTCATCGCAACCATTGCCATTATAGACAGCTAAAAGGAGACGGAAGCCATCATTAATACATTGCATTATAATGTCTTCCAGTACACCAAAAAAAGTCCGACAATGTTTGACAATCAAGGTTACGGGTGGTTCATAAACACACACTGACTGAAGTGGCTTTTAACTAAAGACAAAAAGGATAATATCTCAAAAAAGTACACCAGGCATGAGGTCAGAACATAATGTTAAAATGGAAAAGTCCAATTTCCAAACTTACTTGGCAAAGCTTGAAGATGTAGACAAATGAATTGCGCTTCATAAGTAAAAATTCTCTTGATAAGCAAGCTTTATACAGTTCCCATTTTCCGACTCCATATTTCTTGGTTGTCAAGGCAGATGGATGGCTCTGAGACTTGTCAAATTCAGTACCAAGTTCATCACCAAGTCTTATGCCAACATGAAATGATTGAAATGCCTCGGAAAACTCTTCAGCTGTGACAAATCTATAAGGCTGCTCCTTGTGTTCCCAGTACTGCTCTTGATCTTTCCTTGATGTCACCTATAATAACATAATGGTTTTCATAGCAAAAATTAAATTGTTATTGCATAGTATAAATTATAAAACCTTTTTCTTTCCTACAAAAAAAAAGAGAACAAACAATGGCACTCACTTCTTGTAAAAAATCTGCCACTCCTTTTCTATTTGGACATTTAAAACCGATTGATTCGAAAAATTCAAGTACATGCTCTCTAGGACCCTGGTAAATAATGTGACTATCAGAGAGTAGAATAATGTCATCAAAAAGATTGTAAGTCTCTGGTGGTGGCTGCAGGAGTGATATAACCGCGGTTCCTCTGAGAATGTGGACATATTGCTTCATTGAATTCACAATTTGAAAAGTCGTTGAGCTATCCAACCCAGTAGATATTTCATCCATTAATAGAACTTTAGTTGGTCCAACCAGCATCTCCCCTACATTTATGTAATCAGATTATGGCGGAGTTTAAATTCTGGCAACGGCCAAAATACTAACACAACAACTAATATACTATTAATCGTGATGTGCATTAAAATTACAATGAGAATTGTTTTACCTGTTGTAACTCGTTTCCTTTGTCCACCAGAGATACCTCTTAACATTGCATTTCCTACAAAAGTATCAGCACAAACCTCTAGTCCCAAAACCTGCAGATATATAATAAAAAAAATCAAGAGACTTTAAAACATGATATTATTTGTGTAGTTATTATGGTGACTAGAGATGGTTTTTTGAAAGTATAAATTGTTTTACCCTTAGGACATAATCTGTAATCAAATTTGTCTTCTGACCTTCAGTTGCTATAGCCTGTGACCATTATGAATTTCTTATCAGTCTCATTTCTAGTAATTAAGTAACGAAAAAAAACAAGATACTTTAAAACATGATACTATTACAGTGTAGTTATTATGGAAAAGAAATAGATTATACATTAATTAAGTATAAAAGAGCCTCTATATTACCTTCATGTACACATCAATATCTGGATCAGGCACGATATTTGCATGTTTTTCTCTTCTGGACAATTCTGCTAGCATATCTGCAGAATTTCAACAAAATTACAAATGGTCAAAACTTTCACATTTACGATTTGTTTGGATTGACTTATTTGAACTTATCTATTGGCAAAAGCACTTTATGTCTATTTGAGAGAGCGTATGGAGAAACTTATGACATGTCCATAAGCTCTTTTTAGCTTATTTCCATAAATGCTACAGGATATCTTATGAGAACAACATATAGCTTAAATTAAAATAGTTTGATTTTATTTTATCTTTTATTGTTGAAAAAAATGATACATAAGCACTTATATGATAAACGCTTATGATATAAGCGTTTAATAAAGTTGTTTGTCCAAACAAGGTCATAATAATTCAACTTGTGTTTTCCCTTTTCAGTAATTAATATAAGCAAAAAGAAATTTTGTAAACTAACCATAACGAGGCCCGACACCTTGGACTCTTGCTGAGAAGGCCAGTGTTTCTCTAACAGTCATTTCTGCAATATGAAGGTCATGTTGATCTACATAAGCAGAAGTTCTCTGGGGCACAAACTCTTTCATCTGGTGACCATTATAAGTCACCTTTCCAGAAAACTGATCATTAAGTCACACCAGATTACCGATTTAGCTAGAGATACAATGTTGAAAGTAGAGAGATAAAATATGAAAGCATAGATAATATAAGACATGTGTGTGTCTTCTTTTTAATGTTCTAACCTTCAATTTTGGATCAAGTTTTCCAGCCAAAGCCAACAGGAGTGTGGTTTTTCCTGAACTTGGAGGGCCCAAAAGCAATGTCATTCTGAAAAGAAGCAAATTAAAACTTGTTATACTGGTTCAAAAGGTCCTAAGGAAATCAATGAAAAGAGCAGTATTTGTATCGATACCTTGAAGGCTTTATTATTCCACTAACATTCTTGAGAATATTTAAATGTTGTTTTCTACTTGGAAGTACATGCAGAGAGTTCAATAGGCCCTTCAGAATTAAAATGTTAAAGAATGAAACAAGATTGTTTAGTTAGAATCTCCTTCAATATAAAATCACTTAGAAAGTTATTAGCACTATCTAATATAGTTAGTACTTTACCTCAACTATATTGACCATGAAGTTAGTGAAGGTAGGCAAAGATCTGCTTCCTACATGAGCTTCTGCTTCGATATTCAAGTGCTCGAATCGAACCTCTATCGTAGGAAGATCAATTCCAACTCTGAAATCATCCAATGAACAAGAAAAGGATGAAAAACAATGAAATTAGTGTATTTCAAAAGCATATCTAGAGGAACAAAAAATAATTGAATTTGAACCTGTCGATTCGTTTTTTGAGTTTGAGCAAAAACTTCTCATTGTCCTCTTCAGCAAGTCTAACAAGTCTTTCAAGCAAATCTTTTCTTTCTTGCAACCCAAGGTTCTCGATATCGACCTCAGTAGCTTCACCTTGAAGTGAAGTGAGCAAACCTTTCCTCAAACGCGCAAAAGTAGGAAGATTCTGAATTGCAACCCATTTAAGAGCTTCTTCATCATCTTCTTGGTGAAAAGAATCTGAAAATATCTCAGCAGCATCAGTGTTCCTCCAAATTGATGAACTACCAATCCTAAAACTACTTCCACCCTCCATCATTCCATCACAACAACAACAACAACAACAACAAAAAATGGTATTCAAAAAATCACTTTATATGTATGATTATGAAACAGAAACAGACAATGTTGAGGTGTGTATGTGTGTGTCTATATATATATATATATTGAGAGAAATGAAGTAACATGGGTGATTTTCATTTTCTATGACGTGAAAATTGGAATAGCACATGTTCATATTCCATAATAAATAAAGAATCATCATTGTACTATTATAATGAAAACAGAAATGTTATATAAACAATGGCATAAATGACATCATTGAGTATGTCTTTAAAAGTGTGAAAATGGCTTCTGACTAAAAATGATTGTTGTTTATGGTCCCTTTGATCTCCTATTTTATTAAATATATACAATTTTAATCTCCTATTTTTATTTTCTACAATTTTGGTCCCCCCCGTTAAAAAAATCCAAATATTTGGTCCACGAGATTTCATTTTCTCACTCTACCTCTTTTCTCGCGCGTCCTACAAATTTACCAAAATACCTTTATCCGCTTAGGTAGCGGATATCCAAAAAACATCATATTTTTTCAAAACATTCTCATTTTTATAACGTCAGCTACTTAAATAGAAATAGAAGAAGAGTAAAAGTGGAAACGCGTAGGACGCGCGAGAAATGGATAGGACGACAAAAAAAAATCTCTTGGTCCACTCTTCATTTTGACTTCAATTTCTATTAGTTGGCACTTTCATCAAAAGATGTGGCCTTAGACACATGTTTAAACTTTCGTTCTTACTATTTAAAATTTTAAATATGATCTTATTATTTTTTTAAATAAAAAAAATGAAAAAACATAAACTAAAATTACGTTATCAAATATCAATGAACCTTCTTCTTCTTCTTAACAAGCATCAATTGTGTTGTTGTTGCTGCTGCTTCAGATTAGAAGTTGTACAGAATCAATTGTATTGCTGTTGTTGTCATAAATTCAACTCTTGAGGTGTATTCGATCAAATAATTAGAAATTTTAGAGATTTAAATTTTAAGCTATTCAAATTATTCTATTTAAATTACTTTTATTTTTAAATTTATATGTTTAGATGGAGTAATAGAAAATTTTATTTTGGGCCATTTTATAAATTTGAAAAGTTTTAGGTCAATTTTAAAATTAGGGATTAATTTGCAATTTTTAAAAATTTAAAGGACCAATTTTAAAAAAAATAATTATGACCAATTTGAAAATTTTTAGGAGTCAATTTGTAATTTTAGAAAAAAGTAGGTGTCAATTTGCAATTTTAAAAATTTATTGAAGACTTTAGGAATTTTAAAAATTTGGAGATTCACCTTTTTCAGTTTTTAGCAATCTTGAATTTGTAATAATCTATGTATTTTCAATTTGAATGAATGAATCTTATTTTTAGTCAAAAAAAAAAGTGTCATTTGAAATTTATTAAATTTAACTTAGAAAAAATACTCCACAAATTCCTTATCCAAACAAGGGAATTTTAGATAGAAGAATTTGAATTTCCACAATTAAATTATTATTAAAAACAAAAAACTTTACACTTTGACATTTTCCGATGAAGTTCATAGTTCTATCTCAATGTGAGACTCAACTCACACTTGAAATATTTCCCTCTCAACTCAAGACCTCACAACTCTGTGTGCAAGTTTTAAGTGTATCTTCAACTCACACTTGTATCATCAATATTTGATTGGTAAATCTGAAAAATACATTAATGGTTATGGGATCCTATATTGCAAATTATCTCTAGGCCAGCTATCCCACCCTTGAGGTGCCTCCAATCTAGCGAGGGGAATAGGCACTGCGTTCGGCGGTGGATACCCTGGTCTCGAACAAAAAAAATTGCAAAGTTGAGTGTTCTTAACGCCTTTGGAAATTGAACATCTTGATTGATATGGCAAAAACCAAAGCAAAAACTATTGGAAATGTAACATTAGCAACAGCAACTACTCCTAGAAAATCATGTTTGAAACCAAAGTAATTTGTCAGAAAACCTTCTACTGTCTGTATTCCATCACTGGTATCAATGTTGTGTTTTATATCTCCATATTGTGAAGCCACTAATCCATACAAACTCCAAGCCACTGGATTTGCCCAACTGTACCACCTCCACCACACTGGTATCCTCTATTAGCCCAAACCACAAACAAAAATATATACAATGAATTAGGTATATACTGATGTGCGAATTGGGTGAATGCATGGAATTTGTTAGTTCAACAAACCGAACTAAGGTTATAAGGTCAGACTCTTACCAATGAGCTAACACCTCGGAGAAAAAAAGCATGAATTTAAAATGTACTAAGACTTTGAGGAAGTTACATAAAACTTACTGGTCTTGGGACTATGAATCCTGAGAAGATATTCCATATTGAATGGAATGCAGCTGAAACTATAGTAGAAATGTGGTTGTTTGGGGTCATGGCCACTGTCATCATACCGTAGAAGGTGAAGTAGAGGAAGGTGAAATACATGAAGAATAGGAACCACAAAACTTTAGCCACATTCCACTCAAAACCAATCATAGCATAAACTATAGATCCATAGACCACAGTTTGTACAAAAACATATGGAAGCTCAATTACAGCCTACAATGCAAAAGAATATTTAGATTTAAAAAAAAGAACACAAGTGAATAAGATATCAAAGCCAACTAAGATGGAATCAGAACCTATCTTTTATAAGTTAGTTTCATGGAGTGGATTTAGAGCGAAAATCTAAGATGTTGTTCACTTTTGTTTGGCATAGTAATTGATTTACGGATACTTGCCTGACCAAATGCATATGGGAAAGCTGAATACATTCCAGCTGCTCTTTCTCTATAAAAGACCGTTCTTTCTACATAAACCACTGGTTGCACCGAAGTAGAATTCTTGACGCCGATTAAGAGAACAGCAGCATACATGGACCCCATGGCATTAAAAAGATCTTGTTCCTTTTCACTGCAATTATTTGATATGAAATTTTACTGTTAGATATACAATTATACAAACACAAGATTTTGAAGCCATAAAAACATTTATAGTTTTCCAAACTGATCTTACATTTTGGAGCCAAGGTTCCAAAACATGGTTCCAAGCAAAACAGCTACCATGGTTGAGTACAGAAATCTTATGGCGGTATAAAGAGGGTTGCGCCAATAAGACCAATGTTGTTTCCATAAGCAAGCCATGCATTGCGTAAAAAAGGATCTTGAGTATTGTGAACAAAAATAAAGATCTTCCGAACCAGAAGTTGGAGTACTCAGTTCTTTGATAAGTGCTTTGTTTCTCCTGAAAGAGTAAGTGCAGTTTATATCAGTTCTTTCTAGAAGTTTCGTTATCAGTTCTTGTATGGTATATGCACTAATAAAGATGTTAATGTTGCGGAGATGGATAGATAGGTTTTGGATGTAGGAGGAGATGGCTGGCGGTGGAGAAGGTGTTTGCTTGTGCGTGAAGAAAATTTGTAGTCAGATTGTATTGCTTTGCCGACTAATATGTCGTTGCAAGAACCTATTGTTGATAAGTGGAGATAGAATATTGAGCATTATGGTCTTTATTCTATCAAAGGTTCTTAACTCAAGACTTTGCAATTTCAGATATCAATTTATTAATAGCAAATATCAGGAAAGTTCATCTAACAACCTAACTTAAGGAATTTAGTTACGAGAATTATACATGAATAGCAAATAGCAGGTGAAATTTGGTGCTCAAAATTGTTTCCTATGATGAAAACTGAATTTCTTGACCTCTGGGAAGTTGCTTTCCATTTTTGCTCTCTAAAATCCAATGTGTTAGTCCTTGTGGCTTGCTAACCCTTAAATAGCAGGTGAAATTTGGTGCTCAAAAGTCTTCTTGTCTTCAATTGAGCTTTATTCCTTAGGCTTTTATGATGTAATTTTACATAAATACTACTAAAATACTACAAAATAAGTACTAAAACATCATATAACGGAATATCATTAGATTATTCTATAGTAAGATTAGATTTCATAAAAGAAAAAATACCTGTATAATTCTGAATTTTTGTACACTTCTGCAAAATCAATCCCCAATTCCACTTCTTTTGATGAAGTTGTGACTTCCAACATCCATGTTGCTGGATTATAACCGTCTTTAATTTTGCTAACACCTTGGATTTCCTTCAACACAAAAGTGTGTGCATGTTGAAATATTAACAGGAAGAAAATGATTTGAAGCATAAAATAATTTTCATTGGATATATATTTTCAACATACTTCAAAATAATCGATTAAATTGGAAGAATGATGTCCAAGTGGCCCCACATATATCTCTTGCCCTCCTTGCTTAAGTAACAAAAGCTGCATTTCACCGTTACAAAAATATTTGAAACTTTACAACAGAATAGAGCAAAAAAAATCTCAAAATTCTTGAGTTTTCATTTTTCACCTCATCAAACGATTCAAATATATCAATACTAGGCTGGTGGATGGTACAAACAACCGTTCTTCCAGTGTCAACTGTGTTCCGAACTGTTCTCATCACAATAGCTGCAGCCCTTGCATCTAGCCCAGAAGTTGGCTCATCCATGAATATTATAGAAGGATTGGCTACCAACTCAACTGCAATAGTCAACCTTTTGCGCTGCTCTGTCGAGAGACCGCTAACACCAGGCAGTCCTACTAATGCGTTTTGTAGTGGTTTCAATTCCACAAGTTCAATAACTTCCTCAATGAACATCTGCAAGCATTACTCATTTTCAAACTTAGAAACACCGATAAAACGTAGAGGTCTTTATGGACAAATCTCAAGTGATTCTGATACTAACCTTCCGGGTTTCAGCATTGATGTCGGGGGACAATCGGAGCCATGCAGAATAGAGCAAGGACTCATAGACAGTAACATGAGGAGAGTGGATATCATTTTGCTCACAGTATCCAGAAATTCTCGCAAAGGTTTCTTGCTTCTTTGGATAGCCAGAAATTGTTATGTCTCCATCGATATATCCACCAGTTTTTCTACCAGCGAGCACATCCATCAGAGTTGTTTTGCCAGCACCAGTCACACCCATCAGAGAAGTGAGAACACCTGGTCTGAAAGCTCCACTGACACCCTTCAAAATAACTAACTTATCCTCAACAACACCTCGGTTTCTCATTTCCTGCAAGTTCAGTGTAAGTATCTGAGAATCAATTATAATTGTCACTACGTCATATCATTATAATCTTTGACTTTAATTATAATAACACACATAAGTCACATTTGATGAATTGTGATTTGCTGGTAATGTAAAACTTTTTACACGGACAGTGTGTCAAAATTAAACTCTTCACTTATTTGGTTTCTACATTACCTGTGGCATGCCTACTGAATACGTAACTTCATCAAAGGTGATATAATGTGGTTCAAAAGGAAGAACCATTCCTCTTTTCCTACCATGATTTGTCTCTGTAGCCACTTTCTGTCTAGTAGACACACTTCCACTTCTAAATTCGCCGTTTCTCACTGTGAAGTAGATCCAATGTTATCCATAAGGTTTTATATGAATTGAAAATCTACTATTACTCAATACATATTTTTAGTAACTATGAATTATGACATGCAGCTACCATTATTTGAGAGCCGCGAAAAGCTATCCTTTATGAACTTCAATACATTAGTTCTTTTTCTGCTACCACCAATTTGCTCATTGTTTTGAGATTCCTCCGGTATAACAGTTTGTTGCTTTCCAAGTGCTGCATGATAAATTTAGTAGAATATTAGTACATGGACTATAGTCTTATTTGTTGTGTTATACATTTAAGGCGAAGACACTCACGATTCAAGAAAGTAAGAGCAAGGATATAGCCAAAGTTGAAAACTAATGTATATCCAATCAAAGCAACCACACCAATCCAGTACCAGTATGACTCGGTAAAGAACCCGCGTGATTTCAAAACTTCAACTCCGAGTGGCTCCGTTGAGTTAGGAAGAACCTTTCATAAGAAAATATACCAATACATCAACTAATTATACATATCTTTTGATGAACAGGATTGAACTCGGTACTCTGGAGTTTACAACATTCAGACATACGGCACATCAACCATTTGCATTAGACTTGGTGATAAATCAAATTATTTATATGATATTGAAGTCATAGAAAATGAACAAATAAAAAGACTTACATGTTTCCATTTATTACCAAGGAACTCATTATTTACCATGGCATTCTGCCCATACATCATAGGTGATATCCAAAATCCCCATACCCACCATTTTTTTATACTGTCTGTGACCATAATGCAAAAAAAACAGAGAGGAAAACTCTTAGTATACAACATAATGTGACAAACACCTTTTGATATTGTTTATATTATTTATTTGATTTATATGCATGACATTCTACCTTTTGATATGACAAAACCACTTATACAAAAAAGGATGGCAAGTACAAATGATCCAAATGTGAGAGCCACATTCATATCCCTCCCAACTGCTGCAATGAGTCTGAATAATGCAGAAGCCATCTGGTGTACTAGTACAAGAATAAGGTATTGTCTGAAAAATCTGCATCAGGTTGTAGACAAATAAACGCATGTCGTATTGTATAGGATAAGAATAATCAATAATATATCTATATTGTATGATAAGTTCTTATGTTATAAGCGCTTAATTAAGTTGTTTATCCAAACAATGGTCCAATTCACAAGTACACCTAGGACTTGTAAAAACATATTTTCCTTACCTTCCAATATTTGGATCAAAACCAATGACATAATAGGTGAGAAATACCCAAACAAATACTTCCACGAAAGTCATGGGGATTTTTAGGATCCATGAAGGAAGAGCAAATGCCCATGGAGGGTAAAAGAGGTACCCCCTTTGCTTGTAGAAAACAGGAAGCCTTGAAACTACCATGGAAATTTCAGCCATTCCATTGAACATGATCACAACAACACCATAGAACAATGCACCTACATATATGCCTCCATGAGTCACGGAATCTCTGTGCATCTCAGTCCGGAAGAAGATGGTCATCGCAACCATTGCCATTATAGACAGCTAAAAGGGGAGGGAAGCCATTATTAGCGGATTTGAAAAATGTACACATACATTGCATTATATGATATGTAATATCTCTAAAAATGTTCCAGAACACCAAAAAAAGTCCAACAATGTTTGAGAATCAAGGTTAAGGGTGGGTGGATCATAAACACTCACTGAAGACAAAAATGGATAATATCTCTAAAAATTAGTACACCAGACACGGGGTTAGAACATAATGTTAAAATGAAAAAGTCCGTTTTCCAAACTTACTTGGCCAAGCTTGAAGATGTAGACAAATGAATTGCGCTTCATAAGTAAAAATTCTCTTGATAAGCAAGCTTTATAGAGTTCCCATTTTCCCACTCCATATTTCTTGGTAGTCAAGGCAGATGGATGGCTCTTAGACTTGTCAAATTCAGTACCAAGTTCATCACCAAGTCTTATGCCAACATGAAATGATTGAAATGCCTCAGAAAACTCTTCAGCTGTCACAAATGTATAAGGTTGATCCTTGAGTTCCCAGTACTGCTCTTGATCTTTCCTTGATGTCACCTATAATAATATAGTAATTATCGTAGCAAAAATTATATTGTTATTGCATAGTATACATTATAAAACCTTGAGAAGAAGAGAGAGAGAGAGAGAGAGAGAGAGAGAGAGAGAGAGAGAGAGAACAAACAATGACACTCACTTCTTGCAAAAAATCTGCCACTCCTTTCCTATTAGGACATTTAAAACCGATTGATTCGAAAAATTCCAGCACGTGCTCGCAGGGACCCTGATATATAATTTGACTATCAGAAAGTAGAATAATGTCATCAAAAAGATTGTATGTCTCTGGTTGTGGCTGCAGGAGTGAGATAACTGCGGTTCCTTTGAGAATGTGGACATATTGTTTCATTGAATTCACAATTTGAAAAGTTGTTGAGCTATCCAAACCAGTAGATATTTCATCCATGAATAGAGCTTTAGTCGGTCCAACCAACATCTCCCCTACAGATTAAGGCTGAGTTTAAATTATGGTACTAAGATTGAAATAAGATACCTTAGTGTCTATACTATCATTTGTCTATCAAATAGAAAATACTAAGATACCTTAATGTCTATAATATTGAAATAGGATTCTTTTTACCTGTTGTAACACGTTTCCTTTGTCCACCAGAGATACCTCTTAACATTGCATTTCCTACAACGGTATCAGCACATATCTCTAATCCCAAAACCTGCAAATGTACATTATGACTTTAAAACATAATCTGTTAAATAATCTATTATGGTGACTAGAGATGGTTTTGAAAGTATAAATTATTTTACCCTTAGTACATAATCTGTTATCAAATTTGCCTGCTGGCCTTCGGTTGCTATAGCCTATAAGCATTATGAATCAAAAGGACGGCCACTTTATTTATCAGTCTCATTTTCTATCTCTATGGAAAAGATATATATGATTCACAAAGTATAAAATAGCTTCTATATTACCTTCATGTACACATGAATATCTGGATCAGGCACGATATTTGCATGTTTTTCTCTTCTGGACAATTCAGCCAGCAAATCTGCAGAATTTCATCAATATTACACATGGTCAAAACTTTCTAATGTACAGTTCGCTTGGATTGACCTATTTGAGTTTATCTACACAAGCACTTGTGAGACTGTTTGAGAGAGCTTATGGAATAACTTATGACACGTTTTTGGCTTTATTTCCATAAGCTCTCCAGGATAGCTTATGGAAACAGCTTATATCTTAAATGAGAATAGTTTGATTTAATTTTCACTTTTTTTATAGAAATATATTAAAACATCAGCACTTATGCGATAACCATTTATGTTGTAAGTATTTATTTATGTTGTTTATCCAAACAAAGTCTTAATACTTCAACTTTTGTTTTCTATTATGAATATAAGCAAAAAGAAATGTTGTAAACTAACCATAACGAGGCCCGACTCCTTGGACTCTTGCTGAGAAGGCCAATGTTTCTCTAACAGTCATTTCTCCAATATGCAGATCATGTTGATCTACATAAGCAGAAGTTCTTTGGGGCACAAACTCATTCATCTGGTGACCATTATAAGTCACCTTTCCAGAAAACTGATCATTAAGTCACACAACATCACCGATTTAGCTAGAGATACAAGGATGAAAGTAGAGAGATAATATATAAAAGCATAGATAATATGAGATATGTGTGTGTGTGTTCTTTTTAATGTTATAACCTTCAATTTTGGATCAAGTTTTCCAGCCAAGGCCAACAGGAGTGTGGTTTTTCCAGAACTTGGAGGGCCCAAAAGCAATGTCATTCTGAAAAGAACCAAATTGAAACATGTTATATTGGTTCAAAAGGTCCTAAGGAAAATCAATGAAAAGAGCAGTATTTGTATTGATACCTTGAAGGCTTTATTATTCCACTAACATTCTTGAGAATATGTAGATGTTGTTTTCTACTTGGAAGTACATGAAGTGAGTTCAATAGTCCCTTCAAAATTAAAGAAAGAAAGCAAATTGTTCAGTAAAAATCTCCTTCAATAAAAATTTACATAACAAGTTAGTGCTTTACCTCAACTATATTGACCATGAAGTTAGTGAAGGTAGGCAAAGATCTGCTTCCTACATGAGCTTCTGCTTCAATATTCAAGTGCTCGAATCGAACCTCTATCGTAGGAAGATCAATTCCAACTCTGATATAATCCAAGGAACAAGAAATGCATGATAAGCAAGCAAATCAGTGTACTTCAAAAGCATCTCTTTTAAAATCACAAGAGGGACAAAAATTAATTGAATTTGAACCTGTCAATTCGATCCTTGAGTTTGAGCAAAAACTTTTCATTGTCCTCTTCAGCACGTCTAACAAGTCTTTCAAGCAAATCTTTTCTTTCTTGCAACCCAAGTTTCTCGATATCGATCTCCGTGGCTTCACCTTGAAGTGAAGTGAGCAAACCTTTCCTCAAGCGGGCAAAAGTAGGAAGTTTCTGAATTGCAGCCCATTTAAGAGCTTCTTCATCATCTTCTTGGTGGAAAGAATTTGAAAAAGTCTCAGCAGCATTACTGTTGCTCCAAATTGATGAACTATCAATCCTAAAACTACCTTCACCCTCCATCACCACCACCACCACCACAACAACAACAAGAAAAATCACTTGCTAACTTAATTTCCTTTAGTTTATTTCTGTTGGTGTTGTTTTCTGTAGACAAAACGACCCTTTTCCTATCTCTTTGGAATTTGAATGAAATTGAAACAAAAATAAAGAATGTTGACATGTGTGTATGTATATATATATACACATATATGGATTCGTTTAATTTGCACAAGATAAGTACGAGATAGAACAGTACAGGGCAGAACAACACAGTACAAATGTTTGTATTGAACAAATGTTTTCATGTATGATGTTTTGTAGACAAAAGATTATTTGTCTTGCGGATTAGTGAGGACAATCTAGTCATTGGACTCGAGTTTCTTCAGTACAAGGAACAATCTTAAAATCAAACACAGTATAAAATCTCTTATATGGGGGCGACTCAGGTGAAAACACTTGACTGCAAATGGAGGTAATTTTACTTCTTATTCCAGTATGAGCAATAATATTACTCCTGGTAGTGGTCATAATATTCTAGTTATTGATTGTGGAAATGCATTAGTACCTAATTTTCACCATCCCCTAACTCTAAACAATGTCTTACCTGCACCTCCTCGGTTAATCAAATATCTTGTTTCTATTAGAAAATTTACGATTGATAATGATATTTATGTTGAATTTGATCCTTTTAATTTTTCAGTGAATGATTTTCAGACAAGGATTTTTTTAATGAAATGTGATAGCTCGGGTGACCTCTCTCTGACTACCAATCCTGTATAACATACACTCCTGTTTTTAATTCTCTACATCGATCCATACAAACTACTCTTTTCTTTATTTTTTTTGACGCACTACTCTTTTCTTATTAAAAAAGATAAAAACAACACTATTCTTTTCATTTTATATGTAGCCACCACGAGCATGCCAGCTATATTACATTATACGTATTATTATTATTTTGCTTTTTTACTTCCTTTTAGGGAAAAGCTTCCTCAAATAAACGATGAAATCATCATATCGTATCAGTATATTATAAATATAAACCATACTATATATTAAGAAATTTGTATAGTTAACTTTTTTTTTGGAGCGATTGTATAGTTAACTTTTAAAAATATGATTAAGTATGTTTTTCATGTTTATAAAATTATAAAATTATGTTTTTGTCCCTAAAATTTTTATGCATGCTGTTTTCAGTTGCTTATATTCTACCAAAAAAAAAAGCAACTTAAAAACAATTAAATAACTAAATATAGTAATATCGGAGCTTGAAAAACTAATTTTTGTCTTATATTAGTCAGGGGAGCACTAAATTTTGGATAAACAAGTTGTTTTTATTAGACGTGCTTGTGACTTTTGTTTTTTAGTCATTTTTCTTTCGGTGGAAAGTCCAATAGTAGTCTTTTATTTTAAAAAAATGCACCTGTAATATATAATAGTTTTTATAAGCAAACATGTAGGGACTGATGTTAATTAACTGTGACCAAACTAATGTCATCAGCAGTTATTTGATTGGCTTACTAAGCATTAGCAATACGCAAGCCATTAGGTAATATAGTAACTATTTTTTAATTAATTAAAACTCACACATAGAGAAACTGAAATTCGAATTTCGTTCATGGACATCCGACTTACTTGCAAATAATTTTAAATGAAGTTTTTTTTTAGTCAAGTAGTCTAGTGGTTAGACTCACACAATTAAATGTGGAGAAACGTAGAATCTGGGGTTCGAACCCCAGTCATTCCAATAATGTCTCTAATAGCTATCATTTGAGCTACACTTATGGGACGAATGAAGTTTTTTCTTTTCTTAATGTTATATGTAAAAAAAATTGCAAAGCGTTAAAAAACCAACCGAGTTTCGAATTTTAGATAGTTCAAAATACATCAATGAAAATCCGAAAAAACAAAGGGCAATCGCGTTAAAAAAAAGGAGTTTTCTTACCAAAACTCAAACAATATATATATATATGAAGATTGAAGCGAACAATTTTCAAAGGACAATTATCCTACACGTGACATACATGCATAAATCTCGATTGATGTATGAAAATTTATTTCAACGCAATTTACCTTTACAATTAATAGCATTTAGATTAGACTTTGATGACTCCTAGTCAATACATTCAAATTAGTTTTAGCCAGAAGTTGTGCTATTTTTATCTATAGTTTATTAGAAAATTGCAAAGAATTAGAGATATCTTGTACTAGAAGAAAAGAAGCATATTTTGATGTTTTTCATTTTGCCAAAAGCGCCCAGGCGCAGAGAAGTAAGTGTTGGGGCGCTTAGATGTGTCATGTTCCACCCTTTCAAGTCTGTCAAAAGCGCCCATGGCGCAGAGGAGTATCACGGGGGCGCTTATCGTGTTAGCTTTGGGGCACTTTAGCAGAGCGCGGGAGTGCTTTTCAGCCTGCAGAATTTGCCACATCAGAGTTGTTTTAGCGCTTTCTGCCTAACGCGGAGCTCTAAACTGACCCATTTTTCTACATGCTCTATAAATAGGGAAGTTGGCAACAGTGTTGAGGTGCCGAATTTTGCATGACAATCTAAGGATTTGAGCTCATTTGAAGGTGGAAAACTGGGAATCACTTCTTGGAAACAAGATTGAAGCTTTTGTAATCTTCCTACTTCTATGTATTCATCTCTAAACTCTATTGCAATTTTTGTAACTGTTATGAGTAGCTAGATTTCCTTAGATTGAATTTTTTAGATGATTCTATTTTAGTGCTATTTGAAATATGTAGTTGTTGAGTACTATTTTAATCAATTGCAAAGTTAGTATTATGCAGTTATTCCAAAAATCAGTTTATTACTCTGTGTGTTCCAATCGTTTTCTTATATTTGGACATCTTCATCCAGGATTGAACTCGAGACCTCGCAACTGTGTGTGCGTCTTAAGTGGTACTTTTTCATTTCGTCACGGACAAAAACAATATTTAACAATATCACAAAAGTGTCTAATGTCACTTAAACTATCTAATCTCTAAAATATTTGATTGGTAAATCTGAAAAGTACAATAATGGTTGTGGGATCCTATATTGCAAATTGCAAAGTTGAGTGTTCTTAACGCCTTTGGAAATTGAACATCTTGATTGATATTGCAAAGACCAAAGCAAAAGCTACTGGAAATGCAACATTAACAACAGCAACCACTCCTAGAAAATTATGCTTGAATCCAAAGTAATTTCTCAGAAAACCTTCTACTGTTTGTATTCCATCACTGGTATCAATGTTGTGTTTTATATCTCCATATTGTGAAGTCACCAATCCATACAAACTCCAAGCCACTGGATTTAGCCAACTGTACCATCTCCACCACACTGGAATCCTCTGTTAGCCCAAACCACAAAGAAAAATACACAATGAATTAGCTATATAATGAAATAAAATGTACCAAGATTTTGAGGAAAATTACTTAAAACTTACTGGTCTTGGGATTATGAATCCTGAGAAGAGATTCCATACTGCATAGAATGCAGAGGAAACTATAGTCGAAACGTGGTTGTTTGGAGTCACGGCCACTGCCATCATGCCATAGTAGGTGAAGTAAAGGAAGGTGAAATACATGAAGAATAGGTACCACAAAACTTTAGCCACATTCCACTCAAAACCAATCATAGCATAAACTATAAATCCATAGACCACAGATTGTACAAAAACATATGGAAGCTCAATTACAACCTGAAATGCAAAAGAATATTTATATTTAAAAAAAGAACACAAGTGAATTACTTACACATATAGTTTTAAAGATATCAAAGCCAACTAAGATGGAATTAGAACCTATCTTTTATAAGTTAGTTTCATGGAGTGGATTTAGATCTAAAATCTAAGATGTTGATCACTTTTTTTTAGCATAGTAATTTGTTTAGGAGGATACTTGCCTGACCAAATGCATATGGGAAAGCTGAATACATTCCGGCTGCTCTTTCTCTATAAAAGACAGTTCTTTCTACAGAAACCACCGGCTGCACCGAAGTAGAATTCTTGATGCCAATTAAGAGAACAGCAGCATACATGGACCCCATGGCATTAAAAAGATTTTGTTCCTTTTCACTGCAATTATATTAGATAAAGAAGAAGTTATACAATTATACAAACACAATATTTTGAAGCCATAAAATCATTTATAGTTTTCCAAATTGATCTTACATTTGGGAGCCAAGGTTCCAAAACATGGTTCCAAGCAAAACAGCTACGATGGTCGAGTACAGAAATTTTATGGCGGTATATAGAGGATTGCGCCAATAAGACCAATGTTGCTTCCATAAGCAAGCCATGCATTGTGTCAGAAAGGATCTTGAGTACTGTGAATGAAAATAAAGATCTTTCGAACCAGAAGCTGGAGTACTCAATTCTTTGATAAGTGCTTTGTTTTTCCTGAAACACATTTATCAGAATGCATTGTAATACACTAAGCTTTGTATCAGTGCTTTCTAGTATATTATTTTCCGGTTCTATTATATAGTTTGATTAGCTTTCATACAAGAAAAATACCTGTATAATTCTGAATTTTTGTATACTTCTGCAAAATCAATCCCCAATTCCACTTCTTTAGATGAAGTTGTGACTTCCAACATCCATGTTGCTGGATTATAACCGTCTTTAATTTTGCTTACACCTTCGATTCCCTTCATCACGAAAAAGATTGTACATGTTGAAATATAAACAGGAAAATAATGATTTTGAAGCATAAAATAATGTCCAAGTGATTAAGATACCTCAAAGTAACTGATTAAAATGGAAGAATGATGTCCAAGTGGCCCCACATATGTCTCTTGCCCTCCTTGCTTAAGTAACAAAAGCTGCATTTCAATGTAACAAAAATATTAGAAACTTTACAATGGAAGAAAGCAAAAAAAAATTCAAAATTCTTGAGTTTTTATCTTTCACCTCATCAAAAGATTCAAATATATCAATGCTAGGCTGGTGGATGGTACAAACAACCGTTCTTCCGGTGTCTACTGTGTTCCTAACTGTTCTCATCACAATAGCTGCAGCCCTTGCATCTAACCCAGAAGTTGGCTCATCCATGAATATTATAGAAGGATTGGCTACCAACTCAACTGCAATAGTCAACCTTTTGCGCTGCTCTGTCGAGAGACCACTAACACCTGGCAGTCCTACTAGTGCGTTTCGTAGTGGTTTCAATTCCACAAGTTCCATGACTTCCTCAATGAACATCTGCAAGCATTACTCATTTTCAAACTTAGAAACATCGTTAACACATACAAGTATTTATGGACAAATTTCAAGTGATTTAGATGCCAACCTTCCGGGTTTCAGCATTGATGTCGGGGGATAATCGAAGCCATGCTGAATAGAGCAAGGACTCATAGACAGTAACATGAGGAGAGTGGATATCATTTTGCTCACAGTATCCAGAAATCCTTGCAAAGGTTTCTTGCTTCTTTGGATAGCCAGAAATTGTGATGTTCCCATCGATATATCCACCAGTTTTTCTACCAGCGAGCACATCCATCAGAGTTGTTTTGCCAGCACCAGTCACACCCATTAGAGCAGTGAGAACACCTGGCCTGAAAGCTCCACTGACACCTTTCAAAAGAACCAACTTATCCTCAACAACACCTCGGTTTCTCATTTCCTGCAAGTTCAGTCTAAGTATCTGAGAATCTGTTCTTCACAAATCACAATAATGGTTTGAAGTTCAATATGAACATTTTCCACTGTCAATCAATTATATCTGTCACTGCTTCAGATCATTAGAAACTTTGACTTAAATTATAATAACTACTTTTAAAATCACTCATAAGTCATAAACAATTGATTGTTATTTGCTGACAATGTAAAACTTTTTACGCTGACAACGTGTCAAAATTAAACTCTTCACTTATTTGGTTTCTACATTACCTGCGGCATGTCTACAGAATATGTAACTTCATCAAAGGTGATTGAATGTGGTTCAAAAGGAAGAACCATTCCTCTTTTCCTACTATGATTTGTCTCTGCAGCAGCTGTTTCCTGTCTACTAGATAAAGTACTAGGAGAGACGCTTCCACTTGTACTTTCGCCGTTTCTCACTGTGAAGTAGCTCGAACGTTATCCATAAGGTGTTATGTGAATTGAAAATCTACTATTACTAATCTATAGAAAAACACCATATTTTCAGTAATTATGAATTATGAAATGCAACTACCTCTATTTGCGTGCTGTGAAAAGTTATCCTTTATGAACTTCAATACATTAGTTCTTTTTCTGTTACCACCATTTTCCTCATTGTTTTGAGATTCCTCCGGAATAACAGTTTGATGCTTTCCGAGTGCTGCATGATAAAAATTTTCGTATATTAGCACACGGACTAGTCTTGTTTGTTTTATTATACATCTAAGGCGGAGACACTCACGGTTCAAGAAAGTGAGAGCAAGGATATAGCCAAAGTTGAAAACTAATGTATATCCAATCAAAGCAACCACACCAATCCAGTACCAGTATGACTCGGTGAAGTACCCGCGAGATTTCAAAACTTCAACTCCTAGTGACTCCGTTGAATTAGGAAGAACCTTTCATAAAAATATATACCAAGACATAAACATTTTTTTTTTTATGAGTAGGATTGAACCACACATACCGCACATCAACCATTTGAACTAGACTTGGTGAAAAATCAGATTATTTATATGATAATGAAGTCATAGAAAATGAACATATGAAATAGTAAAAAGACTTACATGTTTCCATTTATTACCAAGGAACTCATTATTTACCATGGCATTCTGCCCATACATCATAGGCGATATCCAAAATCCCCATATCCACCCTTTTTTTATACTGTCTGTGAGCATACAGCAAAGTAAAGAGAGGAAAACTCTTAGTATAGTACAAAATGAGTTAAACACTGTTTTCTATCCATGATACTCTACCTTTTGATAGGACAAAACCACTCATAGCAAAAAGGATGGCAAGTACAAATGATCCAAATGTTAAAGCAACTGTCAGATCCCTCCCAATTGCTGCAATGAATCTGAATAATGAAGAGGCCATTTGGTGTACTAGTACAAGAATAAGGTATTGTCTGAAAAATCTGCATCAGGTAGTAGACAGATAAATGCATATCATTATTTGTTTTATGTAGGACTTTAATAGAAGATGATATGCTTATTTGAGCTTATCTACATGGATAAACACCTGTAACTTGTCAGACTGTATGTAAGAGCTTACAGAAACAACTATATCCATAAGTTGTTTTCAGCCTATTTCGGTAAACTCTCAATGATAGCTTACATGAAAACTATTGGACTTTATTTTATACTTTATTATAGAAATAGCTTATCCATAAGAACTTATATGATAAGGGCTTAAGGTATAATACGAGCATAATTAAGTTGTTTATCCAAACAATGGTCCAATTGACAGGTACACTTAGAACTTGTATAAGCATATTTTTTCTTACCTTCCAATATATGGATCGAAACCAATGACATAATAAGTGAGGAATACCCAAGCAGCAGCTTCCACAAGAGTCAAAGGGATTTTTAGGATCCATCCAGGAAGAGCAAATGCCCATGGAGGGTAAAAGAGGTATCCCCTTTGCTTGTAGAAAACAGGAAGCCTTGAAACTACCATGGAAATTTCAGCCATTCCATTGAACATGATCACAACAACACCAAAGAACAATGCCCCTACATATATGCCTCCATGAGTCACGGAATCTCTGTGCATCTCAGTCCGGAAGAAGATGGTCATCGCAACCATTGCCATTATAGACAGCTAAAAGGAGAGGGAAGCCATCAGTAATGGATAATACCTTACGAAAGCAGTACCACAGATTTGATGTCATAACATATTGCATATTGTTAAAATGAAAATGTAAAATTTCAAAACTTACTTGGCAAAGCTTGAAGATATAAACAAATGAATTGCGCTTCATAAGTAAATATTCTCTTGATAAGAGAGCTTTATACAGTTCCCATTGTCCCACTCCGTATTTCTTGGTAGTCAAGGCAGATGGATGGCTCTTAGACTTGTCAAATTCAGTACCAAGTTCATCACCAAGTCTTATGCCAACATGAAATGATTGAAATGCCTCTGCAAACTCTTCAGCTGTAATAAATCTATAAGGTTGATCCTTGTGTTCCCAGTACTGCTCTTGATCTTTCCTTGATGTCACCTATAATAATATAATAATTGTCATTGCAAAAGTTAAATTGTTATTGCATAGTATAAATTATAAAACCTTTTTCTTTCCTACAAAAAAAAAAGAGAACAAACAATGACACTCACTTCTTGCAAAAAATCTGCCACTCCTTTCCTATTAGGACATTTAAAACCCATTGATTCGAAAAATTCAAGCACGTTCTCGCGGGGACCTTGATATATAATTTGACTATCAGAAAGGAGAATAATGTCATCAAAAAGATTGTAAGTCTCTGGTGGTGGCTGCAAGAGTGATATAACCGCGGTTCCTTTGAGAATGTGGACATATTGTTTCATTGAATTCACAATTTGAAAAGTTGTTGAGCTATCCAAACCAGTAGATATTTCATCCATGAATAGAGCTTTATTCGGTCCAACCAACATCTCCCCTACATTTATATATTTATAATAATCAATTTATTGAAGTGATTTTGGCAAAGAATAAAATAGTAACAGAACTACTAATATACTATCATTTGTCTATCAAAAAGAATTTATAGAGTTGATTAATCATGATGTGCGTTAATATTGAAATAAGATTTGTTTTACCTGTTGTAACGCGTTTCCTTTGTCCACCAGAGATACCTCTTAACATTGCATTTCCTACAACAGTATCAGCACATATCTCTAGTCCCAAAATCTGCAAATATATCAGAAAGGAATTTAGAACATAATCTTACAATGTAGTTATGGTGACCTTAGATGTTTTTGAAAGTATAAATTGTTTTACCCTTAAGACATAATCTGTTATCAAATTTGCCTTCTGGCCTTCAGTTGAAATAGCCTGTGACCATTATGAATCAAAAGGACAGCCACTTTATGATCAGTCTCATTTCATTTCTATCTGTGTGGAAAATATATAGATTCAACAAGTATAAAAGAAGCTCTATATTACCTTCATGTACACATCAATATCTGGATCAGGCACGATATTTGCATGTTTTTCTCTTCTGGACAATTCAGCTAGCAAGTCTGAGAATTCGAACAATATTATACATGGTCAAAACTTTCTAATTTATGGTTTCCCTGGATTGATTTATCTGTGTTTATCTATCGACATAAGCACTTGTGAGACTGTTTGAAAGAGCTTATGGAAACAACTTATGACACGTCACCAGCTGTTCTTGGTTTATTTCCATAAGCTTTCCAGGATAGCTTAGCTTACATGAAATAGCTTGATTTTATTTTATCTTTTGTTATAGAAACAGATTAAAGATAAGCATTTATGTGATAAACGTTTGTACTACGAATATAAACAAAGTCTTAATACGTTAACTAACCATAACGAGGCCCAACTCCTTGGACTCTTGCTGAGAAAGCCAAGGTTTCTCTAACAGTCATTTCTCCAATGTGAAGATCATGTTGATCTACATAAGCAGAAGTTCTCTGGGGCACAAACTCATTCATCTGGTGACCATTGTAAGTCACCTTTCCAGAAAACTGATCATGAAGTCACACAACATTACCAATTTAGCCAGAGATACAAGGTTGAAAGTAGAGCGCTAAAATATGAAACCGAATATAATATAAGACTCGTGCGCATGTGTGTGAGTGTTCATTTTAATGTTATAACCTTCAATTTTGGATCAAGTTTTCCAGCCAAGGCCAACAGGAGTGTGGTTTTTCCAGAACTTGGAGGACCCAAAAGCAATGCCATTCTGAAAAGAACCAAATTGAAACATGTTATATTGGTTCAAGCGCAGCTCCAAAGAGAAATCAATGAATAGAACATTATCTGTATTGATACCTTGATGGCTTTATTATTCCACTAACATTCTTGAGAATATTTAGATGTTGTTTTCTACTTGGAAGTACATGAAGTGAGTTCAATAGTCCCTTCAAAATTGAAGAAAGAAAGCAAATTGTTCAGTAAAAATCTCCTTCAATAAAAATTTACATAACAAGTTAGTACTTTACCTCAACTATATTGACCATGAAGTTAGTGAAGGTAGGCAAAGATCTGCTTCCTACATGAGCTTCTGCTTCAATATTCAAGTGCTCGAATCGAACCTCTATCGTAGGAAGATCAATTCCAACTCTGATACCATCCAATCAACAGGAAAAGCATGATAAGCAATAAAAACCAGTGTATTTCAAAAGCAGCATCTCTTTTAAAATCACAAAAGGAACAAAAATAATTGAATTTGAACCTGTCGATTCGATCCTTGAGTTTGAGCAAAAACTTTTCATTATCCTCTTCAGCAAGTCTAACAAGTCTTCCAAGCAAATCTTTTCTTTCTTGCAACCCAAGTTTCTCGATATCGATCTCAATAGCTTCACCTTGAAGTGAAGTAAGCAAACCTTTCCTCAAACGTGCAAAAGTAGGAAGTTTCTGAATTGCAGCCCATTTAAGAGCTTCTTCATCATCTTCTTGGTGGAATGAATTTGAAAAAATCTCATCAGCATCAGTGTTCCTCCAAATTGATGAACTACCAATCCTAAAACTACCTCCACCCTCCATCACCACCACAACAACAACAACAACAAAAAAATCTAATTGTAACTAACTACAGATATAGAGAAAATTAAAGGGTATTGAAAATCATTAGCTTTTTTTTTCAGTTTATTTATGTTAATGTTGTTTTGTTTAGACAAAATGACCCTTTTCCTTTCTCTTTGGAATATTAATGAATGTGAAACAAAAATAAACAATATTGGTGTGTGTGTGTGTATATATAGCCACCATGAACATGCCAGCTATATTACGTTGTATTATTTTCTTTTTTACTTCCTTTTAGGGAAAAAAACTAATTTTTAAATTTATTTTATTAACTAATATATTTGATAAGATAAATAAAAAATTACTCATTTCAATTATAAGCAAAAGCTAATTTTTATTTATGTTATAGTTAACACCTGAGAGAATATACTTTTTGGATAAATAATGGCCTAACTGGCCTAAGTGACATCACTGCTTATATCTTAAGAAGCTTAAAAAGTTGACATTTTTTAGAGTTGACATTTTTAATATAATATCAATCTTTGGATAAACAAGCTGACTACTTTATGAGACGCCGTATGTGACTTTGTGTTAGTGAAAGTTTGGTTCTACCGCGAAAAAAATCGATTCTGATTAAAGTTAAGTCGATGATAAAGTGATTTATGTTTTTATCAATAATGAATTGGTTCAAGTGGTAAGATTTTGGTCCCATTTAGGGAAGGCAAAAATATTCATACCGGCGAATATCCGCGGATAAAATCTGCCACGGACACGGAGCGGATAGTTTAATGGATATTCACGCGTAAGATAAATGGATATTTCAACTACCCGATAGTTAATGGATATGGATGCGGATTTAATAGTATCCGTATCCGCGGATATTCCTACCCGTTAGTAAATAAGAAAATTATATAAATATTCTTAGTTATCAAATATATAAGAGCCTTTTTAATTCTTTAGAATTTTGTGATGAACTTTGTTTTGATTAGAAATGAAATTATGAAGTTTTTTGTAAAGAGAAATGTATGGATATTATTATATTTTGGTGAAAAGAAGAAAAATAAATGTGTTGACTTTTGTTGTTAAATTGAAAGTGAAATGTATTAATGTTATTATGTGATAATAATCTTTTTCTTGTTTCTTTAGAAAGAAGATAAACAAATTTCAAATAATTAAAATAATTTTTTTTTGCAAGAATCACAATTTTTTTAAAAAAATTATTATTCATGGATATCTGTGAATATCAGCGGATACTTCAAAATTACTCGTTTGACGGATACCCGCATGGATATGGAGCGGATATGAATATTGTATTTATCCAACGGAGTGGACACGGTTATCATACTATCCGCCCCCACGGATATCCATTGACATCCCTAGTCCCCTTAAGCCTATAGTCAAGGTTGATTCATGCAATCATGTTCATGCTTATGGAGAAAATTCAGGTAGAAAGGAAGAATTCACCTTGTCTATCCCGCAGATTCCTCGACGGACATTATCATGGTAACCAAAAAAAAATTATTTAAGTTTGAATATATTCACATAAAATATTTTTTTTTGACAAAGTAATTTATGTTTAAATTTATTCATATAAAAGTGAATTGATTTATAATAATAATAATATGAGTATAAAGATTTTAACCAAAAAAATAAATAAATATGAGTATAAAAATTAAATCTAAAATCAGAAGCTATAATTTTCAACTTCAATTAAAATCAATTTTTGAGTCAAAATCTATTTTACTAGCAACAAAGTATGCCAAAATCAATTATATCCCTCTAAAATTAGTTTTAGCTCACCCCCAACCATACATACACTTGGTCAAATAGTTTTTTTTTTTTTTTAAAAAGCACGTGTAATAATAGTTAAAAAAATTGCATGGTTTCCTTCAAATTAAATTAAATTAGTGCAAAATTTTTTTGAGTAAAATGTCAAATACCCCCTGAAATTTTCAAATTCGTCAAATACCCCATGAAATTTAGAAATATGCAATTAATGCAAATACCCACCACGTACTACAAGAAAACCTTAAATTTTTGGCCGACATTATTGGCGGATTTGAGCCATCAACACTTCATTGAGGGCTAAAAGCCCTCAACAAGCCATAAACTTCGCCAACAATGCATCAGAAAAAAAAACTAATAAATTAATACTAGTTTTGTGACCGTTGAAGCATTCTTGTGGGTCACGGGCTGCGAACAATTCTTGTGGGTTGAGGGCCGCCAACAATCCCTGCCCGTTAAGGATTCTTGTGGGTCATGGGCCGCCAACAATTCTCGTGGGTTGAGGGCCGCCAACAATCCATGCCCGTTGGAGGCTAATTTGCGGTCCACGACCGCCAACAATCCATTCCATGATTTTTAAAATTTGTTTTTCCAATGGTAACTCTTCTATACTTCTTTATATCAACATTCATCTACTTCACTTCATTTTTACACTTCCAATCTCTCTCTAAAATTTTCTAACTTCTCTCTTAAATCTCATACTTCCTACTTTCAATTTTTTTTTTCATACTTATCTCAAAATTTTAAAGTTTAAATTTCACATCTCTATCATAAAAGTGGTAAGTGTTTGTCTTTTAATTTAAAAAAATTAAATTTTTTGCTTTGTTAACTTAAATGTATATACTTAAATGTATATGTTCTAATATTTTTTGTTTACAATTTTTTATTTAGCAAGTTTTGATAATTCTCGCGGTCATCTAAGTCGGTGGTTGGAAGCGCCTCAAGTCAGACACTACTCAGCACTTCGAGTAAGTATTGTAATTTTTTTTATAAAAGATTTATTTATTTTATTTTTGAAAATTGTGTTAAAGTTAATATATGAAAATAGTGTATTTTAAACCAAAATTTAAAAACAGTATTTAATAACAAATTTTATTAGTAACTAAATCTAAAAATAGTATTTAAAAACGAAATTAATTCTGCAAAAAAAAACTAATTTTTTTAGAAAAAATTTAATCACTGAAACGAAAAATGTAAAAGTTAGTATTTTTAGTCAAAATAAAAAGTTAGTATTTTTAAGCAAAATAAAAAAGTTAGTATGTTTAGTCAAAATAAATTTAATTATGAAACAAGTAATTAATATTTAAAAAAATAATTTTTTTTTTGACAAAATTATTATTTAATTATTTAAATAATCTGAATTTTAAATAATTAAATTATTTAATTATTTTTTTAATTTCGGATGGCTTCTTGGCGGTCATGGACCTCCAGGAAGGCAGGGCTTCTTGGCGGCTCTGGGCCTCCAAGAAGCCAGTCTGCGAAATTCAAAGCTGGTAGGCTTCTTGGGGGCTCCAGGCCGCCAAGAATCATATTGGGGGCAGTGCGCCACTAAGAACCATTCCTGGCCAGCGTTTTTGTGGGTCTTGGGCCGCCAAGAAGCCATGTATCTTGGCGGATTTTGTGGCTTCTTGGAGGCCTTTGACCCTCAATTTTTTCCTGTTTTCTTGTAGTGCCATAAAATTGTAAATGTCAATCAAATTGCTTCGTGCTTCGTTTACTCCGTCTATTTTAAGGGAAAGAGAGAGGAAAAGATGAATGAGACAATAATTGATAAAGAGTATGATGTTGGTGATGGGTATTTCTTGTTTGATCGTGAATCTGATGACTTAGATTGGTCTATTGGGTGATTAGAACCTCTTGGTTCTGATTTTGAAAGCAATTATAATGATGATGAAGATGATTGTAGTGATGATAATTTTGCTATTTTGGTTCATTGTTATCTATTATCTATTAATATGAAAAAGACAAGGTTAATTGTCTTTATCTCTCTTCAAAATCTCTTGCTTCTCGGCCACTCTTTTCTTTCATTCATTTGATAATTAATACATTCAATGCAAATTTTTTTGTTTTCAAACTATTTAGTAAAAAATAAAAAAATCATAACATACTGAAACATATTCAAGGTAATCTACAAATTCAAAGCAATATTAAACACACCCTATTCTTTTTCAACGAAATTTAATACACAAAGAATATTTCTCTTATTCCTCTAGGCTCTAATTGGTAATTTTCAACGGAAATTAATATTGTTAATTCCTCTTATTTCAATTTTCAGCTATATATATATGTGTGGTCTAACAATTCCTTGTGATTGTATTTATTTAGTGGATATTTTATTTATTTGATTTTCTTTTTTTCTTCAATCAAGCAACCATCCACATTTTGAATTTATTTTTTTTGAAGAATGAATTTATTTATTTTATTTGTCATTGAATTTTTAAATTAATTATTAATCTTTTTTTGTGTACCTAGATCTGATGGGTATGGTTATAGGTGTTGAAGTTGAGGATATCTGTGAAAGAAACATGTATGTTCAATTACAATTGTTATTTTTATTTTTGTTCAATCCTAGATAATTCCAAATGCATATGTATACAATGTAGTAATATTTTTTTGTTGGTATCTATTTTAATATTTAGAAGAATTCTAATGTTGGAGATGATATTGTAATTGGTAATATGTTGCTGAAATAGGAATACAAAATAGGAATTCTAATGTTGGAATATAAAATAAGAATATAAATGCACGTCTTTTGAGAATAATTAATATTATTTGAATATTTATACATTTAAACTTTAGTACTTACATTTACCATTTCTTTTAAGAAATTGAGAGAATTCCAACTCGTGCAGGGACACCTAGGCATATGCAAATTATGGGGCAGTCGCCACCCAACAATTCACCGGCCATACTATGGTACCCTATATGTATAATTCATGATGGATTTGTCTGATGCATCACACCTTTTTTTCATAACTGAAATAGTAGTATATAATTAAAACAATACTATATTTTATACTTCATTTCTAACAATTCAACTATGAGAAAACAATTAATTGTGGTAGATCACGAGCTCTTCTTAAGATCTAACTTTCTCTGTAAAAATAGTTTTTTCATGTTTTTATATTATATAAGTGTGTTAATTAAATTTTGGATTATTGTATGTTTGGTCTTTGATATTTATTTTAAATTTTAATTTGGTCTTTTACGTTTAAAAAGTTTTAAGTTTCATGGCTAATAGAATTGCATACATGGACAAGATAAGAGTATATAATGGGAAAATTTTAGATGAAATTAACTCAAAATGCAACGAAAAGTTAGATGAAATTAACTCAAAATTTAACAGAAAAATGTTATTTTCTCTCTTGGATTATTTAAAGACTAAAGACTAAAATTTGATCTCTTGCAATTTTTTTGCGATCCTCTATTAATTTCGACTGATTAAAATATGATAGCCTCCGTATAAAAATGTCACATGCGTATTTGAAAGTTCGTTTTTGTTAGCAATCCAATTAGACCACACAAAAATTATGAGGAACTAAATTAGATCTTTAGTCTTTAAATAATCTTATACAACAAACAATGCACATTATCTTATTTTACTGTCTCATTATTTGCACCCACCCTCAAGAATTTTTATTTTTTTCTTCCTTATGTGTGTGACAATTGAGCAATTTGAATATTCAAACAATTTCCATATGTGTGTGTGTGACAATTGAGCAATTAGTCGATATTCAGGTTGAAGACTGAATCTGTGTCGTTTGAACGAGTTTGAGGTTGAAGACGGAGAAGAATGAGTTTCAGGTTGAAGACGGAAATGATTATGCACCGTTTGAAGGAAAAGTGAGAAATGGAACAGCGAAGGGTTTGAAGGAGAATTGGGAATTGGAAGAACGAAAGGTTTGGGAAATTCTGGAAACAATGAGAAGGAACATGAGTGTAACATAGCGTGAAATTACATTATAAGCCCACATCAGTTAGCATAGAATGGCCGGAATGTTTCACAAAATGACAGCGGTGATGGTTTCTAAGAAACAGCTTCCATCCCTAATCTAAGGGGGGTGTATTCGATTGAGATTTTGAAAGACTATTTTGACAAAAAAAGTCTTGAAGATTTTAAAAGACTTTGTGAGATTATATTGATTTTGTGAGATTTTAAAAGATTTTTTTCAAAAGACTTTTTACAATCAAGATTTTTAACACATGATTTGAATGAATTTTGAGAGATTTTTTTAAAAAGACTTTTTACAATCAAGATTTCATAATACTTTATATATTAGGAAAATTTCAAAAGACTCAATAAATTTTAATAAAAAAGTTATTAAGAGTAATAAATAAATAGTTCTGTCAAAAAAAAAAGAGCAATAAATAAATAAAATATTTTTTTGGGAATCCAAAACAACAACAAAAAAAATACGATGAAAAGTTCTGCATTTTTTCTTTACGTACGATGTTGGAAAAGAAAGCATATGGAGCAAGTGAATCACCGTATATAAAAAAGTGTAATTTTTGATTGTTAACCAACTGCATAACTCACTTCAATGGCCGGAATAGCACAAGAAATAACAAAAGTGTTGAATCCAATATGAAAAAAAGTTGCAGAATTTGTTCAAAAAAAAAACTTGCAAAAAACATATTTGATAAACAAGTGAAGAAAGAAAAGAAGAAGAAAAATTCTGGTACAGTGATGATGAACTTTGAAAAGAAAAAAGTCTTGGAGAGTTTGAAAAAGTCTCAAGGTTTTTGGTGAGATTGTTGGAAGAGTCTCTCAAGTGTATTTTACTATTTTTAACTAAAATGTCTCACAAAATCCACTGCATGAAAGACTCCACCAAAATCCGTTGATTTTTGAATACCGAATGACATTTTATAAGTCATGAGAAATCTCAATCGAATAACAGCGGATTTCATTGCCCTGAAAAAAAAATCTTAATTGTCTTAATTGAATACCACAAGATTTGATTTGATTTTATAAAAGTCTTAATTGAATACCAATAGAATTTTTTAACATAAAAAAATCTTTTAAAATCCATTGAAATCTCAATCCAATACACCCTTGTCGTAGTGATTCAACAAAAATTATAAAAGGCTATACTAAAAAATAATCGTATTAATTGCTAATTTAAAATGAAAATTTACGACAGTTAATACTAATAAACTAACTTTCCAAATAAATTTTTAGCATTGAATTGAATAGTGAATTAATGGTATCTTTTAATTATGATTATGAGAATTAATTAATTGATTTCAGTTACTATATTTGTAGTGATTCCTCGTGTTGCTGCCTAAAATTATTCATTTTCATTTCAATATCATTGATATCATCGATATTGTCTAATTTCAGTTATATTTGTAGTGATTCCTCATGTTGATGCCTAAAATTATTCCTTTTCATTTCAATATCATCCATATGGTCCGGCTAAAAAAGCAATGTATGATATTAATATGTATTAATTATGGAATATACCCTATTCTATTAATAATTTATTCATGTTTTTGCAAATTGAAAAGATAAGTATTTAAAAAAAGGTTTTCTTTTTTTTTTTTTTAATTTTATTGTGTGATATATATATATATATATATATATATATATATATATATATATATATATATATATAATAATTACACATTAACAAAATGTATTTTTTGTAACTTTTTATATGTCCATCAGGTCTATAAGTCTATATAAATTAGTCGTTTTTAATTGCATTATCAAATTTCAAAGTTCTTCTCAATGTTGCATTTTTATCTTCTTTTTTTCTGTACTGTAATTTATTGAATATATATTTTCGTGATATTTCTTTTAGGCCTTTATATGGTGTTTTCTATTTATTGAATCTGGTGATTTGATTTTTACTGTACTTTTTTGAAGTTGATCTTCATAATGCGATCAATTATTTATATATATATATATATTCCTTTGCAATACTTTTATATGTTCTTAATTCTTATTGGTGCTTTCCATCACAATGCTTGCATTTTCCCTTTAGTTTGGTACGCCATTAAAAATATAAATGCATTTCAACTATGTTTAGATAATTTTATACATTTATTGTGTAATTGTCGTCAGTTCTACAAAAAATGGCTTTCATTGGACCGGTCAAATAAAATATAGTGAAGTATTTTTCATTTTTCGTCTTTGTTTTTTTGGTATAGTAGAGGGCTAACACCCAAAAGAAAGAAATCTACAAAGTTAAACGAATATTCCTAGGCATACAAGTCCCGAATATGTCGTCAAAAAGAACTCTCTGAAGTTCCTTGGGGGAGACTCGATAAATTGGACATTAAAAGAACGTAGAGAATAACTATAATTAGCAAGTCAATCGGCGCACCTATTTCCTTCATGCCATGTGTGAGATAATTGAACTTGCCAATTCAAATCTAAGAGCTGCCTAATATGACGCACCAAAGTGAGTATGTTTCCTTTAAAGTTGATTTTCTTTGTCACCATATCAACCAAGACTTTAGAGTCACTTTCAACATGAAGATGCATGATCCCCTCTCTCTGAGCAAGGTCTAGGCCATAGTACATGCCCCACATTTCCACATGAAGAGCGTCACAACTTCCTATCTTCTGCGAGTAACCCTTTAGCCAATTGCTATCTGAGTTCCTCAGCAAACCACTGCAACTAGCAAGCCTCAACCTATCACTCTGAGATATCCATCGCAATTGAGCTTCACCCACCCTTCCCTTCCCTAGGTTTTCTCCATCCAATGAACTCTTCCCTAGGTTTTATATATGATACATTCTACACTTTGTGCAAATTATATGTGATGTTTATAATGTTATTTTAGATTTTCGACAATAATTTTGACGAATATAAAAAAAAATGATTTGTCTGTTTAGTTTTGTATGATATTCATGAGCACCCTTATAGGACAATAATAATTGGTGTTCGTTCAAAATAACTTTGTAGCTCAAAGGCTTTCATGGCATGTGATAAATAGAAGTTTCAATTTGTTAAAGTTACTTCGATATTTCTCCTTAGTTTGTTTTTGTTAATTTTATTCTATTCGATGCGGTTTATCAATTGTCTTATTTTGTGATTTTATGTAGTGGAATTTTATACACTATATTTTGGAGAAAAAATAATATGCACCACAGTGTAAAGTAATCGTACATTGTCAGCAAATCACAATGATTTTTCCGTCACACCACCTCACTTAACCCAACTTTCTTGATATAATATGGAAAGTTAAGTTATTCTTATTGGTTGTCAATGTAAAATTAATCTACACTGATCGTATGTCTTTTAAACTCTATGTTTAGTACATTAACGTTTTTGTTATTTTTTAAATTTGAAATATATGTAATTATTAATATGTAGATATTATTTTTTTTCATCACATTTTTACCCGTGCTTGGCACGGGTCAGGATACTAGTTCACCTAGTTGCAAGAAGGTTGAAAGTTTAAACAATATGTTTTTGAAGGCTCAAAATAGACGGAGTAAACGGAGCAGGGGGGCAATTTAATTGACATTATACAATTTCAGGAGAGTATTTGCCTATTTTCAAATTTCATGGGGTATTTGAAATATTTTAAAATTTTAGAGCATATTTGGTATTTCACTCAAATTTTTTTCTTTGGATGAATTTCAAGACATCTTTTTGTAGTATCACTGAGATTGTAATATCTTGCTATTTGTGGGAACATTAGTGTATCTAAAAATATATCTATACGAAAAGCTCACGTAGCTATGATATAAAAGTAGTAATTAATTAACTAAAAAACACCTAAAAATGTATTTCTAATTTTAATAACAATCTATTAATGTATATGGTCACGAAAGAAGACAAAAAAGGAGCTGAAAATTTATGATTTGATATTTTGAATGGAAAGGGGAAAAGGAATTAAAAATATTAAAATGATAGCAAACATGTAACGATTGATGTTAACCATAGCCAAACTAATGTCATCAAACAGTGATTTGATTGGCTTACTAAGCATTAGCAATACGCAAGCCATTAGGTAATGCTAACTAATTATTGTTAATATTTATTTACTCATTTTGTCAACTTTTACTTACAAATAATTTTGAATATAGTTTTTATTTTATTAATCTTAAATATTTACAATTAAATTGTTATCTAAAGAAAAAACGACATTTTAAACTACAATGTGAAAAAATCATTTCCAACGGTAGACAACAAACGATTTTCAATTGTTGCCATAGCTCAAAAATGTTGTAGCGAAAGCACATCAATTTGATAAAGTACAATTAAGAGATGTTAACACATGTGTCTCAATATATCATTTTATTAAATTATATATTTAATTATAAAATTGTAAGATTGATTAATTTAGTATTTACAAAATCAGGTGGTGGTCGAGCCCACTTGTTTGTTTGGACATCGATTAAATTATACATTATAGTGTGAATTACGGTTGTAAAACTTTGTGGCTTTATCTGGCACATCTTGGGCTAGACAAAACTATCTTTTGGTATTAATATATTCCATTTTTACGTGTTAAATTTTTTTTATGCTTGTTGAGAAGTTGAGCCAAAGAAGGAGAGAAAACCAAACTAAAGAAAGAATAATATTTGAAATTGATAGAATAAGAAGTTGATTATAAAATGAATCTAAGTTACACTTATATAGTAAACCTAACAACTATATTCATTATTTGGAAATTTCTTATTAATACAACTTTTGATTATAAAAAAAAATAAAAATTTATTGAACAATTTCAAAACTAATAACTATATCAACTAACTCTAATATTAACCACACAAAATGATTTTTTTAAAATTTAAAATTTCATTTTTTATTTTTTTCACTAAATTTCAAAGATCAGATTATTGGATCTTATAATTTTAAAGACTAAATCGTTATCTGTTAAAAAAAAGAGAGACTAAATTGTTATCTACTCAACACACAGTGTAAGATACCACATGTTTTTCTTCTGAATTGTAGATAAATATAGTTGCTAATATTGCAATGAAGCCATAACAGTAATATTAAAATATATACAGCTCTATAATCAAAGATTTTAGTTTATTACAAGTCATATAAATTTAGATTATTGTGATTCACTATCAGTGTAAAACCACTTAATCAAAATTGATGTGCTTTGTGGATAAGTTGGAAATGAAAAGGTTGAATTGAATGTGTGATGAGTACCTCATGAATCATGATTCATATGAACCTGCGTTATTTTAAGTCAAAAATATAATTCAAAAAGGTACAAAACGCCGCTTCTTGATTTGCAATTGGTTGGTGCTTAATTTTCACACACACACATGACATATTAATATGATCTCAAATAAAAAAAAATATATATGATAATATTTGAACTTTTTCAATTAAGACAACAAGTTTAAAAATGGAAGAAAAAAAATAAAAAGTTATAAACTCAAACACTATCTCAAGTGATTTATAAAAAAATTACTTCATAAACTGAGTTAACAAACACAACAGATTTGATTTTTGATTTGTTGCAACAGCCCTCTAATAAGGATGTTTCTTTCACTCATGGCATGTGTTAGAAACTTATTCAACCCATTTTTAAAAAAATACATTTTAACGTTATTTTTTTTGACAAAAAATGTATTTACGTTTCAATTTAAAAAATAAACTAAAGTTGGATAAATCATATAATAATCTCACAAGTCACACTATAAAAAAGTCAATTTAAGAACAAGTAAATAAATATAATAAAGTGTTATCAACTTAACTCAGTTGTCAGAGACATTGCATTATATATAAGGGTTAAAGTTCGAACTCCGATCATCCTACTTTTCACATATGGATGGAATTTATAGCCATGAGTTTGGATTTTGGTCCTTCCACTTTATGTGTGTAATTTTCAATGGTTTGTGTTGAAGTATGCCTTGAAATCTCGGTTATGGAAGTCAGAAATCCTATGCTAGTTTGGACGCTGGGCGCAGGCTCATGGTTTTCTAGGATTTAAGCATATATATAAATAGAGGTTGCTATTTGCATAGAAAAAAGAGAGGAAACTTGTAGGGAATTCAATTTTGATTTGCCGCCGACACAAGGCTATAGTTTTAGAGAGAAACAAATGGGTTGTCTCTTAGTATAATCCCAAGGTTGGCCAAACGGATTATTTCACCTTGGGCAGACTAGATCAAATTGTGTCTTTTGGTCACGAGAAAAGATTCAAGACTTGGATAGAGTTAGGATTGAAGGGTAATTCTTGTAACCCAATTGAGATTTCTTGTGTAAAGTTACTCTTTGATTACAGTGGAACGGAGGTATTCTCTCTCCCCCATAATAGGTCATTGTTGGACCGAACCGAATAAACAAACATCGTGTGTGTTTTCTTCTCCTTTATCGTTTTTATCGTTGTTATTATTATTACTTATCCCCTTGATTTTGGTTGCCATTTTTTGCTCACACATCAAGTATTTTATTGGTGTGATTTTTGGACGAATTCACAATAATTTATCATTTCACCTATCTAAAAAATATCGGATAGATTCTTAGTGGAAATAATTTTTTGTTTGATTTTTCTAACTTCGGAACCTAAAAATTAGAGTTGAAATGCCAAAAAAAATATTGCATAAATCATTATATCTTATATGACCTCTAACACCCTTTTTTTCATGTTTGAAGGGTATATCCAATCCCCTCTCTTCCAACACGAGACACCAACACATAGGTTACGAAAATATATTTTTAAATGGAAAAAACTTACGTACATTTCTATACATGCAATTTTTACTTTTTCTCTCACAAAGAGGTGATGTTTTTAATTAAAAAACAATTTTCTTTTATTTTTTTTAAATGAAAAAACACAAAAAACCAACTCTTTGTGAGTAGACAACAAAAACTGCATGTATGGAAATACATGTAAGTTTTGTCCTTTTTAAATGGTCACGTAATTGATAATTTGCATTTGGTCACATTTAAAAAATTAAATAATAAGTATTTAAAAAAATAATTAAATAATATTAATTTTCAAAATTACTAAATGAGTATAATATTTTTTATGAGTATCACCAATGAAAATCGAGAATATCTTGGTTCCCAATGTACGTTGACTGAAATATAGGATAAGTTAAGAGGACAAAATTGTAACTAAACCTCACGAATTATCTTCTACCACCACACCACCGTGCAGCCTTAACGACGGCGAAAACTGCCGCCGCACCCTCTCTAACCACCATCCTGGTAGTTAAACTCCAATGAGGCTCTTCAGTCTTCTTCTCCCACAACTGAAGCTCAACATTATTTGCGGAGAAGCACAATGCCCCAATATCTGACCTTATCTTCAAGGTACAAAATACATTCAACTTATCTTGCTGTTCACAATTGTTTCGTTTCTCAATTTTATTCTTTATGCTTCTTTAGTTTTTTTTTGATGTATTGGAATATTATAATTTGTTGGAATGTTAATAATAGGTTGAATTTTTGGAGGTTTTGATGTATTATTGGAATATTATAATTAATTTGTTGGAAATGTTAATAATAATAGGTTGAAGGGAAGTAACAAATTTAAATGGGAAATAGGTTCCTATTTTTGCCATTTTCTAATCCCTCGAGTTTTGTGGGACCTGAGTCAGTGATCGAATCAGGACCTTGGTTAAGCTAGAAAATACCCGCATTATCTCTGTTTGCTATCTTTTGTGGTTTAAGAATGATGAATCATTGTAGTTGTATGTTATGGAAGAGTAACAAGAGTTATATGTTATGGATTTGTCTAGCAACAAAACTATGTTATCTTACCATGATTGGTCTTAATTTCCTGTTGTAGATATTCATATTTTTGTCAAATTTGTTGTGCTCATATACATATATAAATGATTATAATTACTAACATTGTTGTCAGTTGTCACTCACATACCATGAATTTGTCTTGCCTGTTGTAGATATTTTTATGTTATGGAGGGGAGAATTGTCAACTCCGACTTGTGGGATGTTGCTAGTAAGTTCACACTTCATACTCTTTCTTGTTTTTATGCAATGTCTGTGTCTCTTTAAAGTCTTCAACTTTGGCTTCTCTTTGATATGCAAGGCTGACATTGAAAATGTTGCTAGAAAAGTTAGGGTTTTCGTTTTTCTTTCCTTTTTTTGAAAAACATTTTGTGCCGGCTTGGCCAACACCTTATTTAGAGCGGGCCAAATAAACGATGACTAGCATAGGCCAAACCAACATTGATTGGCTTGGACTAAGCCAATGCTAACTATTCCTTATATCTTCGTCAATTTGGCCAAAATGGGACTGGAGTCCATCTAGCGTCTATTCAGCATCGGCCGGATAATTGGCCGATGTTCACAGATAATGCTGCCTGTGGATTTTACAGCAAACATGTTAGAGACAAACGCTTGTTGTCCTTTTAGAGATGATCCCTTTGAAAATATTATTCTTGTTGTCTTGGGGATTCTTAACTTTAAACTTCATAAATTTTAAAACTCAACAAACATTTCTATAAGCGGTTAGTACTCCTGTCTTAGCTATTGATCCTAAAAACTGTCCACTATATCAGCAATTAACTTGTATCCCTAAAATACCACAAAGATAAAGAGAAAAAACAATTGTAACACTAAAGCATGATATTAATCCACATCTGGCTTATTTTTTGAGTTGCAATTTGCAACTTTTCATTATTACACATAAAATACCAATAGTTGATTCTACACTAAATATTCAACGACTCTCATCGTCTTTGAAAATTTAATTTCTTGATGCATATGGCAAAGATCAATACAAAACATATTGTAAATCCAACAACTATAACTGCAACAATTCCTAAAAAGTCATACTTGAAACCAAAGTAATTCCGCAAAAAGTCTTGTATTGGAACAATTCTTCCATTAAAATCCAAAGTATCCTTTATATCTCCAAACTGTGAAGTCACCAGCCCATTTAGAGTCCAAGCTGCTGGATTTATCCAATAAAACCATCTCCACCATATAGGGATCCTCTGCAAGCCCATTTTAGAAAATTATTGAAAAGAGACATAAAATCAATTATGATTATTTGTATAGTGCAAATCTGTGCAGTAAACATCAACAGAAGCTAAAACTTACTGTTTGTGGGATTAAGAATCCAGAGAAGAGATTAAAGAATGAATTGGACGCACTACTGAGCAGAGTAGCTATAGCTAGGTTTGGTGACATGGCTGTTGTCATCATACCAAAGTAGGTATAGTAAAGGAAGGTGAAGAACATGAAAAAGATGTACCATAAAATTTTAGTGACGTTCCACTCATAACCAAGCATTGGATAAACTATAATCCCATAAACCACAGCTTGCAGAAGATTATACGGGACTTCAATTAGAGCCTACATGAAAGAAAAGTTGAAAGATTAGGAAATGTAGACAAAAATTTATTTACATACATGGGACTATGTATATAAAGACTATTTATTTCAATGCTTGCCTGAGAAACAGCATATGCCAATGCTGAATACATTCCTGCAGCCTTTTCCCTATAAAAGACTACTCTCTCTATACCTACCAGTGGTTGCACTGAACTACAATTCTTGACACCAATAACCAAAGTAGCAGTATACAGAAAGCCCATCGCATTAAAGAAATCTTTTTGGTTTTCACTGCAATTAGAAATTCACGTTAAGAATAACTAGAAGCAAAACTTTGAAAGTCATATACAATTCCTAGTAATTACAACTTGGTTCTTATTACATTTTGGAGGAAACTTTCCAGTACATGCCCCCAACCAACAAGGCGACAGCGATTGTGAAGATAAACCTTATTGAATTGTACAACGGATTTCGCCAGTAAGACCAATGTTGTTTCCATAAACAAGCCATACATTGGGTAAAAAAGGACCTCGAGTACTTAGAAGGAAAATAAAGGCTCTTTGAACCAGGATATGGAGTGCTCAATTCTTCAATAATAGCTTTGTTTCTCCTATAACAAATGTCACATTAGTTTCTACTTACATAACCTGTGCATGTATAACAATTCACAAAAAAATTTGTTTTGCACATATTGTTTTCAAGTTCAATACTTCACAAAACAGAAAATACCTGTACAATGTTGAACTTCTGTACACCTCAGCAAAACTAGTCTCCATTTCCATTTCTTTAGCTGAACTCGTAACTTCCAACATCCAAGTTGCAGGGTTGTAGCCATCTTTAATCTTATTGACACCTTGAATTCCCTTAAGAAAAAATGTGTGCAGAAAGGTAAGTTTCATGCTACTATAGATTATAGTTGTAAAACATGCACTTCAATTCTAAAATATTCAGAATAATTCTACCTCAAAGTAGTTAATTAAATGTGAAGATTGACGTCCAAGTGGCCCCACATATATCTCTTGTCCTCCTCGTTTCATTAAGAAAAGCTTAATTTCATTGAAAATAAAGATCAAAATCTTTGTAAAAGAAGAAAACAAACTAACAATAAATTGTTATGAATTTTAGCTCTTCTTGTTTACCTCGTCGAAAGATTCAAAGATATCAATGCTGGGCTGGTGAATGGTACACACAATTGTTCTTCCGGTGTCTACTATGTTCCTAACTGCTCTCATAACAATAGCTGCAGCTCTTGCATCTAGCCCAGAAGTTGGTTCATCCATGAATATGATAGAAGGGTTACCCACCAGCTCAACTGCAACGGTCAATCTTTTACGCTGCTCAGTTGAGAGACCGTTAATACCTGGGAGACCAACATATGCATTCCTTAGCGGGGTCAGCTCCACTAGCTCCATGACTTCCTCCACGAACACCTGTAACCATTGGTCAGCTCCAAACTATTCTTGCTTCCAACATTATTTTATAGGACATAATAGTTCTATCTACGAATTACGATATTTATGCCAAATCTGGAAATTATGCACTCGGATACTGAAAATTTACTTGAAAATAATAAGTTCATATGAATTTGAATACAACAGCGAACAGTTTAGAAAAATTACTTGCTCATCATCCATGTTGTGTGTCTAAATAGGAAACTTAAAAGAAATCTGGTGAATCCGGTTAACAACAACTGTATCATACGTAAAAACATCTAAGAACTTAACATGAAGGTAAAGAGAGTGTCTGTTGCGCACACATGCGTGTTTTAGTTAATGCATAATGCAAATATTAATCAATGTGGCAGGAAAATCACAGATGGCAGTGAAGTAGCTGCACCAAAATAATACATGATGTATATAGAAAATCATACACAACACAATATTCAAATGCCAACCTTCCTAGTTTCTGTATTGATTTCTGCAGGCAATCGGAGCCATGCTGAATAGAACAAGGATTCATAGACAGTAATATGAGGAGAGTGTATATCATTTTGTTCACAGTATCCAGAAATTCTTGCAAAGGTTTCTTGCTTTTTGGGATAACCAGAGATTGTGATGTTTCCGGTAATATATCCCCCGCTTTTTCTACCAGCAAGAACATCCATCAAAGTTGTTTTTCCGGCACCAGTGACACCCATTAGTGCAGTGAGAACACCTGGTCTAAATGCTCCACTGACACCATTCAAAAGAACCAACTTATCTTCAAGGACGCCCTGACTCCTCATTTCCTTCAATTTTACAACAAGAATTTAATGAAACTCATTTAAAAATTAAGATCTGAGAGTGGAATGCAAACCTTTTTCATTTGAACATATATATATGGGGATGTATCACATGAGAATGATAACTATATATGAGAATGATGAGAATAAATATAAACCATTAGATTAAAATGAATGGTCAAGATTAAAACATTTTACAAAATCAATTATGTGCCACTCAAACACAAAATCCATATGTGCATCTGTCTGTCGCTTGCGTTTCCAACTTTCCATTCTCTCAATTCTACAGACTCCTTCTTGCACATCTCCCAGATTTCAACAACTAACTTATCAACAATTTATAAATTTCAATGAAAGTGGCTGAGGATTGAGTGAAAAAAAAACACCCATACAAATCGATTCATCGGAATTTGATATTTAGGTACAAATCGAAGAAAAAAAATACAAAATATAAACTAACAAAATAAAAACCTAAAAAACAAACAGAAAAACTAGTTTACAAAATCAATTCAACACCCATACAAATTGAAATTAGAAGGGAGAATCATAAAATCTAAAACCCAAATTGTTTTGGAAGATGAAACAGAAGAATAATAGAGACGCAAGGGTTAAGCAATAGAGAGAGAGTTGAGATAGGAAGAGAGACTGAAACTAAGGGTCAGGAGGCGGTTGCGCCGCCGTGATCAGTGAGGAGAGAGATGCGGCGAAGACGGAGGGACGCACAGAGGAAGAAGCATGCAAACTACATGGAAGAAGAGAAGGGATGCAAGTGATACTCTGAGATTGAGTACATGACTGAGGTTTTAATCTTGGCTTTTCATTTTTATCTCATGGCTATTATTTATTCTCATCATTCTCACATACACATATCATTCTCACTTGATATGCTCCCTATATATTACATATTACCTGAGGTATGTCTATAGAATATGTGACTTCATCAAAGGTTATACAATGTGGTTCAAAAGGAAGAACCATTCCACTTTTGCTTCCACCATTCTCCTCACTGCTTTGAGATTGCTCTGACTTCACAACTTGATGCTTCTCAATTGCTGCATAATCAGTTTGCAATATTAATTCATATTTTAAGCTCATTTTTGTTATAAAATTTTATAATTAATGTAAAGAAACTTACGATTTAAGTAAGTTAGAGCAAGAATGTAACCCAAGTTGTACAATAATGTGTATCCAATCAATGCGCCGAAACATATCCAATACCAGTACGACTCTGTAAAGAACCCGCGGGATTTCAAAACTTCAACTCCTAGCGGGTTTGTTGAGTTAGGAAGAACCTTTGAAAAGAAAATATGTATCGAGTCATCAGAATATATTTATCAGATATAGAAAATATAGATGTAGAACAGTGCACAACATACATGTCTCCATGTCTTCCCTAGGAACTCATTATTCATTAAGCCATTTTGTGCATACATTATAGGTGATATCCAGAATCCCCATATCCACCCTTTTTTTATATCATCTGAAACCAAAAAGCAGAAAAGGAGGGGAGGTATTATTATTCTGAATTCTAACAATAATATATAGGCAAAACATTAACTTTAACTACTTCAACCTATGAACTGTAGTACCTCTCGAGAGGGTCATACCACCCATGGCAACAATGAAGCAGATTATAAATGACGCAAGTGTTGTAGCCACAGTCATTTCTCTACCAACTGCTCCAAGAAATCGGCATAGTCCAGTACCCATTTGGTTGATAAGTATGAGAAGAAGGAATTGCCTAAATAGTCTATAATCATACACAAAAAGATACCGTTAATTACACAATAGGGTTCAAAGTCAAACTGAGTTGAAGAATACATATTAAAAAATTTCTTTTTTACCTTCCAACTTCAGGATCGTAACCGATGACAAAATAGGTGAGGACTGTCCAAACAACTGCTTCAACAATTGTTATGGGGATTTTAAGAATCCATGACGGAATACCATATGCCCAAGAAGGGTAGAAGAGCATGTCCCTGTGCTTGTAAAACACGGGAAGCCTCACAACAGTCATTGAAAGATCAGCAAATCCATTAAACATAACCACCATATTTCCAAAGAACAATGCACCAGCATATATGCCCCCATCAATCACTGAATCGTGGTGCATTCCAGTTCGAAGAAAAACGGTCATGGTAACGATAGCCATCACAGCAAGCTTAAAGAAGGAGAAATGTGTTAGTAATAGAGTAGCAAGTACATAGTGGAATACTATAATCTTCAAATTGTTAGAACCTACTTGGCAAAGTTTGAATTTATATATAAATGAATTGCGCTTCATGAGTAAAAGTTCTCTTGATAAGCAAGCTTTGAACAATTCCCATTTTCCAGTTCCATACTTGTTGGTCGCCAAAGCAGCTGGGTGGCTTTTAGACTTGTCAAATTGAGTAACAAGTTCATTACCAAGGTATCTTCCAACATGAAATGATCCAAATGCCTTCGCAAACTTTTTTGGTGTCACAAATCTATAAGGTTTCCCTCTTTCTGCCCAATATTGTTCCTGATCTTTCACTGATGTCACCTAAAGCATAATGGCGAATATTAAATAGTTAACATTCACTCATATCCTTATAGTTTTGTTGAATGTAGAAAGAAATAAAGTTAAAATTACTTCTTAGATTACACTTACTTCTTGTAAAAAGTCTGCCACAGATTTTCTTTTGGGACACATGAAACCTAATGAAGCGAAAAATTCAAGCACGTGTTCACAAGGACCCTGGTACACAATGTGCCCCTCAGAGAGTAGAATAATGTCGTCAAAAAGATCGTAAGTCTCTGGTGGTGGCTGCAAGAGTGAGATAACAGCAGTTCCATTGAGATGGTGGACTGACTGCTTCACTGATTGCACAACTTGAAAAGTTGTTGAGCTATCCAAACCAGTAGATATTTCATCCATGAATAGAGCCTTAGCTGTTCCTACTAGCATCTCCCCTGTATTCATAGATTCAAAATATTTTCTCATTGTCACTCTATTATGATAAATCATGATGTATACCTCAGTGTTAAAATGGAGTCTGGTTTACCTGTCGTAACACGTTTCCTTTGTCCTCCAGAGACACCTCTTAACATTGCATTTCCCACCACAGTATCTGCACAGGTTTCTAGTCCCAAAATCTGAACATATAAAGCAAGTAAGGCTGTAAATTAATTGTTGCTTGTACTTTATAAAGATCGAAGAAGGTTGAGAGTATGTATTTTTACCTTTAAATAATAATCTATTACAAGATTCGATTTCTGGCCCCTAGTTGCAATAGCCTAAGCTTATTATCAAGTCACAAGTTCGCCCACTGTTATTATCCATTGTATTCGAAAATAGGAAAAGTAAAAGATGCTGTGTTGTTTTTTACCTTCATAAAGACATCAATATCTGGATCAGGGATAATATTTCTCTCTTTTTCTCTTCTAGATAGCTCTTCTAGCATATCTGCATTTTACCAAAGATAGTTTCTAATCAACATGGAATCATGTTTTTAATTGTCAGATGTTTAAAAATTGCATCGCATCGAGATGAAACATTTAGCAAAATACTCAAGTTCGTGTACTAACCGTATCTAAGTCCAACACCTTGGAATCTAGCTGAGAACTCCAATGTTTCTCTAACTGTCAATTCTCCAATGTGAAGATCATTTTGACTGACATAAGCAGCAGTTCTTTGAGGTACAAATTCATTCATCTCATGACCATTATAAGTCACCTTCCCAGAGAACTGATAATGAAATTAAATATTGTTAGCTAGCTAGAAATCTAATTTGGAAAATATAATTAAATAACATGTTTTCATTTGTCTCTAGTTACCTTTAGCTTGGGATCAAATTTTCCTGCCAGGGCCAAAAGGAGTGTCGTTTTTCCAGAACTTGGAGGGCCTAACAGCAATGTCATCCTTGAGATGTATAGATTTGCAAATGTAAGTATATTAAGTTACATATATTTGATACATATCATATATACTTGGAATACATGTTCATTGTTACCTGCCAGGCTTTATTATTCCACTAACATTCTTGAGAATGTTCACTTGTTGTCTTCTTCTTCTTAGTATATAGTTAAATGGAGCCTTTGAAATTCCAAAAAAGAATAGATAAGGGAATTAGTATATCAGAGTTTCCCCATCAATAAAATATGGTATTCGCAAGCTGTTAACTGTTGGTGCTCAATGTAATTATTACTCACCTCTACCATATCAAGCACATAATTAGTGAGGGTAGGCGAAGCTCTCTTTCCTACATGAACGTTTGCTTCAATCCTCATGTGCTCAAATCGAACTTCGATTGTAGGCATCTTAATTCCAACTCTGGGATGCCAAGAAATGAATGCAAAGTGAAAGCGAAAACATTAGTGCATCTTTATGTTGCAGGAGAAAACAACAAAAATAACTAAAACTTATATACAGTTTTAGTCTTCGGCCTCATTTGCGACTTTTTGGTCACTCAGTTATTAAAATGTCTTCCCACCTATACACTGGAGTTTGATTTTTGATGATGTGTTTGGTCATATAATTATGTGAAAACTGAACTGATGAAATTGAAAATGAGTTATTAGGTGAGAATTCACTTTTATCAAATTTGATTGCTTTTAGATTAGTGTATATTTTGATGAAATTGAAATCAAATGTCCAGTGAGAATCCAACTAGATAATATCATGTCATAAACGGAGTTGTTACGCACATCTCACTTGTTTCATCATCAAAAGTTCAGTCTCAAAATGCATATGTGGAAGAAAAAAAATACGGAGGACATTCTTAAAAATGTAGTCAAAATCATATATTTCAAAATAGAGTCAAAAATTGTAAATTAGGTAAATTATAGGTATCAAAATTATAGTTAAACATATTGATTAATAATATACATATGAGTAGAAATGTCACCTGTTGCCAATAGGCTACTTGACCAAAAAAAAAAAAAAAGAAATGTCACCTGTTAACACGATCCCTGAATTTCAATAATAATTTCTCATTGTCAATATCTGCAATTCTCACTAATCTTTCTAGCAGATATTTCCTTTCTTGCAACCCAAGTTTGTGTACATCAATTTCACTAACCTCTCCTTCAGAGGTAATCAACAAACCTTTCCTCAAACGTGTAACAGTTGGAAGCCTCTGAATGGCAGCCCATTTCAAAGCCTCTTCATCATCATTGTCCTCCCTGTTAACAGAGTTAGGAAAGACATAATCCGCCTCACGGTTGATCCTTAATGATGATGAACTGTCAAACCTAGAACTTCTCTTACTGCTTCCTCTGAATCTTCCCTCAACATCAATTCCACTCTCCATTTTCAATTCTGACAAACAATCACAATTTTCTTTCTAACTGAATGTTCAACAACACAAATTTGTTTGTATGATATACATATATGCACATATAAATAGAATTGTTTTCAACACTTCTAGAGGATGCAGTTTAGCATGTATGTATGATTCATATATTGTGTTTTTTTTTTTGACAAAGATTCATATATTGTGTTATTTCTTGATTTTGTTAACACTTCTAGAGGATGCAGTTTAGCATGTATATATGATTCATTTTTTATGTTGTTTCTTTTTGTGTGTTATTCCTTATTTTGTTTACATTTTAGTCTTTTAAACAAATGCATATCTTCCACTTTTTCTTTTTTTATAAATTCACCTTAATTTGGCTTTTTTTTACTGTGATTTGAACAATGTTTCTTCAAAAGTTTATGATAGCTAATATTTTGGTTTATTTTTGTTCAAGGCATTTTATTTTATTTTTATTAAGTCTAATGGCCCGTTTGGATTAGCTTATTTTTGAGTTTATGCAAACAGCTTATGTAACTTTTATGTATTATTATAAGTTTGTCAAGGTAAGTTTATGATAAAATTGCTTGTAAAAATACGATTTTCACTAGTATGAACTTATAAAATAGCATAGAACCTAATTTATATTGCATAAGTTGTTTGCATAAGCTAAAAAATAATCTAATCCAAACGGGCCTTAAGTTTAGTCAACAAAAAAATAACTGCGAAGTTCTATTTTTTTTATCATGCTAACTAGTGTCTTTGGGGAAGTTAAAAAGATAAATTTTTATTTATAAAAAAAAAAAAGATAAATTTTTATATTGAAAATAATATTTTCAATATTTTAAAAATACCAACTGTACATTTCAATAATAATAAAAAATATTGACTACACAAATTTTAAGATAATTTTACTATATTTGATTTCTTTACCTTGTACTCTCGAAATACTAGTTAACATTTTTCTTTTTTTTACCAAACTTAAACTATAATAAAAGTAAAATAAAGATAGGTACGGTACGTCCCCTTATTTCTTGACAAAAACACTTCTCTTTTTTGACTAAAAACTCCTTAAGCTACTAACTCAAAGCTAATATTTTTTGACTTAATTTAATGCTAATCTTAAAACTATAATACGTATCCGATTGTTTTGGGATGTCTACATTCATTACAAAGATTGTTTTCCTTTTTGTAAAAAGAAAAAAAAAATTATATAAAAAAATCAAGATATTTTCCTCAACAAAAAATAAAATAAAATAAAAATGGGATAAAAGTAAAAAAAAGGATTTCCTACCATATTGTCTTAAGACTTTAATCATTTTTTTTTATCAAAAAAAAGAAATAAATAAAAATCAGATTTTCGTGATTCTTTCAAAGAAATACTTCAATTAACTAATGATCATTAAAATTATAGAGTGAAGATCGATTTTGGTTCCTAAAAAAATCTCAAGACCCAGTTTAGTCCCTAAAAAAAATAAAAGCAATTTTTAGTCCTTGAAAAAAATAAACCGAGACAAATTAGTCATTACCTAATATTTATTTATTTGGATGATGAAGAAAATATAGAGGAAAGTATAAAAAGGAAGAGAAAATGAATAAAAAATAGATGATTATGTAGTAACATGATATGAGAGAAAAACAAAAATGTTAACTCAATTGGGGGATTAAAATAGACCGAATTGAAATCTAGTAAAAGTTGGAGGATAAAATTGTAATTAAACAGTCACGTGAGATTATTTTTTAGTCGGTCGCTTATTTTTTAGGAGATTAAAATAGACCGAATTGAAATCTAGTAAAAGTTGGAGTATAAAACTGTAATTAAATGGTCCCATTAGCTTAGTTCAGTTGACAGAGACTGCATTATATATATGCAGGGGTTGAGGTTCCAACCCCAGTCATCCCACTTATCCACTTTAAAGTGAATTTCTAGCCACTATCCTACTTCACAAAAAAAATTTGAAATTAAATGTCATAATTTCCACGAATTATCTTCTACCACCACCGTGTAGCCTTAACAACGGTGAAAACCGCTGCCGCACCCTATCTAACCTCCATCCTCGTGGTTAAACTCCAATGAGGCTCATTAAATCAATCATGCTATCACTATATGAGAGGTTCTTCGGGGTACAAAATACATTAAACTTATCTTGCTTGTGAGAATTGTTTCGTTTCTCAATTTTATTGTTTATGTTAATTTAGGGTTTTTTTGTGGGGTTTTGAAGTATTGGAATATTATAATTTGTTGAAATGTTAATAATAGGTTGAATGGAAGTAAAAAAAAAATTAAATGGGAAATTAAGCTCCTAGTTTTGGCATTTTCTAGTTGCTATGTTTTTTGGTTTAAGAATGATAGATCATTGTATTTGTATGTAATCAACTCATGAGAGTTATTTGTTAATGGATTTGTCTAGCAACAAAACTTATGGTATCTTACCTTGAATTGGTCTTAATTTCCTGTTGTAGATATTCATATTTTTGTCAAATCTGTTGTGCTTATATACATATATATGATTATAATTACTATCATTGTTGTCAGTTGTCACTCACATACCATGAATTTGTCTTGCCTGTTGTAGATATTTTTATGTTTTGGATGGGAGAATTGTCAACTCCGGCTTGTGGGACATTGCTAGTAAGTTCACACTTCATATTCTTTCTTGTATTTATGGAATGTCCGTGTCTCATTATAAGGTCTTTAAGTTACCGTATAAGATTAATTCCTTCTTGGCTTCTCTTTGATAAGCAAGGTTGACAATGAAAATGTTGCCAAAAAAGTTAGGGTTTTCGTTTTTCTTTTCTTCTGTTTTTGAAAAACATTTTGTGTGGGCTTGGCCAACACTAAATGCCAACACCTTATTTAGAGCTGGCCGATAAAACGATGACTGGCATGGGCCAAACCAATACTGATTGGTGTGGACTAAGCCAATGCTAATTATTCCTTATATCTTCGTCAATTTGGCTGAAAGGGGACTGGAGTCCATCTAGCGTTTATTAGCATTGGCCGGATAATTAGCCGATGTTCACAGACAATGCTGCCTGTGGATTTTACAGAAAACATGTTAGAGACAAACACTTGTTGTCCTTTTAGAGACCTTTGAAAATATTATTCTTGTTGTCTTTGGAGGTCATAACTTTAAGACTTCATACATTTTAAAACTCGACAAACATCTCTATAAGCCGTTAGGACTCCTGTCTTAGCTATTCAACCTAAAAACCATCCACTATATCAGCAATTAACTTGTATCCCTAACAACACAACAAAGATAAAGAGGAAAAACAATTGTAACACTAAAGCATGATATTAATCCACATCTGTTTTTTTTTGTTTTTGCAACTTTTCATATTTACACATAAAATACCAATATTTGATTCTACACTATATTCAATGACTCTCAGCGTCGTTGAAAATTTAATTTCTTGATGCATATGGCAAAAACCAGTACAAAACTTATTGTAAATCCAACAATTATAACTGCAACAATTCCTAAAAATTCATGCTTGAAACCAAAATACTTCCACAAAAAGTCTTGTATTGGAACTATTCTTCCATTAAAATCCAAAGTATCCTTTATATCTCCATATTGTGAAGTCACCAGCCCATTTAGAGTCCAAGCTGCTGGATTTATCCAATAAAACCATCTCCACCATATAGGGATCCTCTGCAAGACCATTTCAGAAAATTATTGAAAAGAAAAAAAATCAATTAATTATTTGTAAAGTAGAACTCTGTGCAGTTAACATCAGAGAAAGCTAAAACTTACTGGTTGTGGGATTAAAAATCCAGAGAAGACATTAAACAATGAACTGAACACACTAGTGAGTAAAGCAGCCATAGCTAGGTTTGGGGTCATGGCTATTGTCATCATGCCAAAGTAGGTATAGTAAAGAAAGGTGAAGAAAATGTAAAAGATGTACCAAAAAAATTTAGTGACGCTCCACTCATAACCAAGCATTGAATAAACTATAATCCCATAAACCACAGCTTGAACAAAATTATAAGGGACTTCAATTAGAGCCTACATAAAAGAAAAGTTGAAGATTAGAAAATTTAGACTAATTTATTTACATACATGGAACTATGTAAATAAAGACTAGTTCAATGCTTGCCTGAGAAACGGCATATGCCAATGCTGAATACATTCCTGCAGCCCTTTCCCTATAAAAGACTACTCGCTCTATAGCTACCAGTGGTTGCACAGAATTACAATTCTTGGAACCAATAACCAACGTAGCAGTATACAGAAAGCCCATGGCATTAAAGAAATCTTTTTGGTTTTCACTGCAATAAGAAATTAACGTTTAGAATAACTAGAAGCCCATATACAACTCCTAGTAATTTCAAGTTGGTTCCTATTACATTTTGGAGGAAATTTTCCAGTACAGGCTCCCAAGCAACAAGGCGACGGCGATTGTGAAGATAAACCTTACTGAATTGTACAGCGGATTGCGCCAGTAAGACCAATGTTGTTTCCATAAACAAGCCAAACATTGGGTAAAAAAAGATCTCGAGTACTTCGTAGGAAAATAAAGGCTTTTTGAACCACGAGATGGAGTGCTCAATTCTTCAATAATAGCTTTGTTTCTCCTATAGCAAATGTCACATAAGTTTCTACTTTAGTAACCTGTGCATATATAACAATTTACAACAAAAATTGTTTTGTTCCTTATGCAGTTATTTGCTATCTAGCATATTGTTTTCAAGTTCAATACTTCACAGAACAGAAAATACCTGTACAATTCTGAACTTCTATACACCTCAGCAAAATTAATCTCCATTTCCATTTCTTTAGCTGAACTCGTAACTTCCAACATCCAAGTTGCTGGGTTGTAGCCATCTTTAATCTTATTGACACCTTGAATTCCCTTTATGAAAAAATATGTGCACAAGAGCTTTCAAAATGGACCGGGCCTTAAAAAATGTAGCCCAAAATGCTATCGGGTTTTCTGGGTCAATCCCATTTAGCTCATATAGAAATTGGGCTTTGGGCTGGGTCAGCCCACCGGGCTTTGGGCTGGCCCATTAGCCCATCATTTAATTGATAAAAACATATTTATGTCATTTTTGTAAAAAAATTATCATTTAATGGATAAATTATTATAAAAAATATATTTAAATGTGTAAGCTTAATAAAAACGGTATATTAACCTAAAACTGGGGTTTAATTGATATTTAGTGTTGATGTAAAAATTATTTACACTTACATCAAATAATATCTCTATAAAATTGATAATTATAAAGAACTAATACATCAAAATGATATAAAAAACTATCTAAAAAAAGGAAAAAAATAAAATAAAATGGGTCAGGCTGGCCCATTAGCCAACAAGGCCCACGAGGGCCGGGCCAGGGCTTGATAAATTGTAGCCCAATAATAATCGGACTGGGCCAACCCATTTATTTTGTCTGGCCCAGCGGGCCGGACCGGGCTGGGCCGGCCCGGCCCATTTGACAGATCTTTCATGCTATGATAGATTATAGATGTAAAACATACACTTCAATTAAAAAAAATTTAGAATAATTCTACCTCGAAGTAGTTAATCAAATGTGAAGAATGGCGTCCGAGTGGCCCCACATATATCTCTTGTCCTCCTCGTTTCATTAAGAAAAGCTTAATTTCATTGAAAATAAAGATCAAAATCTTTGTAAAAGAAGAACAAACTAACAATAAATTGTTATGAATTTTAGCTCTTCTTGTTTACCTCGTCGAAAGATTCAAAGATATCAATGCTGGGCTGGTGAATGGTACACACAATTGTTCTTCCGGTGTCTACTATGTTCCTAACTGCTCTCATAACAATAGCTGCAGCTCTTGCATCTAGCCCAGAAGTTGGTTCATCCATGAATATGATAGAAGGATTAGCAACCAACTCAACAGCAATAGTCAATCTTTTACGCTGCTCAGTTGAGAGACCGTTAATACCAGGGAGACCAACATATGCATCCCTTAGTGGGGTTAGCTCCACTAGCTTCATGACTTCATCCACGAACACCTGTAACCATTGTTCGGCTCCAAACTATTTAGAAAAATTATTTTCTCTTCATCCATGCCGTGTGTCTAAATAGGCAACTTAAAAGAAATCAGGTAAATCAGGTTAATAACAACAGTATCATACTTAAAACATATAAGAACTTAACATGCAATCAGGAGAGTGTGTGTGTGTGTGCGCGGGGGGAGGTGTTTTAATTAATGCTTAAACAACGCAAACATTAATGAATGTGGCAGGAAGGTCATAGATGGCAGTAAAGTAGCTCTACAAAAAGAATACATGATGTGTGTGCATGCACATTGTGTAGGTGGAAAGATGGGTGTGACTGTCGACATATTTTGTATATGGAAAATCGTACACAAATTGATATTCAAATGCCAACCTTCCTAGTTTCTGTATTGATTTCCACAGGCAATCGGAGCCATGCTGAATAGAGCAAGGATTCATAGACAGTAATATGAGGAGAGTGTATATCATTTTGTTCACAGTATCCCGAAATTCTTGCAAAGGTTTCTTGCTTTTTGGGATACCCTGAAATTGTGATGTTTCCAGTAATATATCCCCCACTTTTTCTACCAGCAAGTACATCCATCAAAGTTGTTTTTCCGGCACCGGTGACACCCATTAGTGCAGTGAGATCACCTGGTCTAAAAGCTCCACTGACACCATTCAAAAGAACCAACTTATCTTCAAGGACACCCTGACTCCTCATTTCCTTCAAGTTTAGAACAAAGATTTAATGAAACTCATTTAAAAATTAAAAACTTAGAGTGGAATGCAAACCTTTTTCATTTGAATATATCTATGTTACCTGAGGCATGTCCACAGAATATGAGACTTTTTCAAAGGTTATACAATGTGGTTCAAAAGGAAGAACCATTCCACTTTTGCTTCCACCATTCTCCTCACTGCATTGAGATTGCTCTGACTTCACAACTTGGTGCTTCTCAATTGCTGCATAATCAGTTTGCTATATTAATTCTTATTTTAAGCTCATTTTTGTTATAAAATATTCTAGTTAAGGTAAAGAAACTCACGATTTAAGTAAGTTAGAGCAAGAATGTAACCCAAGTTGTACAATAATGTATATCCAATCAATGCGCCAAAACATATCCAATACCAGTACGACTCTGTAAAGAACCCGCGGGATTTCAAAACTTCAACTCCTAGCGGGTTTGTTGAGTTAGGAAGAACCTTTCAAAAGAAAATATATATCCAGTCATCAGACTATATTTATCAGATATAGAAAATATAGATGTAGAACAGTGCACAACATACATGTCTCCATGTCTTCCCTAGGAACTCATTATTCATTAAGCCATTTTGTGCATACATTATAGGTGATATCCAGAATCCCCATATCCACCCTTTTTTTATATCATCTGAAACCAAAAAGCAGAAAAGGAGGGAAGGTATTGTTATTCTAAATTCTAACAATAATATATAAGAGAAACGTTAACTTTAACTACTTGAACCTATGAACTGTAGTACCTCTGGAGAGGGCCAGACCACCTATGGCAACAATGAAGCACAATATAAATGACGCAAGTGTTATAGCCACCGTCATTTCTCTACCAACTGCTCCAAGAAATCGGAATAGTCCAGTACCCATTTGGTTGATAATTATGAGAAGAATGAATTGCCTAAATAATCTATAATCATACACAAAATATACCGTTAATTACACATTAGACTTCGAAGTCAAACTGAGTTGAAGAATACTTGACAAGCTTTACTGAATAAATATTGAAAATTTTCTATTTTACCTTCCAACTTCAGGATCGTAACCGACAGCATAATAGGTGATGACTGTCCATACAATTGCTTCAACAATTGTTATGGGAATTTTAAGGATCCATGAAGGAATACCATATGCCCAAGAAGGGTAGAAGAGCATGTCCCTATGCTTGTAAAACACAGGAAGCCTCACAACAGTCATCGAAAGTTCAGCAAATCCATTAAACATAAGCACCATATTTCCAAAGAACAATGCACCGGCATAAATGTTTCCATCAATCACTGTATCATGGTGCATTTCAGTTCGGAGAAAAACGGTCATGGTAAGGATAGCCATCACCGCAAGCTTAAAGAAGGATAAATGCATTAGTAATAGAGTACAAGTACATAGTTTATGCATAAAATGAAATACTATAATGTTCAAATTGTTATAACCTACTTGGAAAAGTTTGAATTTATATATAAATGAATTGCGCTTCATGAGTAAAAGTTCTCTTGATAAGCAAGCTTTGAACAATTCCCACTTTCCAGTCCCATACTTGTTGGTCGCCAAAGCAGCTGGGTGGCTTTTAGCTTTGTCAAATTGAGTAGCAAGTTCATTACCAAGGTTTCTCCCAACATGAAATGACTCAAATGCCTCCGCAAACTCTTTAGGTGTCACAAATCTATAAGGCTTCCCTCTTTCTGCCCAATATTGCTCCTGGTCTTTCTTTGATGTCACCTAAAGCATAATGACCAAAATTAAAGTTATCATTCACTCATATGATATCCATATAGACTCTAAAATGTAGGAAGAAATAAAGTTACACTTACTTCTTGTAAAAAGTCTGCCACAGATTTTCTTTTAGGACACATGAAACCTAATGAAGCAAAAAATTCAAGCACGTGTTCACAAGGACCCTGGTACACAATGTTCCCCTCAGAGAGTAGAATAATGTCGTCAAAAAGATCGTAAGTCTCTGGTGGTGGCTGCAAGAGTGAGATAACAGCAGTTCCATTGAGATGGTGGACAGACTGCTTCACTGATTGCACAACTTGAAAAGTTGTTGAGCTATCTAAACCAGTAGATATTTCATCCATGAATAAAGCCTTAGCTGTTCCTACTAGCATCTCCCCTGTATTCATAGATTCAAAATATTTTCTCAGTGTCACTCTATTATGGTAAATCATGATGTATACCTCAATGTTGAAATGGAGTCTGGTTTACCTGTTGTAACACGTTTCCTTTGTCCTCCAGAGACACCTCTTAACATTGCATTTCCTACCACAGTATCTGCACAGGTCTCTAGTCCCAAAATCTGAACATATAAAGCAAGTAAAACTATAAATTAATTGTCACTAGTACTTTATAAAGATCGAAGAAGGTTTTGAGTATGAATTTTTACCTTTAAATAATAATCTATTACAAGATTCGATTTCTGGCACCCAGTTGCAATAGCCTAAGCATATTATCAAGTCACAAGTTCACCCACTTTGTTATTATCCATTCTATTCGAAAATAGGAAAAGTAAAAGATGTTGTGTTGTTTTTTACCTTCATAAAGACATCAATATCTGGATCAGGGATAATGTTTCTCTCTTTTTCTCTTCTAGATACCTCTTCTAGCATATCTGCATTTTACCGAAGATATTTTCTAATCAACATAGAATCATGTTTTCAATTGTCAGGTGTTTAGAATTTGCATCACATCGAGATGAAACATTTAGCAAAAGACTGAAGGTCGTGTACTAACCATATCTAAGTCCAACACCTTGGAATCTAGCTGAGAACTCCAATGTTTCTCTAACTGTCAATTCTCCAATGTGAAGATCATTTTGACTGACATAAGCAGCAGTTCTTTGAGGTACAAATTCATTCATCTCATGACCGTTATAAGTCACCTTCCCAGAGAACTGATAATGAAATTAAATATTGTTAGCTAGCTACAAATCTAATTTGGAAAATATAATTAAATAACATGTTTTCATTTGTCTTTAGTTACCGTTAGCTTGGGATCAAGTTTTCCTGCCAGGGCCAAAAGAAGTGTCGTTTTTCCAGAACTTGGAGGGCCTAACAGCAATGTCATCCTGGAGATGTATAGATTAGCAAATGTAAGTATATTAAGTTAAATATATTTGATACATATCATCATATATACTTGGAATACATGTTCATTGTTACCTGCCAGGCTTGATTATTCCACTAACATTCTTGAGAATGTTCACTTGTTTTCTTCTTCTTCTTCTTAGTATATAGTTAAATGGAGCCTTGAAATTCCAAGAAAGAAAAGATAAGGGAATTAGTATATCAGTTTCCCCATCAATAAACACATGGTATTCGCAAGCTGTTAACTGTTGGTGTTCAATGTAATTATTACTCACCTCTACCATATCAAGCACATAATTAGTGAGGGTAGGCGAAGCTCTCTTTCCTACGTGAACTTTTGCATCGATCCTCATGTGCTCAAATCGAACTTCAATTGTAGGCATCTTAATTCCAACTCTGGGATGCCAAGAATTGAATTCAAAGTGAAGGCGAAAACATTAGTGAAAATAACAATAAAACTTAAATACAGTTTTAGTCTTCTGCCTCATTTGCGACTTTTTTGGTCACTCAGTTTTTAAAATGTCTTCCCACCTATACATTGGAGTTTGATTTTTGATGATGTGATAGGTCATATAATTATGTGCAAAAAAAATACGGAGTACATTCTAAAAAATGTAGTCAAAATCGTATATTTTGAAATAGAGTCAAAAATTGTAAATGAGACAAATTGTAGGGATCAAAATTATACTTATACCTAACGATTAATATTAATATACATATGAGTAGAAATGTCACCTGTTAACGCGATCCCTGAATTTCAATAATAATTTCTCATTGTCAATATCTGCAATTCTAACTAATCTTTCTAGCAGATATTTCCTTTCTTGCAACCCAAGTTTGTGTACATCAATTTCACTAACCTCTCCTTCAGAGGTAATCAACAAACCTTTCCTCAAACGTGTAACAGTTGGAAGCCTCTGAATGGCAGCCCATTTCAAAGCCTCTTCATCATCATTGTCCTCCCTGTTAACAGAGTTAGGAAAGACATAATCCGCCTCACGGTTGATCCTTAATGATGATGAACTGTCAAACCTAGAACTTCTCTTACTGCTTCCTCTGAATCTTCCCTCAACATCAATTCCACTCTCCATTTTCAATTCTGACAAACAATCACAATTTTCTTTCTAACTGAATGTTCAACAACACAAATTTGTTTGTATGATATACATATATGCACATATAAATCAGATTTTTTTTTCAACACTTCTAGAGGAGCAGTTTAGCATGTGTGTATGATTCATATATTGTGTTTTTTTTTTTTACAAAGATTCATATATTGTATTATTTCTTGATTTTGTTTACATTTTAGCCTTTTAAACAAATGCATTGTATATCTAATATCTTCCGCTTTTTCTTTTTTTACAAATTCACCCTACTGTGGCTTTTTTTACTGTGATTTGAACAATGTTTCTTCAAAAGTTTATGATAGCTAACATTTTAGTTTATTTTTGTTCAAGGCATTTTAAGATAATTTTACTATGTTTGGGATGTCTACATACATTACAAAGATTGTTTTATTATGTTTGGGATGTCTACATACATTTTAATTATATAAAAAAATCAAGATGTTTTCCTCAACAAAAAATAAAATAAAATAAAAATGGGATAAAAGTAAAAAATAAGGATTTCCTACCATATTGTCTTAAGACTTTAATCATATTTTTTTTATCAAAAAAAAAAGAAATAAATAAAAATCAGATTTTCTTGATTCTTTCAAAGAAATACTTCAATTAATTAAAATTATAGAGTCAAAATCCATTTTGGTTCCTAAAAAAATCTCAAGACCCAATTTAGTCTATAAAAAAAATAAAAGCAATTTTTAGTCCTTGAGAAAACTAAACCGAGACAAATTAGTCACTACCTAATATTTATTTGTTTGGATGATGAAGAAAATATAAAGGAAAGTATAAAAAGGAAGATAAAATGAATAAAAAATAAGATGATTATGTAGTAACATGATACGAGAGAAAAACAAAGATGTTAACTCAATTGGTGGATTAAAATAGACCGAATTGAAATCTAGTAATAGTTGGAGTATAAAACTGTAATTAAATGGTCCCATCCCGTGAGCTTAGCTCAGTTGACAAGGACTGCATTATATATGCAGGGGCTGAGGTTTGAACCCCGGTCATCCCACTTATCTACTTGACCAAAAAATTTTGAAATTAAATATCATAATTTCCATGAATTATCTTCTACACCACCGTGTAGCCTTAACAATGGTGAAAACCGCCGCCGCACCCTCTCTAACCTCCATCCTCGTGGTTAAACTCCAATGAGGCTCATTAGTTTTCCATCAATCATGCTATCACTATATGAGAGGTTCTTCGGGCTACAAAATACATTAAACTTATCTTGCTTGTGAGAATTGTTTCGTTTCTCAATTTTATTGTTTATGTTAATTTAGGGTTTTTTTGTGGGGTTTTGAAGTATTGGAATATTATAATTTGTTGAAATATTAATAATAGGTTGAATGGAAGTAAAAAAAAATTAAATGGGAAATTAAGCTCCTAGTTTTGGCATTTTCTATTTGCTATGTTTTGTGGTTTAAGAATGATAGATCATTGTATTTGTATGTAATCAACTCATGAGAGTTATTTGTTAATGGATTTTGAAGCGGGTGGAAAAATGCGCGAGCGGAAAGTCGTTCGCTAGACAGTAAAGTCGCCACCGAACTTTATCTATTTCCGGAGGAAAAGGAAAATATCGATAAAACCTTGAAAGCAATGGAAATATGGTCATCGCAACCATATCCATGTTCGGGAGTCGATTATGCGAGGGGAAGGTATTAGCACCCCTCACATCCGTTGTACTCAACGGGAACCTTCTCGTTAATTTTAGGGTTAAAAAAAAGTGTTCAATTTGCTTGCATGATTTTAATTAGTTATTAAAAATATTTATAAAAGGGGGAAAAATTAGTTTTTTATTAGTGTGCTTGACGAGATGTACGAATCTCGCTCCTACGTATTTCCGGATGCAATGGGAAATTCAAAGCTACACGCAGTTCTGGGGTAGAAAATATTTGTGTGTTGGTTGATTTTACTTGTGAAACGATTTTTGTTTTTTATGTTTTGATTGCGCAGGGGCAAAAGAGGGATTTGATGAGTTGAAATTATTTTTAAGTGTGGAAGACAAATAACCGGCAGGCAAGGTGTATACCAAACGTTGATTATTTGAGAGATGGGTGGAGGTACATCCACCGGTCTATTTTTTAATCCATTTATTATAAATGTTTTTTTGGTGGAAGACGAATAACCGGCGAGCAAGGTGTACACCAAGCGTTGATTATTCGAGAGATGGATGGGTGTGCACCCGTCGGCCTCCTTTTAATCCATGATTTATTATTGATATTTTCGATGTAAGACAAATAACCGGTAGGTAGGGATGGCAATTAAACCCAAACCCGCGGGGCCCGCCCGAACCCAAACCCGAGTCAACGGGTAAAACCCGAGTTGACTGGGTTTGGGTTCGGGTGTCACCCGATTCCACGGGTGCGGGTTTGGGATCAATCAAACCCGCACCCGAAACCACACCCGCTTATATATTAAAATACTTAATTACCCCTTAGTTTATATACCAAAACTATTTATTTATTTTGTATCATGTGGGGTGAAACTTATTGGTTTAATTTGGTTGATTTCTAAGCCTATTGATATTTTTATTTTGGTTAAATATGGAAAATTACTATTACTTAATTTTGGTTGAATATGAAAAATTACTTTTTTTTTTCTTTTAGTAGATATTTTGCTTCGGGTGAAAAAACCCGAACCCAACGGGTGTGGGTGTGGGTTTTGTTTTGCCACCCGAACAGCCTTTGGGTTTGGGTGATGATTTCGGGTGCGGGTTTGGGTATTGTAAAACCCGCACCCGTGGGCACCCGTTGCCATCCCTACCGGTAGGCACGGTGTACACCGAACGTCGATTATTCGAGCGATGAGCGGATGTACATCCGCCGGTCCCCTTTTTAATCCAAGTTTATATATATAAAAAAGTTATTTTCTGTACATGAATCGATGTCATAAAAGTATTATACAATATTACGAGATGTTGTGAGAAAAGATAGACGTAGATAGTAGAGTTGGTACCTAGAGAAGTTACAAGTCCTTACCACTTTAAATTTCCGCCCAATATACTCTCTCTTACGATCATGCCCAAGCGACAGGGACACATATATATAGAATGAGAAACAGAGAAAGAAACCAAATTAGGGGTGTTCAAAAATTCAGTTAACTGAACCAAATTGTAATTCGAACTGCACTGAACCATTTAATTCAGTTTTGAACTGAACCACTTTTAAAAAACAGTTACAATTCAGTTTATAACTGGTTCAGAACCAGTTCGAATTTATGAACCGTTTTTTATTAAAAAAGAAAATTTAATTTTTTTCCGGAAAAAAAATCTCGATATTTCTGGGGAAAAAATTCCGACTTTTTTCGGGAAAATTTTTCGATTTTTTACAGAAAAAAGTTCTCGATTTTTTCGAAAAAAAGTTTCCGATATTTTTTCGGAATAAAGTTTCCTATCTTTTTTCAGGAAATTTTTTTTGAGTTTTTTTCGGAAAAAAAGTTCTCGATTTTTCCGAAAAAAGTTTCCGATATTTTTTCGGGGAAAAATTTTCGATTTTTCAGGAAAAAATATTTCAACCTTTTTTTGGGAAAAAAATTTCGATATTTTTTCGGAAAAAAGTTTTGGATCTTTTTTTTTGATTTTTTTCCGGAAAAAAGTTTCCGATATTTTTTTGGGGAAAAAATTTCGACTTTTCCGGAAAAAAGTTCTCGATTATTCGGGAATTTTTTTTTTTTTTTTTCGGAAAAAAAATTTCGCTCTTTTTTCGGGAAAAAATGTACGAGTGTTTTTCGGAAAAAAAGTTCTCGATTTTTCCGGAAAAAATTTTCCAATCTTTTTTTGGGGACAAAATTTCGACTTTTTTCGAAAAAAAGTTCTCGATTTTTCGGAAAAAAGATTCCGATCTTTTTTCGGGATAAAAGTTCTCGATTATTCAGGAAAAAGTTTTCCGACCTTTTTTTCGGAAAAAAGTTTCCGATCTTTTTTCGGAAAAAAAGTTCTCGATTTTTTCGAGAAAAAAATTTCGATTATTTTCTTCGAAAAATTGGTTGAAAACCAGGTTTTAAACCAGTTATCCAAAACTAAACCAGTTAAAAAGTATAAACTGGTTCTAAACCGGTTCTGAACTGAATTGTAACTGATTTTACAAATAATTTGGTTTTTATAAAAAGTGGTTCCAGTTATTGAACTGAACCATTTATATGGTTCAGTTCATGAACCATGAACACCCCTAAACCAAATATAGTAGTAATCAAGTAGATGGGGTTGCTTTGTTTTCTTATTATGTTTGTTTTTCTTAGAACTAATTAACTAGCATATAAACTAAGTACAAAAGAAGAGGAATATGACTAAAGTCAAGATACACACATACTTTATATCCTAGACATACATGTTATAATATATATGTAAAAAATATGAACCACATGTGCAATATACTATGTCATATATACAAGCATACGTGCGGTAAAAATACAAGAACAATTGATCTACTATAAAGAGAAGGAATATACACAATCAAACCCCCTTTTTTTCACTTATTTAAATTCTCTTGAACCTGAATTGGAACCCCAAAAACACACAATCTGTCAACACAATTTCAAACCCCAAGCCCCAAAACTTCATAATAAATTCGAATTAAACCATGCTCAAACACATATTGCGCAAAAAAACTTTAAAACAAAAAAGAAGGGACAAATATGAAAAGAATACTAACCAAATCTCCTTACTCCTCTCAGGTGTTTCTGTTAATCGTTGGTCCCCTTTAGTGTGAAATTCTAGTGGTATTTATAGGTAAAAATTAGGTTTATTTTTTGGAAGAAAATTGTATGAATTAAGTGGGTTTATGAGTGAATGATAAAATTCCTTTTATGTTTTGATTCTTTCTTCAATGCTCATGAATTCTCTCCCCTTTTGTTCTTTTGACTTTTTTTTTGGATTTTTATGACTTTTTGTAGTAATAATAATAAATAGCAATTACAAGTAAATAAATAAAAGTTTAAAATAAATAGAAAACTAAAATTAAAAAAAAAAAAAAAAAGTAAAAAGATGGAAAAACTAGGATTTGAACACAAGACCTCACACTAGTAAACCCCTAAACACTCTTTCCAATACCAATTGAGCTAATTCACATATTCAAAAGAAAATGCAACAATAAACCATATGATTATGTAAGGAGGCAAAATTTGGGGTATGACAGCTGCCCCTATTTAAAAATCTTTAATCACATTTGAGTGATGAAAGATAGTTAAATACAAGAAGACCACAAATTTTGTTGGGAGAGTGATTGATGATGGTACTCTAAACTTGTTAACCAAACAAAGACGGTACTCTAAATTTCTAATCCACAGAGATGGGTCTCTAAAACTCCTAGCGCTGATGGGACTCTAAATTGCTAGACAAGCGGGGATAAGACTCTAATTTGCCAGCGCGAATGTGACTCTAAATTTCCAGCCAAACAAAAATGGAACTCTAAACTTCGAAATAAGGTAGAACTCTAAATGCCAGCGCGAATGGAACTCTAATTTGCTGGTCACACAAAGATTGAACTCTAAACTTCCAAATAAGGTATAACTCTAACTGCCAGCGTGAATGAGACTCTAAATTGTTGGTCACACAAAGATGGAACTCTAGATTGTCAGCGAAGACTGCACTTTAAATTGCCAGCGAAGACTGAACTTTGACTATGTCGGCGAAGACTGAACTTCAAATTGTCAGCGAAGACTGAACTTTGACTTTGTCAGCGAAGACTGAACTTCAAATTGCCAGCAAAGACTGGACTTTAAATGCTAATGAAGATTGGACTTTGAAATTGTCAGCAAAGACTGAACTTTAAATTTCCAATGAAGATTGGACTATGATAGGATTTGGTAGGTGGGACTCCAAAAATGCCAATAAAAATAGTATTCAGATAAGACTCGATATACAAGGCTCTAAAGTGCCCCACAATGATAGGACTCTGAACTGCCAACAAAGGTAAGGCTCTTAAATATCAAGAAGATGGGACCCTGAATTGCCAAAGGCGTCTGAGCCAGGCAAGGGTATGTTAACTGTGGTGTATGAGCCGAACAAAGATTGAAAAATTGCCGCATAAGAACAGACCTTTGGGTTTGGATTAAGTGCTTGTTCACTGGGGGACTAACGAGTCTCTCTAGGGTAAGAACCTCTCTCAACAGTAGTAATGGACCTCGACAAAGAACTAACTGGACTACCTTTAGTGGTCACATAATGCTTATGTATGCGTATGTGTGTGTATGCACGAATGTTTTTTTTGGATGATGTACTTGCATGATATGAATGCGTGATGCATAGCTGATGCATGAAATGTCAGCAAAGAACGAGTTTTTTGGGATGTCGATGTTTATTAGACTTGGATTTGTTGGGCCTTGAGTAGCATTAACGAATGCTATGCGAAACGCATGTTTTATGCGTGAAATGAAGTACCGGAAAAGATTGGCTTAGTTGAGGTGTTGAGTGGAAAGGAATTGTGGATTTAGACGTCATGGTATATTGAATTGAATGGTATTGAACACTGGAAGTAGGGAATGTCGACATGCATTGAGCTTTATGCGTGCCAATGAAGATTGAACTTTTAGGGTGCCAATGAAGATTAGGCTTTGAGTGTGGCAATGATGATTGGACTTTGGATGTTACTGGATGCGGTTTGGCGCACAACTTGATGCTAGAGGAATTCAAACATGATTGATGTAAGACACATGAATGACGATGAATGCAGTAAGATGCATGATTTGATGCTAAAGTGATGCATGATGCATGGTTATGATTTGAATGTATGAAAAGTTTCCCCGTGTGGGTAATGAAGTGTTTTGTAACAAGGCTTCTTGGCTGGCGGTTATGGGATATCCGGCTAGCGCGCTCTCCCGACACCCATGTTGAACTAAAAGGTCGTTGATGCATGTCAAAGTTTACTTGAGCAGCTTGAAAGGATGTAGTGGACATGCCCCTTGTGTAGCCCATTTTGCCATTTTCTCTTTTTTGAAAATCCCTAACTTTTGCCTGAACCGCTCTTTCGAGTTTTCAGTCCACCGGGAGTGTATTTCCTTTTTTGGTGTCCCTAATTTTTGCCTGGACCGCCTTTTCAGGTTTTCGATCCACCGGGACGCTCTCTATTGCCTAAGCCGCCCTTTCGGGTTTTCGACTTAGCGAGCTTTTGACTTTGATTTTTTTGTATCTCTTTTTTCTTGGGCGTTTTATCTTTGGCTGCATCAAACTTGGAATTAGAATTTCTCTCTATCCATGGGTGATAGGCACAAGTTGCCCCAGTATTTGAATCCTTGAAAGGTATGCCCCAGATTAAATCCTTGATCCAGACTGCCCCAACACTTGAATTTTGAAAAGCATGTCCCTGGTTGATTGGTGCTTTGAAGGTTTGATCCATTCTTGAAATATCTTGACCCCGATCAATAAGATCTCCAAATGATGTGCCCCTCGATTATAGGGATTTGCTCTTGATTAGTAGGACCCCTAGAAATGATTCACCTTTTGATCAGACCTTTGATGAAGTTTCCTCGATGCTAAGTATTGATTTGCGAGTGAAATTGTTTCTCTTGAAAAGTAATTTCGACGCAATGCACATGCAAGTTTTGAATTTGAAAATTGTTTAGCTATGTACAATGGGTGATATTTGGCCAGAAGATTGGCACAATTGAAAGTGATAGAAATGATAGAAAGATTGTCATTGATGATACACAAACATAAGGAGTCAGTTTAACAGTTTTGCTGAATATGCTTTTATTGTCAACCTAGCTTCAATTAGGTCTTTTGAGTGTTGTAACGAGGTCTGGTTCACGGTTTTAAGAAACAAAGGATATAAGGCTCAAAATATTATTTTTACCTGCCCAATCTACTTTGATGTTCTTCATTCTTAAGTTCAATTAACTCAACAGATGCCCTTGGTCGGCAAGAGAATTTTGTTAGTTACCCTGATGGATATGAGACTCTTAAAGTGGCAGTCACTTCTTTTAGTTGACAGGCTTGTTTTCATTTTTTTTTTACTCCCTATTTTTGCATGGACCGATTCTTTGGAATATGCGGCCCATCGGGATGCCCCATTTTTTTTTTCTTCTAAGTTTTGACTTAGTGGGCTCTCTCCCCTTTTTTAACAGCTCTCATGAGATTTTTTCTTTTAGCTCAGCAAATTATGACTGCCACATCAACGATTATTTGTTCTATCTTCTCACTATTCCCTCCATGTTGGATGACGTACACGAGGGAGATAAATGTGTTTCAACCTCTTAGTGAAGTGATTAATTGGATTGATTCTCTTGCATCGGAATGCATCATTGAATTAATTGTAAAACTCCCTTGCCCTGGTTAAAATTAAGGTTTTTTGGTAAAATAGAAAGTGAAATTCTGGCGTAGCAATGGGGTACGTGATGTGCCTACCTTCTGAGACTACAACGTTCACAGCAGATTGAATATTATGCAAAAAGTAAACAACTGGAAATTAAAGATACGCAGGAGTTTGTTAACCCAGTTCGGCGTATAACACGACCTACTCTGGGGGATACCAATCCAGGAGAGAATCCACTATGATAAAACTAGTTAGAAGTTTCCAGCAAACGACCCGTTTACACTTCGTCACCTAGTAACTATCCGTGCTTCCTTCAACCTAGGACCACCTAGATCAGAGACCCTTGTCCCTCCTCCTCTTAACCACACTATCAGTGTGATTGATCTAACCTTGAGAACAATGAAGACACACTTCAAACAATAACCTATCTCCGTGCTTAAAAGCTTTGGAGTAGACTAAAAACCCTTACAACACAAGGACTCAGTCCTAAGCAAGTATCAAGGAGATACGAGTTAGGCTCACAATAAAAACAAGACAAAGCTAAAACCCTAGACACAAGAATACTATTCTTCACAAGAGTTTCAGTAACCAAGAACTGTTTATGGTCTTTAGTATATATAGCACGCAAACAAAGCCTCGGTGGTTCCTTGATTTTTGGCTTGAAATATAAATCAAATCCATAGTATATCCGATACACATAAGTTGCTTGAGAAAATCCAAACATATCCTAAAATATAGGAATATATTTTAGGCTAATCACACTATCGGATAACTTCAAGAGGAACACGCGTTTCATGCCGAGCGAAACAAATAAAACACCTAAACGGATAGATATTATCATTGGCGCGCGAGATAAACTTGTAACAACTTAGTCCTAATTTCCAGCTTCAGGATGTTGTTCAAAATGTAGACACATCTGACACTACATCTGACTTAATGTTGTTTTTGTAAAATATAGCCAATTTCAAAAACCTAACCTAAAGAACACCGACTTCGGGCTCAAAGGGGTTGACTACGGATTACCTCCTTATATCTCCAGTGTTTGGGAATTGAAACAATGCCTTACATCATCAGCCGGGTTTTACTTATAAAAGCATATATCAGCAAATTCAATTATTTGTTTACATCATCCTCCCCACCAAGTTTGTTAACATGTGAGAAGTGAAATGACAAAGCGAGAGATGGAATAAGAAAATAGTGAATACGAATGGATGAGATCCAAAAACATGCATGCGAATTTTATTAAAACACTTGATCAAAGAGTACAACTTCAAACATTAATCAACGTCTTAGCAGAAAGAAAATTACAACTGGAAATGATAAAAGTTTAAAGGGCCCTAAGGATAAGCCTTCTGGTTGATCTGTTGATCTTAAGAGATGCCCCTTCGACGTTCTTGCACGCGTAATGAGGGACCATTCAAGAATGGGATTCCTCTTTGAAAGACAACAACTTGCGGTCGATGAGTTCTTGCACCTTATACTTGAAGGCCCTACAACTTTCGACGTCATGTCCGGGTGACCCAGCGTGATAGTCACAGCTAGCGTTCACATCGAAACTAGGCGGGTATGGTAGCTTCGCAGGGGGAAGGGGTCTCGGCTCAACCATTCCTTTCTGGATTAAGTACGGCAAGATTTGACCATACGACATGGGTATAGGATCAAAGCGTACTTGATCAAATGGCATATTATTTCTTTCAAGACTAGGTGGATCCTTTTGTTGATGCACGTTTTGTTGTTGCCGATGATTATGTTGAACGGCATTAGCCTCGCCTTTTTTCTTCTTTGGGTCATTGTTAAAGAACTTCTTTTCCCCAACTTGATTATTGGAGGCGCCTTGTATTTTGCTGCTCTTCAACCCCTCCTCTATTCGTTCACCGATTACAACCATATCAGCAAAGCCTGATGAAATGCTCCCTATCATTTTCTCATAGTAGGGCCCTTGCAGAGTGCTCATGAACGTATCGACCAATTCCCTTTCTAGAAGCGGTGGTTGCACACGGGCAGCAAGTTCTCTCCACCTTTGAGCATACTCTTTGAAAGATTCACCAGTCTTCTGAGTAAGGTTCTGCAATTGCATCCGATTAGGAGCCATGTCTAAATTGTACTTGTACTGTCTCATGAAGGCATCTGTGAGATCTTTCCACATCTGGATTTGTGTTCTCTCTAGTTGCATATACCAATCCAGTGATGCCCCACTTAGACTATCCTGAAACACGTGGATCATAAGCTTCTCATCAGTGGCGTGTGCAGCCATTTTCCTGCAGAACATCTTCAAGTGATTCCTCGGACAATGGATCCCTTTGTACTTTTCGAAGTCAGGCACTTTGAACTTTGGGGGGACGACTACGTCCGGTACTAAACACATGTCCAAAGCATTGGATCCGTAGACACTAAAACCCTCTATAGCTTCCAACCTTTCTTCCAAGGCCCGATACATTTGAGCAGATTCAGCATTCGGGTGAGCATTGACGGGCGTAGCTTGGTGTGACATAGAACATCCCACACCTTCAATAGTGTGATTGGGTGAGTTATTTCCATCTTGAAGAATGTTCTCGTTGCTTGCCATAGCTTGGAAGAGCTCAAGGAGCTTATCAATTTTCCCTTTTATGGAGTCAACATCTTCCCTTAGCGCAACATTATTCTTCTCAAGTTGCTCCATAGTCCTTCAAATGTTGGCACGTGTCCCGTTTGAGTGTCGAAGAGCAAGCAAGTATGTTTCTGGGAGATTTAAGGGAAATGATATGAGTTTTTTTATATGGGATGCAAATGCATGAGGATGCATGTATGCAAATGTATGAAAGTGCATGGATATGCAAAAACGTATTTTCTTTTTCTTTTTTTTTTCAAGTTAGAGGGTATGCTAAAAAGTTTTTATGACATGCTATGATGTGATGAGATTGAATAAGGTCAGGGTGTGACCCCAAGGATGTATCTCTTATATTATAAGCTTGTTCCGTTTTGCTATTCTTAACCCTAATTGTTTTCCCGCTCATTTTCCCTTTCATTTTACCCTAACATTAATTCAAATAAAATGTTAAAAAAATACCTCACCAAGAATCGAACTCACAACCTTTAACTCAATATGTTAAATATTTATTTATTTTTTTTGACAAAATGTTAAATATTTATTATTATTATTATTAGCTTCATATTATTATTATTATTATTATTATTAATTCAAATAAAATATTAAAAAATACCTGACCAAGAAACGAAACCACAACTTTTAACTCACTATGTTCAATATTTATTATTATTAGCTTCATACTATTATTATTATTAATTATTATTATTGTTGTTATTATTAATATATCTCTTATATTCTAAACTTGCTCCGAAATGTTAACCCTAAACCTTTTTTTCCCTGATGTATTAAAAAAACAAATTTGTCTAGCATGAAAATTGAACCCGCATCCCTTTAATTTTTTCTTTTGCGTTGACTATATTAATAAGAGCAAGGGATAATCTCTTAAGCATGTTGGGTTAAATGAGCTTATAGGAAAAGAGGCTGAAACCTAATTTAAAAAAAAATTCAGAGTTTTTTTTGCAATGATCACGTTACGAATCCTGTTGAAGGCTATTTTTTCTTTTCTTTTCATTTTTTAGTTTGATTTCATTTAAATATTATTAGTTGTTATTATCTTTCTTTTTTTAGTACAAATCTTTTTTTAAAAAATATATTTTACAAAACAAATTTTAGATTAAAAATAACTTTGAAACTAAAAAAATAACAATTACCAAACAACTTTTGCTCTTTTTTTAAAAGTTCTTATTTTCACTTTTAGCTTTCAATTAGCTTCTGAGACCTAAAGAAGTCGGGTCAAACGGACCCCTAGATCTCTGCACCGCACAGGTCGAAGTTCTAGTTTGTAGGGTAATTGGAAGTTGACAAAACATAACCTAAATGGAGGGCTCCCTATCAGAGGCTAGTTCTAGATATTTACTACCCAATCCCTTCACATGTGGGTTCTTGGGTTTTTGTTTGTTCAAGGGCGACAATCAAGGTCACGGCCCTCAAAGGGTCTCCCTTAGGTAGAGTTTAATGGGTTCTAAACAAGGTCCCTAGAGTCATTGATCATATTCAAAACTTCGCCAAGAGGATGGGCTAGCCAATTCGAGACGAATATTTTGAACCGATCTACTCTAGGCGGAATTTTCGTATATCGCCGATTAGGAAGTACATCCCATGGGCCCATACTACTAACTCCTAACTTAAACTTAGGCTTTTCTCAAGCTCGGGAGTAGAGTTTCTCTCAAGTAACAGCCACAACCCACAATTGATATATGCAAATAAAACAATAATAAAACTCAAATATAAAAGCAAGAAGCAACATGAAAAATAAAAATAAAGAAAAAAAAGCAAGCAAACAAAATACAACAAACACTTAACCCTAAAACTAAAAAGGATAGGCTTGACTCTCTAAAAAAGTCCCCAGTGAAGTCGCCAGCTGAAGCGGGTGGAAAAATGCGCGAGCGGAAAGTCGTTCGCTAGACAGTAAAGTCGCCACCGAACTTTATTTATTCCCGGAGGAAAAGGAAAATATCGATAAAACCTTGAAAGCAATGGAAATATGGTCATCGCAACCATATCCATGTTCGGGAGTCGATTATGCGAGGGGAAGGTATTAGCACCCCTCACATCCGTTGTACTCAACGGGAACCTTCTCGTTAATTTTAGGGTTAAAAAAAAGTGTTCAATTTGCTTGCATGATTTTAATTAGTTATTAAAAATATTTATAAAAGGGGGAAAAATTAGTTTTTTATTAGTGTGCTTGACGAGATGTACGAATCTCGCTCCTACGTATTCCCGGGTGCAATGGGAAATTCAAAGCTACACGCAGTTCTGGGGTAGAAAATATTTGTGTGTTGGTTGATTTTACTTGTGAAACGATTTTTGTTTTTTATGTTTTGATTGCGCAGGGGCAAAAGAGGGATTTGATGAGTTGGAATTATTTTTAAGTGTGGAAGACAAATAACCGGCAGGCAAGGTGTATACCAAACGTTGATTATTTGAGAGATGGGTGGAGGTACATCCACCGGTCTATTTTTTAATCCATTTATTATAAATGTTTTTTTGGTGGAAGACGAATAACCGGCGAGCAAGGTGTACACCAAGCGTTGATTATTCGAGAGATGGATGGGTGTGCACCCGTCGGCCTCCTTTTAATCCATGATTTATTATTGATATTTTCGATGTAAGACAAATAACCGGTAGGTAGGGATGGCAATTAAACCCAAACCCGCGGGGCCCGCCCGAACCCAAACCCGAGTCAACGGGTAAAACCCGAGTTGACTGGGTTTGGGTTCGGGTGTCACCCGATTCCACGGGTGCGGGTTTGGGATCAATCAAACCCGCACCCGAAACCACACCCGCTTATATATTAAAATACTTAATTACCCCTTAGTTTATATACCAAAACTATTTATTTATTTTGTATCATGTGGGGTGAAACTTATTGGTTTAATTTGGTTGATTTCTAAGCCTATTGATATTTTTATTTTGGTTAAATATGGAAAATTACTATTACTTAATTTTGGTTGAATATGAAAAATTACTTTTTTTTTTCTTTTAGTAGATATTTTGCTTCGGGTGAAAAAACCCGAACCCAACGGGTGTGGGTGTGGGTTTTGTTTTGCCACCCGAACAGCCTTTGGGTTTGGGTGATGATTTCGGGTGCGGGTTTGGGTATTGTAAAACCCGCACCCGTGGGCACCCGTTGCCATCCCTACCGGTAGGCACGGTGTACACCGAACGTCGATTATTCGAGCGATGAGCGGATGTACATCCGCCGGTCCCCTTTTTAATCCAAGTTTATATATATAAAAAAGTTATTTTCTGTACATGAATCGATGTCATAAAAGTATTATACAATATTACGAGATGTTGTGAGAAAAGATAGACGTAGATAGTAGAGTTGGTACCTAGAGAAGTTACAAGTCCTTACCACTTTAAATTTCCGCCCAATATACTCTCTCTTACGATCATGCCCAAGCGACAGGGACACATATATATAGAATGAGAAACAGAGAAAGAAACCAAATTAGGGGTGTTCAAAAATTCAGTTAACTGAACCAAATTGTAATTCGAACTGCACTGAACCATTTAATTCAGTTTTGAACTGAACCACTTTTAAAAAACAGTTACAATTCAGTTTATAACTGGTTCAGAACCAGTTCGAATTTATGAACCGTTTTTTATTAAAAAAGAAAATTTAATTTTTTTCCGGAAAAAAAATCTCGATATTTCTGGGGAAAAAATTCCGACTTTTTTCGGGAAAATTTTTCGATTTTTTACAGAAAAAAGTTCTCGATTTTTTCGAAAAAAAGTTTCCGATATTTTTTCGGAATAAAGTTTCCTATCTTTTTTCAGGAAATTTTTTTTGAGTTTTTTTCGGAAAAAAAGTTCTCGATTTTTCCGAAAAAAGTTTCCGATATTTTTTCGGGGAAAAATTTTCGATTTTTCAGGAAAAAATATTTCAACCTTTTTTTGGGAAAAAAATTTCGATATTTTTTCGGAAAAAAGTTTTGGATCTTTTTTTTTGATTTTTTTCCGGAAAAAAGTTTCCGATATTTTTTTGGGGAAAAAATTTCGACTTTTCCGGAAAAAAGTTCTCGATTATTCGGGAATTTTTTTTTTTTTTTTTCGGAAAAAAAATTTCGCTCTTTTTTCGGGAAAAAATGTACGAGTGTTTTTCGGAAAAAAAGTTCTCGATTTTTCCGGAAAAAATTTTCCAATCTTTTTTTGGGGACAAAATTTCGACTTTTTTCGAAAAAAAGTTCTCGATTTTTCGGAAAAAAGATTCCGATCTTTTTTCGGGATAAAAGTTCTCGATTATTCAGGAAAAAGTTTTCCGACCTTTTTTTCGGAAAAAAGTTTCCGATCTTTTTTCGGAAAAAAAGTTCTCGATTTTTTCGAGAAAAAAATTTCGATTATTTTCTTCGAAAAATTGGTTGAAAACCAGGTTTTAAACCAGTTATCCAAAACTAAACCAGTTAAAAAGTATAAACTGGTTCTAAACCGGTTCTGAACTGAATTGTAACTGATTTTACAAATAATTTGGTTTTTATAAAAAGTGGTTCCAGTTATTGAACTGAACCATTTATATGGTTCAGTTCATGAACCATGAACACCCCTAAACCAAATATAGTAGTAATCAAGTAGATGGGGTTGCTTTGTTTTCTTATTATGTTTGTTTTTCTTAGAACTAATTAACTAGCATATAAACTAAGTACAAAAGAAGAGGAATATGACTAAAGTCAAGATACACACATACTTTATATCCTAGACATACATGTTATAATATATATGTAAAAAATATGAACCACATGTGCAATATACTATGTCATATATACAAGCATACGTGCGGTAAAAATACAAGAACAATTGATCTACTATAAAGAGAAGGAATATACACAATCAAACCCCCTTTTTTTCACTTATTTAAATTCTCTTGAACCTGAATTGGAACCCCAAAAACACACAATCTGTCAACACAATTTCAAACCCCAAGCCCCAAAACTTCATAATAAATTCGAATTAAACCATGCTCAAACACATATTGCGCAAAAAAACTTTAAAACAAAAAAGAAGGGACAAATATGAAAAGAATACTAACCAAATCTCCTTACTCCTCTCAGGTGTTTCTGTTAATCGTTGGTCCCCTTTAGTGTGAAATTCTAGTGGTATTTATAGGTAAAAATTAGGTTTATTTTTTGGAAGAAAATTGTATGAATTAAGTGGGTTTATGAGTGAATGATAAAATTCCTTTTATGTTTTGATTCTTTCTTCAATGCTCATGAATTCTCTCCCCTTTTGTTCTTTTGACTTTTTTTTTGGATTTTTATGACTTTTTGTAGTAATAATAATAAATAGCAATTACAAGTAAATAAATAAAAGTTTAAAATAAATAGAAAACTAAAATTAAAAAAAAAAAAAAAAAGTAAAAAGATGGAAAAACTAGGATTTGAACACAAGACCTCACACTAGTAAACCCCTAAACACTCTTTCCAATACCAATTGAGCTAATTCACATATTCAAAAGAAAATGCAACAATAAACCATATGATTATGTAAGGAGGCAAAATTTGGGGTATGACAGCTGCCCCTATTTAAAAATCTTTAATCACATTTGAGTGATGAAAGATAGTTAAATACAAGAAGACCACAAATTTTGTTGGGAGAGTGATTGATGATGGTACTCTAAACTTGTTAACCAAACAAAGACGGTACTCTAAATTTCTAATCCACAGAGATGGGTCTCTAAAACTCCTAGCGCTGATGGGACTCTAAATTGCTAGACAAGCGGGGATAAGACTCTAATTTGCCAGCGCGAATGTGACTCTAAATTTCCAGCCAAACAAAAATGGAACTCTAAACTTCGAAATAAGGTAGAACTCTAAATGCCAGCGCGAATGGAACTCTAATTTGCTGGTCACACAAAGATTGAACTCTAAACTTCCAAATAAGGTATAACTCTAACTGCCAGCGTGAATGAGACTCTAAATTGTTGGTCACACAAAGATGGAACTCTAGATTGTCAGCGAAGACTGCACTTTAAATTGCCAGCGAAGACTGAACTTTGACTATGTCGGCGAAGACTGAACTTCAAATTGTCAGCGAAGACTGAACTTTGACTTTGTCAGCGAAGACTGAACTTCAAATTGCCAGCAAAGACTGGACTTTAAATGCTAATGAAGATTGGACTTTGAAATTGTCAGCAAAGACTGAACTTTAAATTTCCAATGAAGATTGGACTATGATAGGATTTGGTAGGTGGGACTCCAAAAATGCCAATAAAAATAGTATTCAGATAAGACTCGATATACAAGGCTCTAAAGTGCCCCACAATGATAGGACTCTGAACTGCCAACAAAGGTAAGGCTCTTAAATATCAAGAAGATGGGACCCTGAATTGCCAAAGGCGTCTGAGCCAGGCAAGGGTATGTTAACTGTGGTGTATGAGCCGAACAAAGATTGAAAAATTGCCGCATAAGAACAGACCTTTGGGTTTGGATTAAGTGCTTGTTCACTGGGGGACTAACGAGTCTCTCTAGGGTAAGAACCTCTCTCAACAGTAGTAATGGACCTCGACAAAGAACTAACTGGACTACCTTTAGTGGTCACATAATGCTTATGTATGCGTATGTGTGTGTATGCACGAATGTTTTTTTTGGATGATGTACTTGCATGATATGAATGCGTGATGCATAGCTGATGCATGAAATGTCAGCAAAGAACGAGTTTTTTGGGATGTCGATGTTTATTAGACTTGGATTTGTTGGGCCTTGAGTAGCATTAACGAATGCTATGCGAAACGCATGTTTTATGCGTGAAATGAAGTACCGGAAAAGATTGGCTTAGTTGAGGTGTTGAGTGGAAAGGAATTGTGGATTTAGACGTCATGGTATATTGAATTGAATGGTATTGAACACTGGAAGTAGGGAATGTCGACATGCATTGAGCTTTATGCGTGCCAATGAAGATTGAACTTTTAGGGTGCCAATGAAGATTAGGCTTTGAGTGTGGCAATGATGATTGGACTTTGGATGTTACTGGATGCGGTTTGGCGCACAACTTGATGCTAGAGGAATTCAAACATGATTGATGTAAGACACATGAATGACGATGAATGCAGTAAGATGCATGATTTGATGCTAAAGTGATGCATGATGCATGGTTATGATTTGAATGTATGAAAAGTTTCCCCGTGTGGGTAATGAAGTGTTTTGTAACAAGGCTTCTTGGCTGGCGGTTATGGGATATCCGGCTAGCGCGCTCTCCCGACACCCATGTTGAACTAAAAGGTCGTTGATGCATGTCAAAGTTTACTTGAGCAGCTTGAAAGGATGTAGTGGACATGCCCCTTGTGTAGCCCATTTTGCCATTTTCTCTTTTTTGAAAATCCCTAACTTTTGCCTGAACCGCTCTTTCGAGTTTTCAGTCCACCGGGAGTGTATTTCCTTTTTTGGTGTCCCTAATTTTTGCCTGGACCGCCTTTTCAGGTTTTCGATCCACCGGGACGCTCTCTATTGCCTAAGCCGCCCTTTCGGGTTTTCGACTTAGCGAGCTTTTGACTTTGATTTTTTTGTATCTCTTTTTTCTTGGGCGTTTTATCTTTGGCTGCATCAAACTTGGAATTAGAATTTCTCTCTATCCATGGGTGATAGGCACAAGTTGCCCCAGTATTTGAATCCTTGAAAGGTATGCCCCAGATTAAATCCTTGATCCAGACTGCCCCAACACTTGAATTTTGAAAAGCATGTCCCTGGTTGATTGGTGCTTTGAAGGTTTGATCCATTCTTGAAATATCTTGACCCCGATCAATAAGATCTCCAAATGATGTGCCCCTCGATTATAGGGATTTGCTCTTGATTAGTAGGACCCCTAGAAATGATTCACCTTTTGATCAGACCTTTGATGAAGTTTCCTCGATGCTAAGTATTGATTTGCGAGTGAAATTGTTTCTCTTGAAAAGTAATTTCGACGCAATGCACATGCAAGTTTTGAATTTGAAAATTGTTTAGCTATGTACAATGGGTGATATTTGGCCAGAAGATTGGCACAATTGAAAGTGATAGAAATGATAGAAAGATTGTCATTGATGATACACAAACATAAGGAGTCAGTTTAACAGTTTTGCTGAATATGCTTTTATTGTCAACCTAGCTTCAATTAGGTCTTTTGAGTGTTGTAACGAGGTCTGGTTCACGGTTTTAAGAAACAAAGGATATAAGGCTCAAAATATTATTTTTACCTGCCCAATCTACTTTGATGTTCTTCATTCTTAAGTTCAATTAACTCAACAGATGCCCTTGGTCGGCAAGAGAATTTTGTTAGTTACCCTGATGGATATGAGACTCTTAAAGTGGCAGTCACTTCTTTTAGTTGACAGGCTTGTTTTCATTTTTTTTTTACTCCCTATTTTTGCATGGACCGATTCTTTGGAATATGCGGCCCATCGGGATGCCCCATTTTTTTTTTCTTCTAAGTTTTGACTTAGTGGGCTCTCTCCCCTTTTTTAACAGCTCTCATGAGATTTTTTCTTTTAGCTCAGCAAATTATGACTGCCACATCAACGATTATTTGTTCTATCTTCTCACTATTCCCTCCATGTTGGATGACGTACACGAGGGAGATAAATGTGTTTCAACCTCTTAGTGAAGTGATTAATTGGATTGATTCTCTTGCATCGGAATGCATCATTGAATTAATTGTAAAACTCCCTTGCCCTGGTTAAAATTAAGGTTTTTTGGTAAAATAGAAAGTGAAATTCTGGCGTAGCAATGGGGTACGTGATGTGCCTACCTTCTGAGACTACAACGTTCACAGCAGATTGAATATTATGCAAAAAGTAAACAACTGGAAATTAAAGATACGCAGGAGTTTGTTAACCCAGTTCGGCGTATAACACGACCTACTCTGGGGGATACCAATCCAGGAGAGAATCCACTATGATAAAACTAGTTAGAAGTTTCCAGCAAACGACCCGTTTACACTTCGTCACCTAGTAACTATCCGTGCTTCCTTCAACCTAGGACCACCTAGATCAGAGACCCTTGTCCCTCCTCCTCTTAACCACACTATCAGTGTGATTGATCTAACCTTGAGAACAATGAAGACACACTTCAAACAATAACCTATCTCCGTGCTTAAAAGCTTTGGAGTAGACTAAAAACCCTTACAACACAAGGACTCAGTCCTAAGCAAGTATCAAGGAGATACGAGTTAGGCTCACAATAAAAACAAGACAAAGCTAAAACCCTAGACACAAGAATACTATTCTTCACAAGAGTTTCAGTAACCAAGAACTGTTTATGGTCTTTAGTATATATAGCACGCAAACAAAGCCTCGGTGGTTCCTTGATTTTTGGCTTGAAATATAAATCAAATCCATAGTATATCCGATACACATAAGTTGCTTGAGAAAATCCAAACATATCCTAAAATATAGGAATATATTTTAGGCTAATCACACTATCGGATAACTTCAAGAGGAACACGCGTTTCATGCCGAGCGAAACAAATAAAACACCTAAACGGATAGATATTATCATTGGCGCGCGAGATAAACTTGTAACAACTTAGTCCTAATTTCCAGCTTCAGGATGTTGTTCAAAATGTAGACACATCTGACACTACATCTGACTTAATGTTGTTTTTGTAAAATATAGCCAATTTCAAAAACCTAACCTAAAGAACACCGACTTCGGGCTCAAAGGGGTTGACTACGGATTACCTCCTTATATCTCCAGTGTTTGGGAATTGAAACAATGCCTTACATCATCAGCCGGGTTTTACTTATAAAAGCATATATCAGCAAATTCAATTATTTGTTTACATCATCCTCCCCACCAAGTTTGTTAACATGTGAGAAGTGAAATGACAAAGCGAGAGATGGAATAAGAAAATAGTGAATACGAATGGATGAGATCCAAAAACATGCATGCGAATTTTATTAAAACACTTGATCAAAGAGTACAACTTCAAACATTAATCAACGTCTTAGCAGAAAGAAAATTACAACTGGAAATGATAAAAGTTTAAAGGGCCCTAAGGATAAGCCTTCTGGTTGATCTGTTGATCTTAAGAGATGCCCCTTCGACGTTCTTGCACGCGTAATGAGGGACCATTCAAGAATGGGATTCCTCTTTGAAAGACAACAACTTGCGGTCGATGAGTTCTTGCACCTTATACTTGAAGGCCCTACAACTTTCGACGTCATGTCCGGGTGACCCAGCGTGATAGTCACAGCTAGCGTTCACATCGAAACTAGGCGGGTATGGTAGCTTCGCAGGGGGAAGGGGTCTCGGCTCAACCATTCCTTTCTGGATTAAGTACGGCAAGATTTGACCATACGACATGGGTATAGGATCAAAGCGTACTTGATCAAATGGCATATTATTTCTTTCAAGACTAGGTGGATCCTTTTGTTGATGCACGTTTTGTTGTTGCCGATGATTATGTTGAACGGCATTAGCCTCGCCTTTTTTCTTCTTTGGGTCATTGTTAAAGAACTTCTTTTCCCCAACTTGATTATTGGAGGCGCCTTGTATTTTGCTGCTCTTCAACCCCTCCTCTATTCGTTCACCGATTACAACCATATCAGCAAAGCCTGATGAAATGCTCCCTATCATTTTCTCATAGTAGGGCCCTTGCAGAGTGCTCATGAACGTATCGACCAATTCCCTTTCTAGAAGCGGTGGTTGCACACGGGCAGCAAGTTCTCTCCACCTTTGAGCATACTCTTTGAAAGATTCACCAGTCTTCTGAGTAAGGTTCTGCAATTGCATCCGATTAGGAGCCATGTCTAAATTGTACTTGTACTGTCTCATGAAGGCATCTGTGAGATCTTTCCACATCTGGATTTGTGTTCTCTCTAGTTGCATATACCAATCCAGTGATGCCCCACTTAGACTATCCTGAAACACGTGGATCATAAGCTTCTCATCAGTGGCGTGTGCAGCCATTTTCCTGCAGAACATCTTCAAGTGATTCCTCGGACAATGGATCCCTTTGTACTTTTCGAAGTCAGGCACTTTGAACTTTGGGGGGACGACTACGTCCGGTACTAAACACATGTCCAAAGCATTGGATCCGTAGACACTAAAACCCTCTATAGCTTCCAACCTTTCTTCCAAGGCCCGATACATTTGAGCAGATTCAGCATTCGGGTGAGCATTGACGGGCGTAGCTTGGTGTGACATAGAACATCCCACACCTTCAATAGTGTGATTGGGTGAGTTATTTCCATCTTGAAGAATGTTCTCGTTGCTTGCCATAGCTTGGAAGAGCTCAAGGAGCTTATCAATTTTCCCTTTTATGGAGTCAACATCTTCCCTTAGCGCAACATTATTCTTCTCAAGTTGCTCCATAGTCCTTCAAATGTTGGCACGTGTCCCGTTTGAGTGTCGAAGAGCAAGCAAGTATGTTTCTGGGAGATTTAAGGGAAATGATATGAGTTTTTTTATATGGGATGCAAATGCATGAGGATGCATGTATGCAAATGTATGAAAGTGCATGGATATGCAAAAACGTATTTTCTTTTTCTTTTTTTTTTCAAGTTAGAGGGTATGCTAAAAAGTTTTTATGACATGCTATGATGTGATGAGATTGAATAAGGTCAGGGTGTGACCCCAAGGATGTATCTCTTATATTATAAGCTTGTTCCGTTTTGCTATTCTTAACCCTAATTGTTTTCCCGCTCATTTTCCCTTTCATTTTACCCTAACATTAATTCAAATAAAATGTTAAAAAAATACCTCACCAAGAATCGAACTCACAACCTTTAACTCAATATGTTAAATATTTATTTATTTTTTTTGACAAAATGTTAAATATTTATTATTATTATTATTAGCTTCATATTATTATTATTATTATTATTATTAATTCAAATAAAATATTAAAAAATACCTGACCAAGAAACGAAACCACAACTTTTAACTCACTATGTTCAATATTTATTATTATTAGCTTCATACTATTATTATTATTAATTATTATTATTGTTGTTATTATTAATATATCTCTTATATTCTAAACTTGCTCCGAAATGTTAACCCTAAACCTTTTTTTCCCTGATGTATTAAAAAAACAAATTTGTCTAGCATGAAAATTGAACCCGCATCCCTTTAATTTTTTCTTTTGCGTTGACTATATTAATAAGAGCAAGGGATAATCTCTTAAGCATGTTGGGTTAAATGAGCTTATAGGAAAAGAGGCTGAAACCTAATTTAAAAAAAAATTCAGAGTTTTTTTTGCAATGATCACGTTACGAATCCTGTTGAAGGCTATTTTTTCTTTTCTTTTCATTTTTTAGTTTGATTTCATTTAAATATTATTAGTTGTTATTATCTTTCTTTTTTTAGTACAAATCTTTTTTTAAAAAATATATTTTACAAAACAAATTTTAGATTAAAAATAACTTTGAAACTAAAAAAATAACAATTACCAAACAACTTTTGCTCTTTTTTTAAAAGTTCTTATTTTCACTTTTAGCTTTCAATTAGCTTCTGAGACCTAAAGAAGTCGGGTCAAACGGACCCCTAGATCTCTGCACCGCACAGGTCGAAGTTCTAGTTTGTAGGGTAATTGGAAGTTGACAAAACATAACCTAAATGGAGGGCTCCCTATCAGAGGCTAGTTCTAGATATTTACTACCCAATCCCTTCACATGTGGGTTCTTGGGTTTTTGTTTGTTCAAGGGCGACAATCAAGGTCACGGCCCTCAAAGGGTCTCCCTTAGGTAGAGTTTAATGGGTTCTAAACAAGGTCCCTAGAGTCATTGATCATATTCAAAACTTCGCCAAGAGGATGGGCTAGCCAATTCGAGACGAATATTTTGAACCGATCTACTCTAGGCGGAATTTTCGTATATCGCCGATTAGGAAGTACATCCCATGGGCCCATACTACTAACTCCTAACTTAAACTTAGGCTTTTCTCAAGCTCGGGAGTAGAGTTTCTCTCAAGTAACAGCCACAACCCACAATTGATATATGCAAATAAAACAATAATAAAACTCAAATATAAAAGCAAGAAGCAACATGAAAAATAAAAATAAAGAAAAAAAAGCAAGCAAACAAAATACAACAAACACTTAACCCTAAAACTAAAAAGGATAGGCTTGACTCTCTAAAAAAGTCCCCAGTGAAGTCGCCAGCTGAAGCGGGTGGAAAAATGCGCGAGCGGAAAGTCGTTCGCTAGACAGTAAAGTCGCCACCGAACTTTATTTATTCCCGGAGGAAAAGGAAAATATCGATAAAACCTTGAAAGCAATGGAAATATGGTCATCGCAACCATTTCCAGATTCGGGAGTCGATTATGCGAGGGGAAGGTATTAGCACCCCTCACATCCGTTGTACTCAACGGGAACCTTCTCGTTAATTTTAGGGTTAAAAAAAAGTGTTCAATTTGCTTGCATGATTTTAATTAGTTATTAAAAATATTTATAAAAGAGGGAAAAATTAGTTTTTTATTAGTGTGCTTGACGAGATGTACGAATCTCGCTCCTACGTATTCCCGGGTGCAATGGGAAATTCAAAGCTACACGCAGTTCTGGGGTAGAAAATATTTGTGTGTTGGTTGATTTTACTTGTGAAACGATTTTTGTTTTTTATATTTTGATTGCGCAGGGGCAAAAGAGGGATTTGATGAGTTGGAATTATTTTTAAGTGTGGAAGACAAATAACCGGCAGGCAAATTGTATACCAAGCGTTGATTATTTGAGAGATGGGTGCAGGTACAACCACCGGTCTCTTTTTTAATCCATTTATTATAAATGTTTTTTTGGTGGAAGACGAATAACCGGCGAGCAAGGTGTACACCAAGCGTTGATTATTCGAGAGATGGATGGGCGTGCACCCGCCTCCTTTTAATCCATGATTTATTATTGATATTTTCGATGGAAGACAAATAACCGGTAGGCACGGTGTACACCGAACGTCGATTATTCGAGCGATGAGCGGATGTACATCCGCCGGTCCCCTTTTTAATCCAAGTTTATATATATAAAAAAGTTATTTTCTGTACATGAATCGATGTCGCACTTCATATTCTTTCTTGTATTTATGGAATGCCTGTGTCTCATTATAAGGTATTTAAGTTACCGTATAAGATCAATTCTTTCTTGGAGGTCATAACTTTAAGACCTTATTTAGAGATGGCCGATAAAACGATGACTGGCATGGGCCAAACCAATACTGATTGGTGTGGACTAAGCCAATGCTAATTATTCCTTATATCTTCGTCAATTTGGCTGAAAGGGGACTGGAGTCCATCTAGCGTTTATTAGCATTGGCCGGATAATTAGCCGATGTTCACAGACAATGCTGCCTGTGGATTTTACAGAAAACATGTTAGAGACAAACACTTGTTGTCCTTTTAGAGACCTTTGAAAATATTATTCTTGTTGTCTTTGGAGGTCATAACTTTAAGACTTCATACATTTTAAAACTCGACAAACATCTCTATAAGCCGTTACGACTCCTGTCTTAGCTATTCAACCTAAAAACCATCCACTATATCAGCAATTAACTTGTATCCCTAACAACACAACAAAGATAAAGAGGAAAAACAATTGTAACACTAAAGCATGATATTAATCCACATCTGTTTTTTTTTTTTTTTTTGCAACTTTTCATATTTACACATAAAATACCAATATTTGATTCTACCCTATACTCAACGACTCTCAGCGTCGGTGAAAATTTAATTTCTTGATGCATATGGAAAAAACCAGTACAAAACTTATTGTAAATCCAACAATCATAACTGCAACAATTCCTAATAATTCATGCTTGAAACCAAAATACTTCCACAAAAAGTCTTGAATTGGAACTATTCTTCCATTATAATCCAAAGTATCCTTTATATCTCCAAATTGTGAAGTCACCAGCCCATTTAGAGTCCAAGCTGCTGGATTTATCCAATAAAACCATCTCCACCATATAGGGATCCTCTGCAAGACCATTTCAGAAAATTATTGAAAAGAAAAAAAATCAATTAATTATTTGTACAGTAGAACTCTGCAGTTAACATCAGAAAAAGCTAAAACTTACTGGTTGTGGGATTATGAATCCAGAGAAGACATTAAACAATGAACTGAACACACTAGTGAGTAAAGCAGCCATAGCTAGGTTTGGGGTCATGGCTATTGTCATCATGCCAAAGTAGGTATAGTAAAGGAAGGTGAAGAAAATGAAAAACATGTACCAAAAAAATTTAGTGACACTCCACTCATAACCAAGCATTGGATAAACTATAATCCCATAAACCACAGCTTGAACAAAATTATAAGGGACTTCAATTAGAGCCTACATAAAAGAAAAGTTGAAGATTAGAAAATTTAGACTAATTTATTTACATACATGGAACTATGTAAATAAAGACTAGTTCAATGCTTGCCTGAGAAACGGCATATGCCAATGCTGAATACATTCCTGCAGCCCTTTCCCTATAAAAGACTACTCGCTCTATAGCTACCAGTGGTTGCACAGAATTACAATTCTTGGTACCAATAACCAACGTAGCAGTATACAGAAAGCCCGTGGCATTAAAGAAATCTTTTTGGTTTTTACTGCAAAAAGAAATTCACGTTTAGAATAACTAGAAGCAAAACTTTGAAAGCCATATACAACTTCTGGTAATTTCAAGTTGGTTCCTATTACATTTTGGAGGAAATTTTCCAGTACAGGCTCCCAAGCAACAAGGCGACGGCAATTGTGAAGATAAACCTTATTGAATTGTACAACGGATTGCGCCAGTAAGACCAATGTTGTTTCCATAAACAAGCCATACATTGGGTAAAAAAAGATCTCGAGTACTTCGTAGGAAAATAAAGGCTTTTTGAACCAGAAGATGGAGTGCTCAATTCTTCAATAATAGCTTTGTTTCTCCTATAACAAATGTCACATAAGTTTCTACTTTAGTAACCTGTCCATATATAACAATTCACAACAAAAATTGTTTTGTTCCTTATGCAGTTATTTGCTAGCTAGCATATTATTTCAAGTTCAATACTTCACAGAACAGAAAATACCTGTACAATTCTGAACTTCTATACACCTCAGCAAAATTAATCTCCATTTCCATTTCTTTAGCTGAACTCGTAACTTCCAACATCCAAGTTGCTGGGTTGTAGCCATCTTTAATCTTAATGACGCCTTGAATCCCCTTTTTGGAAAAACATGTGCACAAAGGTAAGTTTCATGCTATGATAGATTATAGATGTAAAACATACACTTCAATTCAAAAATATTTAGAATAATTCTACCTCAAAGTAGTTAATTAAATGTGAAGAATGTCGTCCGAGTGGCCCCACATATATCTCTTGTCCTCCTCGTTTCATTAAGAAAAGCTTAATTTCATTGAAAATAAAGATCAATATCTTTGTAAAAGAAGAACAAACTAACAATAAATTGTTATGAATTTTAGCTCTTCTTGTTTACCTCATCGAAAGATTCAAAGATATCAATGCTGGGCTGGTGAATGGTACACACAATTGTTCTTCCGGTGTCTACTATGTTCCTAACTGCTCTCATAACAATAGCTGCAGCTCTTGCATCTAGCCCAGAAGTTGGTTCATCCATGAATATGATAGAAGGATTAGCAACCAACTCAACAGCAATAGTCAATCTTTTACGCTGCTCAGTTGAGAGACCGTTAATACCAGGGAGACCAACATATGCATCCCTTAGTGGGGTCAGCTCCACTAGCTCCATGACTTCATCCACGAACACCTGTAACCATTGGTCAGCTCCAAACTATTTAGAAAAATTACTTTCTCTTCATCCATGCCGTGTGTCTAAATAGGCAACTTAAAAGAAATCAGGTTAATAACAACTGTATCATACTTAAAAACATATAAGAACTTAGAATGCAAGTAAGGAGAGTGTGTGTGTGATCGCGCGGGGAGGTGTTTTAACTAATGCCTAAACAACGCAAACATTAATGAATGTGGCAGGAAGGTCATAGATGTGTGTGCATGCATGCACATTGTCTAGGTAGAAAGATGGGTGTAACTGTCAACATATTATGTATATAGAAAATGGTAAATAACATGATATTCAAATGCCAACCTTCCTAGTTTCTGTATTGATTTCCGCAGGCAATCGGAGCCATGCTGAATAGAGCAAGGATTCATAGACAGTAATATGAGGAGAGTGTATATCATTTTGTTCACAGTATCCCGAAATTCTTGCAAAGGTGTCTTGCTTTTTGGGATACCCTGAAATTGTGATGTTTCCAGTAATATATCCCCCAGTTTTTCTACCAGCAAGTACATCCAGCAAAGTTGTTTTTCCGGCACCGGTGACACCCATTAGTGCAGTGAGAACACCTGGCCTAAAAGATCCACTGACACCATTCAAAAGAACCAACTTATCTTCAAGGACACCCTGACTCCTCATTTCCTTCAAGTTTAGAACTAGGATTTAATGAAACTCATTTAAAAATTAAGAACTGAGAGTGGAATGCAAACCATTTTCATTTGAATATATCTATGTTACCAGAGGCATGTCCACAGAATATGAGACTTCATCAAAGGTTATACAATGAGGTTCAAAAGGAAGAACCATTCCACTTTTGTTTCCACCATTCTCCTCACTGCTTTGAGATTGCTCTGACTTCACAACTTGATGCTTCTCAACCTCAATTGCTGCATAATCAGTTTGCAATTTTAATTCATATTTTAAGCTCACTTTTGTTAATAAAATATTCTAATTAATGTAAAGAAACTCACGATTTAAGTAAGTTAGAGCAAGAATGTAACCCAAGTTGTACAATAATGTATATCCAATCAATGCGCCGAAACATATCCAATACCAGTATGACTCTGTAAAGAACCCGCGGGATTTCAAAACTTCAACTCCTAGCGGGTTTGTCGAGTTAGGAAGAACCTTTCAAAAGAAAATATGTATCCAGTCATCAGACATATTTATCAGATATAGAAAATATAGATGTAGAACGGTGCACAACTTACATGTCTCCATGTCTTCCCTAGGAACTCATTATTCATTAAGCCATTTTGTGCATACATTATAGGTGATATCCAGAATCCCCATATCCACCCTTTTTTTATATCATCTGAAACCAAAAAACAGAAAAGGAGGGAAGGTATTGTTATTCTAAATTCTAACAATAATATATAAGAGAAACGTTAACTTTAACTACTTCAACCTATGAACTGTAGTACCTCTGGAGAGGGCCAGACCACCTATGGCAACAATGAAGCACAATATAAATGACGCAAGTGTTATAGCCACCGTCATTTCTCTGCCAACTGCTCCAAGAAATCGGAATAGTCCAGTACCCATTTGGTTGATAATTATGAGAAGAATGAATTGCCTAAATAATCTATAATCATACACAAAATATACAGTTAATTACACATTAGAGTTCGAAGTCAAACTGAGTTGAAGAATACTTGACAAGTTTTACTGAATACATATTGAAAGTTTTCGTTTTTACCTTCCAACTTCAGGATCGTAACCGACAGCATAATAGGTGATGACTGTCCAAACAATTGCTTCAACAATTGTTATGGGAATTTTAAGGATCCATGAAGGAATACCATATGCCCAAGAAGGGTAGAAGAGCATGTCCCTATGCTTGTAAAACACAGGAAGCCTCTCAACAGTCATCGAAAGTTCAGCAAACCCATTAAACATAAGCACCATATTTCCAAAGAACAATGCACCGGCATAAATGTTCCCATCAATCACTGAATCGTGGTGCATTTCAGTTCGGAGAAAAAGGGTCATGGTAAGGATAGCCATCACAGCAAGCTTAAAGAAGGATAAATGCATTAGTAATAGAGTACAAGTACATAGTTTATGCATAAAATGAAATACTATAATGTTCAAATTGTTATAACCTACTTGGAAAAGTTTGAATTTATATATAAATGAATTGCGCTTCATGAGTAAAAGTTCTCTTGATAAGCAAGCTTTGAACAATTCCCACTTTCCAGTCCCAAACTTGTTGGTCGCCAAAGCAGCTGGGTGGCTTTTAGCTTTGTCAAATTGAGTAGCAAGTTCATTACCAAGGTTTCTCCCAACATGAAATGACTCAAATGCCTCCGCAAACTCTTTAGGTGTCACAAATCTATAAGGCTTCCCTCTTTCTGCCAAATATTGCTCCTGGTCTTTCTTTGATGTCACCTAAAGCATAATGACCAAAATTAAAGTTATCATTCACTCATATGATATCCATATAGACTCTAAAATGTAGGAAGAAATAAAGTTACACTTACTTCTTGTAAAAAGTCTGCCACAGATTTTCTTTTAGGACACATGAAACCTAATGAAGCAAAAAATTCAAGCACGTGTTCACAAGGACCCTGGTACACAATGTTCCCCTCAGAGAGTAGAATAATGTCGTCAAAAAGATCGTAAGTCTCTGGCGGTGGCTGCAAGAGTGAGATAACAGCAGTTCCATTGAGATGGTGGACAGACTGCTTCACTGATTGCACAACTTGAAAAGTTGTTGAGCTATCTAAACCAGTAGATATTTCATCCATGAATAAAGCCTTAGCTGTTCCTACTAGCATCTCCCCTGTATTCATAGATTCAAAATATTTTCTCAGTGTCACTCTATTATGGTAAATCATGATGTATACCTCAATGTTGAAATGGAGTCTGGTTTACCTGTTGTAACACGTTTCCTTTGTCCTCCAGAGACACCTCTTAACATTGCATTTCCTACCACAGTATCTGCACAGGTCTCTAGTCCCAAAATCTGAACATATAAAGCAAGTAAAACTATAAATTAATTGTCACTAGTACTTTATAAAGATCGAAGAAGGTTTTGAGTATGAATTTTTACCTTTAAATAATAATCTATTACAAGATTCGATTTCTGGCCCCCAGTTGCAATAGCCTAAGCATATTATCAAGTCACAAGTTCACCCACTTTGTTATTATCCATTCTATTCGAAAATAGGAAAAGTAAAAGATGTTGTGTTGTTTTTTACCTTCATAAAGACATCAATATCTGGATCAGGGATAATGTTTCTCTCTTTTTCTCTTCTAGATACCTCTTCTAGCATATCTGCATTTTACCGAAGATATTTTCTAATCAACATAGAATCATGTTTTCAATTGTCAGGTGTTTAGAATTTGCATCACATCGAGATGAAACATTTAGCAAAAGACTGAAGGTCGTGTACTAACCATATCTAAGTCCAACACCTTGGAATCTAGCTGAGAACTCCAATGTTTCTCTAACTGTCAATTCTCCAATGTGAAGATCATTTTGACTGACATAAGCAGCAGTTCTTTGAGGTACAAATTCATTCATCTCATGACCGTTATAAGTCACCTTCCCAGAGAACTGATAATGAAATTAAATATTGTTAGCTAGCTACAAATCTAATTTGGAAAATATAATTAAATAACATGTTTTCATTTGTCTTTAGTTACTGTTAGCTTGGGATCAAGTTTTCCTGCCAGGGCCAAAAGAAGTGTCGTTTTTCCAGAACTTGGAGGGCCTAACAGCAATGTCATCCTGGAGATGTATAGATTAGCAAATGTAAGTATATTAAGTTAAATATATTTGATACATATCATATATATTTGGAATACATGTTCATTGTTACCTGCCAGGCTTGATTATTCCACTAACATTCTTGAGAATGTTCACTTGTTTTCTTCTTCTTCTTCTTAGTATATAGTTAAATGGAGCCTTGAAATTCCAAGAAAGAAAAGATAAGGGAATTAGTATATCAGTTTCCCCATCAATAAACACATGGTATTCGCAAGCTGTTAACTGTTGGTGTTCAATGTAATTATTACTCACCTCTACCATATCAAGCACATAATTAGTGAGGGTAGGCGAAGCTCTCTTTCCTACGTGAACTTTTGCATCGATCCTCATGTGCTCAAATCGAACTTCAATTGTAGGCATCTTAATTCCAACTCTGGGATGCCAAGAATTGAATTCAAAGTGAAGGCGAAAACATTAGTGAAAATAACAATAAAACTTAAATACAGTTTTAGTCTTCTGCCTCATTTGCGACTTTTTTGGTCACTCAGTTTTTAAAATGTCTTCCCACCTATACATTGGAGTTTGATTTTTGATGATGTGATAGATCATATAATTATGTGCAAAAAAAATACGGAGTACATTCTAAAAAATGTAGTCAAAATTGTATATTTTGAAATAGAGTCAAAAATTGTAAATGAGACAAATTGTAGGGATCAAAATTATACTTATACCTAACGATTAATATTAATATACATATGAGTAGAAATGTCACCTGTTAACGCGATCCCTGAATTTCAATAATAATTTCTCATTGTCAATATCTGCAATTCTAACTAATCTTTCTAGCAGATATTTCCTTTCTTGCAACCCAAGTTTGTGTACATCAATTTCACTAACCTCTCCTTCAGAGGTAATCAACAAACCTTTCCTCAAACGTGTAACAGTTGGAAGCCTCTGAATTGCAGCCCATTTCAAAGCCTCTTCATCATCATTGTCCTCCCTATTAACAGAGTTAGGGAAGACATTATCCGCCTCATTGTTGATCCTTAGCGATGACGAATTGTCAAACCTGGAACTTCGCTTACTGCTTCCTCTGAATCTTCCCTCAACATCAATACCATTCTCCATTTTCAATTCTGACAAACAACCACAATTTTCTTTCTAACTGAATGTTCAACACAAGTTTGTTTGTATGATATACATATATGAACATATAAATCGGATTTTTTTTCAACACTTCTAGAGGAGCAGTTTAGCATGTGTGTATGATTCATATATTGTGTTTTTTTTTTTTGACAAAGATTCATATATTGTATTATTTCTTGATTTTGTTTACATTTTAGCCTTTTAAACAAATGCATTGTATATCTAATATCTTCCGCTTTTTCTTTTTTTATAAATTCACCCTACTGTGGCTTCTTTTACTGTGATTTGAACAATGTTTCTTCAAAAGTTTATGATAGCTAACATTTTAGTTTATTTTTGTTCAAGGCATTTTAAGATAATTTTACTATGTTTGGGATGTCTACATACATTACAAAGATTGTTTTATTATGTTTGGAATGTCTACATACATTTTAATTATATAAAAAAATCAAGATGTTTTCCTCAACAAAAAATAAAATAAAATAAAAATGGGATAAAAGTAAAAAAAAAAGGATTTCCTACCATATTGTCTTAAGACTTTAATCATATTTTTTTTTATCAAAAAAAAAGAAATAAATAAAAATCAGATTTTCTTGATTCTTTCAAAGAAATACTTCAATTAATTAAAATTATAGAGTGAAAATCCATTTTGGTTCCTAAAAAAATCTCAAGACCCAATTTAGTCTCTAAAAAAAATAAAAGCAATTTTTAGTCCTTGAGAAAAATAAACCGAGACAAATTAGTCACTACCTAATATTTATTTGTTTGGATGATGAAGAAAATATAAAGGAAAGTATAAAAAGGAAGATAAAATGAATAAAAAATAAGATGATTATGTAGTAACATGATACGAGAGAAAAACAAAGATGTTAACTCAATTGGTGGGTTAAAATAGACCGAATTGAAATCTAGTAAAAGTTGGAGTATAAAACTGTAATTAAATGGTCCCGTCCCGTGAGCTTAGCTCAGTTGACAGGGACTACATTATATATGCAGGGGCTGAGGTTTGAACCCCGGTCATCCCATTTATCCACCTTATGGTGGAATTTCTAGTCATTGTGCTACTTGACCAAAAAAATTTGAAATTAAATGTCATAATTTCCATGAATTATCTTCTACACCACCGTGTAGCCTTAACAACGGTGAAAACCGCCGCCGCACCCTCTCTAACCTCCATCCTCGTGGTTAAACTCCAATGAGGCTCATTAGTTTTCCATCAATCATGCTATCACTATATGAGAGGTTCTTCGGGCTACAAAATACATTAAACTTATCTTGCTTGTGAGAATTGTTTCGTTTCTCAATTTTATTGTTTATGTTAATTTAGGGTTTTTTTTGTGGGGTTTTGAAGTATTGGAATATTATAATTTGTTGAAATATTAATAATAGGTTGAATGGAAGTAAAAAAAAATTAAATGGGAAATTAAGCTCCTAGTTTTGGCATTTTCTATTTGCTATGTTTTGTGGTTTAAGAATGATAGATCATTGTATTTGTATGTAATCAACTCATGAGAGTTATTTGTTAATGGATTTTGAAGCGGGTGGAAAAATGCGCGAGCGGAAAGTCGTTCGCTAGACAGTAAAGTCGCCACCGAACTTTATCTATTCCCGGAGGAAAAGGAAAATATCGATAAAACCTTGAAAGCAATGGAAATATGGTCATCGCAACCATATCCAGGTTCGGAAGTCGATTATGCGAGGGGAAGGTATTAACACCCCTCACATCCGTTGTACTTAACGGGAACCTTCTCGTTAATTTTAGGGTTAAAAAAAAGTGTTCAATTTGCTTGCATGATTTTAATTAGTTATTAAAAATATTTATAAAAGGGGAAAAAATTAGTTTTTTATTAGTGTGCTTGACGAGATGTACGAATCTCGCTCCTACGTATTTCCAGGTGCAATGAGAAATTCAAAGCTACACGCAGTTCTGGGGTAGAAAATATTTTTGTGTTGGTTGATTTTACTTGTGAAACGATTTTTGTTTTTTATATTTTGATTGCGCAGGGGCAAAAGAGGGATTTGATGAGTTGAAATTATTTTTAAGTGTGGAAGACAAATAACCGGCAGGCAAGGTGTATACCAAGCGTTGATTATTTGAGAGATAGGTGGAGGTACATCCACCGGTCTCTTTTTTAATCCATTTATTATAAATGTTTTTTTGGTGGAAGACGAATAACCGGCGAGCAAGGTGTACACCAAGCGTTGATTATTCGAGAGATGGATGGGTGTGCACCCGTCGGCCTCCTTTTAATCCATGATTTATTATTGATATTTTCGATGTAAGACAAATAACCGGTAGAGTAGGGATGACAATTAAACCCAAACCCGCGGGCCCCGCCCGAACCCAAACCCGAGTCAACGGGTAAAACCCGGGTTGACTGGGTTTGGGTTCGGGTGCCACCCGATTCCACGGGTGCGGGTTTGGGATCAATCAAACCCGCACCAGAAACCCGAAACCACACCCGCTTATATATTAAAATACTTAATTACCCCTTAGTTTATATACCAAACTATTTATTTATTTTGTATCATGTGGGGTGAAACTTATTGGTTGATTTCTAAGCCTATTGATATTTTTATTTTGGTTAAATATGGAAAATTACTATTACTTAATTTTGGTTGAATATGAAAAATTACTTTTTTTTTTCTTTTAGTAGATATTTTGCTTCGGGTGAAAAAACCCGAACCCAACGGGTGTGGTTGTGGGTTTTGTTTTGCCAAACAGCCTTTGGGTTCGGGTGATGATTTCGGGTGCGAGTTTTGTATTGTAAAACCCGCACCTGTGGGCACCCGTTGCCATCCCTACCGGTAGGCACGGTGTACACCGAACGTCGATTATTCGAGCGATGAGCGGATGTACATCCGCCGGTCCCCTTTTTAATCCAAGTTTATATATATAAAAAAGTTATTTTCTGTACATGAATCGATGTCATAAAAGTATTATACAATATTACGAGATGTTGTGAGAAAAGATAGACGTAGATAGTAGAGTTGGTACCTAGAGAAGTTACAAGTCCTTACCACTTTAAATTTCCGCCCAATATACTCTCTCTTACGATCATGCCCAAGCGACAGGGACACATATATATAGAATGAGAAACAGAGAAAGAAACCAAATTAGGGGTGTTCAAAAATTCAGTTAACTGAACCAAATTGTAATTCGAACTGCACTGAACCATATTTTAAACTGAACCATTTAATTCAGTTTTGAACTGAACCACTTTTAAAAAACAGTTACAATTCAGTTTATAACTGGTTCAGAACCAGTTCGAATTTATGAACCGTTTTTTATTAAAAAAGAAAATTTAATTTTTTTCCGGAAAAAAAATCTCGATATTTCTGGGGAAAAAATTCCGACTTTTTTCGGGAAAAATTTTCGATTTTTTACAGAAAAAAGTTCTCGATTTTTCCGAAAAAAAGTTTCCGATATTTTTTCAGAATAAAGTTTCCTATCTTTTTTCAGGAAAATTTTTTTGAGCTTTTTTCGGGGAAAAATTTTCGATTTTTCAGGAAAAAATATTTCAACCTTTTTTTGGGAAAAAAATTTCGATATTTTTTCGGAAAAAAGTTTTGGATCTTTTTTTTTTATTTTTTTCCGGAAAAAAGTTTCCGATTATTCAGGAAAAAAATTTGATTTTTTTTCGGAAATTTTTTTTTCGAAAAAAAGTTTCCGATATTTTTTTGGGGAAAAAATTTCGACTTTTCCGGAAAAAAGTTCTCGATTATTCGGGAATTTTTTTTTTATTTTTTCGGAAAAAAAAATTTCGATCTTTTTTCGGGAAAAAATGTACGAGTGTTTTTCGGAAAAAAAGTTCTCGATTTTTCCGGAAAAAATTTTCGAATATTTTTTTGGGGACAAAATTTCGACTTTTTTCGTAAAAAAGTTCTCGATTTTTCGGAAAAAAGATATCTTTTTTCGGGAAAAAAGTTCTCGATTATTCAGGAAAAAGTTTTCCGACCTTTTTTTCGGAAAAAAGTTTCCGATCTTTTTTCGGAAAAAAAGTTCTCGATTTTTTCGAGAAAAAAATTTCGATTATTTTCTTCGAAAAATTGGTTGAAAACCAGTTTTTTAAAAATAAACCGGTTATTAATAAAAAAAACCGGTTTTAAACCAGTTATCCAAAACTAAACCAGTTAAAAAGTGTGAACTGGTTCTAAACCGGTTCTGAACTGAATTGTAACTGGTTTTACAGATAATCTGGTTTTTATAAAAAGTGGTTCCAGTTACTGAACTGAACCATTTATATGGTTCAGTTCATGAACCATGAACACCCCTAAACCAAATATAGTAGTAATCAAGTAGATGGGGTTGCTTTGTTTTCTTATTATGTTTGTTTTTCTTAGAACTAACTAGCATATAAACTAAGTACAAAAGAAGAGGAATATGACTAAAGTCAAGATACACACATACTTTATATCCTAGACATACATGTTATGATATATATGTAAAAAATATGAACCACACGTGCAATATACTATGTCATATATACAAGCATACGTGCGGTAAAAATACAAGAACAATTGATCTACTATAAAGAGAAGGAATATACACAATCAAACCCCCTTTTTTTCACTTATTTAAATTCTCTTGAACCTGAATCGGAACCCCAAAAACACACAATCCGTCAACACAATTTCAAACCCCAAACCCCAAAACTTCATAACAAATTCGAATTAAACCATGCTCAAACACATATTGCGCAAAAAAACTTTAAAACAAAAAAGAAGGGACAAATATGAAAAGAATACTAACCAAATCTCCTTACTCCTCTCAGGTGTTTCTGTTAATCGTTGGTCCCCTTTAGTGTGAAATTCTAGTGGTATTTATAGGTAAAAATTAGGTTTATTTTTTGGAAGAAAATTGTATGAATTAAGTGGGTTTATGAGTGAATGATAAAATTCCTTTTATGTTTTGATTCTTTCTTCAATGCTCATGAATTCTCTCCCCTTTTGTTCTTTTGACTTTTTTTTTGGATTTTTATGACTTTTTGTAGTAATAATAACAAATAGCAATTACAAGTAAATAAATAAAAGTTTAAAATAAATAGAAAACTAAAATTAAAAAAAAAATAAAAAGTAAAAAGATGGAAAAACTAGGATTTGAACACAAGACCTCACACTAGTAAACCCCTAAACACTCTTTCCAATACCAATTGAGCTAATTCACATATTCAAAAGGAAATGCAACAATAAACCATATGATTATGTAAGGAGGCAAATTTTGGGGTATGACAGCTGCCCCTATTTAAAAATCTTTAATCACATTTGAGTGATGAAAGATAGTTAAATACAAGAAGACCACAAATTTTGTTGGGAGAGTGATTGATGATGGTACTCTAAACTTGTTAACCAAACAAAGACGGTACTCTAAATTTCTAATCCACAGAGATGGGTCTCTAAAACTCCTAGCGCTGATGGGACTCTAAATTGCTAGACAAGCGGGGATAAAACTCTAATTTGCCAGCGCGAATGTGACTCTAAATTGCCAGCCAAACAAAAATGGAACTCTAAACTTCGAAATAAGGTAGAACTCTAAATGCCAGCGCGAATGGAACTCTAATTTGCTGGTCACACAAAGATTGAACTCTAAACTTCCAAATAAGGTATAACTCTAACTGCCAGCGCGAATGAGACTCTAAATTGTTGGTCACACAAAGATGGAACTCTAGATTGTCAGCGAAGGCTGCACTTTAAATTGCCAGCGAAGACTGAACTTTGACTATGTCGGCGAAGACTGAACTTCAAATTGTCAGCGAAGACTGAACTTTGACTTTGTCAGCGAAGACTGAACTTCAAATTGCCAGCAAAGACTGGACTTTAAATGCTAATGAAGATTGGACTTTGAAATTGTCAGCAAAGACTGAACTTTAAATTTCCAATGAAGATTGGACTATGATAGGATTTGGTAGGTGGGACTCCAAAAATGCCGATAAAAATAGTATTCAGATAGGACTCGATATACAAGGCTCTAAAGTGCCCCACAATGATAGGACTCTGAACTGCCAACAAAGGTAAGGCTCTTAAATATCAAGAAGATGGGACCCTGAATTGCCAAAGGCGTCTGAGCCAGGCAAGGGTATGTTAACTGTGGTGTATGAGCCGAACAAAGATTGAAAAATTTTCGCATAAGAACAGGCCTTTGGGTTTGGATTAAGTGCTTGTTCACTGGGGGACTAACGAGTCTCTCTAGGGTAAGAACCTCTCTCAATAGTAGTAATGGACCTCGACAAAGAACTAACTGGACTACCTTTAGTGGTCACATAATGCTTATGTATGCGTATGTGTGTGTATGCACGAATGTTTTTTTTGGATGATGTACTTGCATGATATGAATGCGTGATGCATAGCTGATGCATGAAATGTCAGCAAAGAACGAGTTTTTTGGGATGTCGATGTTTATTAGACTTGGATTTGTTGGGCCTTGAGTAGCATTAACGAATGCTATGCGAAACGCATGTTTTATGCGTGAAATGAAGTACCGGAAAAGATTGGCTTAGTTGAGGTGTTGAGTGTAAAGGAATTGTGGATTTAGACGTCATGGTATATTGAATTGAATGGTATTGAACACTGGAAGTAGGGAATGTCGACATGCATTGAGCTTTATGCGTGCCAATGAAGATTGAACTTTTAGGGTGCCAATGAAGATTAGGCTTTGAGTGTGGCAATGATGATTGGACTTTGGATGTTACTGGATGCGGTTTGGCGCACAACTTGATGCTAGAGGAATTCAATCATGATTGATGTAAGACACATGAATGACGATGAATGCAGTAAGATGCATGATTTGATGCTAAAGTGATGCATGATGCATTGTTATGATTTGAATGTATGAAAAGTTTCCCCGTGTGGGTAATGAAGTGTTTTGTAACAAGGCTTCTTGGCTGGCGGTTATGGGATATCCGGCTAGCGCGCTCTCCCGACACCCATGTTGAACTAAAAGGTCGTTGATGCATGTCAAAGTTTACTTGAGCAGCTTGAAAGGATGTAGTGGACATGCCCCTTGTGTAGCCCATTTTGCCATTTTCTCTTTTTTGAAAATCCCTAACTTTTGCCTGAACCGCTCTTTCGAGTTTTCAGTCCACCGGGAGTGTATTTCCTTTTTTGGTGTCCCTAACTTTTGCCTAAGCCGCCCTTTCGGGTTTTCGACTTAGCGAGCTTTTGACTTTGATTTTTTTGTATCTCTTTTTTCTTGGGCGTTTTATCTTTGGCTGCATCAAACTTGGAATTAGAATTTCTCTCTATCCATGGGTGATAGGCACAAGTTGCCCCAGTATTTGAATCCTTGAAAGGTATGCCCCAGATTAAATCCTTGATCCAGACTGCCCCAACACTTGAATTTTGAAAAGCATGTCCCTGGTTGATTGGTGCTTTGAAGGTTTGATCCATTCTTGAAATATCTTGACCCCGATCAATAAGATCTCCAAATGATGTGCCCCTCGATTATAGGGATTTGCTCTTGATTAGTAGGACCCCTAGAAATGATTCACCTTTTGATCAGACCTTTGATGAAGTTTCCTCGATGCTAAGTATTGATTTGCGAGTGAAATTGTTTCTCTTGAAAAGTAATTTCGACGCAATGCACATGCAAGTTTTGAATTTGAAAATTGTTTAGCTATGTACAATGGGTGATATTTGGCCAGAAGATTGGCACAATTGAAAGTGATAGAAATGATAGAAAGATTGTCATTGATGATACACAAACATAAGGAGTCAGTTTAACAGTTTTGCTGAATATGCTTTTATTGTCAACCTAGCTTCAATTAGGTCTTTTGAGTGTTGTAACGAGGTCTGGTTCACGGTTTTAAGAAACAAAGGATATAAGGCTCAAAATATTATTTTTACCTCCCCAATCTACTTTGATGTTCTTCATTCTTAAGTTCAATTAACTCAACAGATGCCCTTGGTCGGCAAGAGAATTTTGTTAGTTACCCTGATGGATATGAGACTCTTAAAGTGGCAGTCACTTCTTTTAGTTGACAGGCTTGTTTTCATTTTTTTTTTACTCCCTATTTTTGCATGGACCGATTCTTTGGAATATGCGGCCCATCGGGATGCCCCATTTTTTTTTCTTCTTCTAAGTTTTGACTTAGTGGGCTCTCTCCCCTTTTTTAACAGCTCTCATGAGATTTTTTCTTTTAGCTCAGCAAGTTATGACTGCCACATCAACGATTATTTGTTCTATCTTCTCACTATTCCCTCCATGTTGGATGACGTACACGAGGGAGATAAATGTGTTTCAACCTCTTAGTGAAGTGATTAATTGGATTGATTCTCTTGCATCGGAATGCATCATTGAATTAATTGTAAAACTCCCTTGCCCCTGGTTAAAATTAAGGTTTTTTGGTAAAATAGAAAGTGAAATTCTGGCGTAGCAATGGGGTACGTGATGTGCCTACCTTTGAGACTACAACGTTCACAGCAGATTGAATATTATGCAAAAAGTAAACAACTGGAAATTAAAGATACGCAGGAGTTTGTTAACCCAGTTCGGCGTATAACACGACCTACTCTGGGGGATACAAATCCAGGAGAGAATCCACTATGATAAAACTAGTTAGAAGTTTCCAGCAAACGACCCGTTTACACTTCGTCACCTAGTAACTATCCGTGCTTCCTTCAACCTAGGACCACCTAGATCAGAGACCCTTGTCCCTCCTCCTCTTAACCACACTATCAGTGTGATTGATCTAACCTTGAGAACAATGAAGACACACTTCAAACAATAACCTATCTCCGTGCTTAAAAGCTTTGGAGTAGACTAAAAACCCTTACAACACAAGGACTCAGTCCTAAGCAAGTATCAAGGAGATACGAGTTAGGCTCACAATAAAAACAAGACAAAGCTAAAACCCTAGACACAAGAATACTATTCTTCACAAGAGTTTCAGTAACCAAGAACTGTCTATGGTCTTTAGTATATATAGCACGCAAACAAAGCCTCGGTGGTTCCTTGATTTTTGGCTTGAAATATAAATCAAATCCATAGTATATCCGATACACATAAGTTGCTTGAGAAAATCCAAACATATCCTAAAATATAGGAATATATTTTAGGCTAATCACACTATCGGATAACTTCAAGAGGAACACGCGTTTCATGCCTTGCGAAACAAATAAAACACCTAAACGGATAGATATTATCATTGGCGCGCGAGATAAACTTGTAACAACTTAGTCCTAATTTCCAGCTTCAGGATGTCGTTCAAAATGTAGACACATCTGACACTACATCTGACTTAATGTTGTTTTTGTAAAATATAGCCAATTTCAAAAACCTAACATAAAGATAACCGACTTCGGGCTCAAAGGGGTTGACTACGGATTACCTCCTTATATCTCCAGTGTTTGGGAATTGAAACAATGCCTTACATCATTAGCCGGGTTTTACTTATAAAAGCATATATCAGCAAATTCAATTATTTGTTTACATCATCCTCCCCACCAAGTTTGTTAACATGTGAGAAGTGAAATGACAAAGCGAGAGATGGAATAAGAAAATAGTGAATACGAATGGATGAGATCCAAAAACATGCATGTGAATTTTATTAAAACACTTGATCAAAGAGTACAACTTCAAACATTAATCAACGTCTTAGCAGAAAGAAAATTACAACTGGAAATGATAAAAGTTTAAAGGGCCCTAAGGATAAGCCTTCTGGTTGATCTTAAGAGATGCCCCTTCGACGTTCTTGCACGCGTAATGAGGGACCATTCAAGAATGGGATTCCTCTTTGAAAGACAACAACTTGCGGTCGATGAGTTCTTGCACCTTATACTTGAAGGCCCTACAACTTTCGACATCATGTCCGGGTGACCCAGCGTGATAGTCACAGCTAGCGTTCACATCGAAACTAGGCGGGTATGGTAGCTTCGCAGGGGGAAGGGGTCTCGGCTCAACCATTCCTTTCTGGATTAAGTACGGCAAGATTTGACCATACGACATGGGTATAGGATCAAAGCGTACTTGATCAAATGGCATATTCTTTCTTTCAAGACTAGGTGGATCCTTTTGTTGATGCACGTTTTGTTGTTGCCGATGATTATGTTGAACGGCATTAGCCTCGCCTTCTTTCTTCTTTGGGTCATTGTTAAAGAACTTCTTTTCCCCAACCTGATTATTGGAGGCGCCTTGTATTTTGCTGCTCTTCAACCCCTCCTCTATTCGTTCACCGATTACAACCATATCAGCAAAGCCTGATGAAATGCTCCCTATCATTTTCTCATAGTAGGGCCCTTGCAGAGTGCTCATGAACGTATCGACCAATTCCCTTTCTAGAAGCGGTGGTTGCACACGGGCAGCAAGTTCTCTCCACCTTTGAGCATACTCTTTGAAAGATTCACCAGTCTTCTGAGTAAGGTTCTGCAATTGCATCCGATTAGGAGCCATGTCTAGATTGTACTTGTACTGTCTCATGAAGGCATCTGTGAGATCTTTCCACATCTGGATTTGTGTTCTCTCTAGTTGCATATACCAATCCAATGATGCCCCACTTAGACTATCCTGAAACACGTGGATCATAAGCTTCTCATCAGTGGCGTGTGCAGCCATTTTCCTGTAGAACATCTTCAAGTGATTCCTCGGACAATGGATCCCTTTGTACTTTTCGAAGTCAGGCACTTTGAACTTTGGGGGGACGACTACGTCCGGTACTAAACACATGTCCAAAGCATTGGATCCGTAGACACTAAAACCCTCTATAGCTTCCAACCTTTCTTCCAAGGCCCGATACATTTGAGCAGATTCAGCATTCGGGTGAGCATTGACGGGCGTAGCTTGGTGTGGCATAGAACATCCCACACCTTCAATAGTGTGATTGGGTGAGTTATTTCCATCTTGAAGAATGTTCTCGTTGCTTGCCATAGCTTGGAAGAGCTCAATGAGCTTATCAATTTTCCCTTTTATGGAGTCAACATCTTCCCTTAGCGCAGCATTATTCTTCTCAAGTTGCTCCATAGTCCTTCAAATGTTGGCACGTGTCCCGTTTGAGTGTCGAAGAGCAAGCAGGTATGTTTCTGGGAGATTTAAGGGAAATGATATGAGTTTTTTTATATGGGATGCAAATGCATGAGGATGCATGTATGCAGATGTATGAAAGTGCATGGATATGCAAAAACGTATTTTCTTTTTCTTTTTTTTTTTCAAGTTAGAGGGTATGCTAAAAAGTTTTTATGACATGCTATGATGTGATGAGATTGAATAAGGTCAGGGTGTGACCCCAAGGATGTATTTGTAGGGTAATTGGAAGTTGACAAAACATAACCTAAATGGAGGCTCCCTATCAGAGGCTAGTTCTAGATATTTACTACCCAATCCCTTCACATGTGGGTTCTTGGGTTTTTGTTTGTTCAAGGGCGACAATCAAGGTCACGGCCCTCAAAGGGTCTCCCTTATGTAGAGTTTAATGGGTTCTAAACAAGGTCCCTAGAGTCATTGATCATATTCAAAACTTCGCCAAGAGGATGGGCTAGCCAATTCGAGACGAATATTTTGAACCGATCTACTCTAGGCGGAATTTTCGTATATCGCCGATTAGGAAGTACATCCCATGGGCCCATACTACTAACTCCTAACTTAAACTTAGGCTTTTCTCAAGCTCGGGAGTAGAGCTTCTCTCAGGTAACAGCCACAACCCACAATTGATATATGCAAATAAAACAATAATAAAACTCAAATATAAAAGCAAGAAGCAACATGAAAAATAAAAATAAAGAAAAAAAAGAAAGCAAACAAAATACAACAAACACTTAACCCTAAAACTAAAAAGGATAGACTTGACTCTCTAAAAAAGTCCCCAGTGAAGTCGCCAGCTGAAGCGGGTGGAAAAATGCGCGAGCGGAAAGTCGTTCGCTAGACAGTAAAGTCGCCACCGAACTTTATTTATTCCCGAAGGAAAAGGAAAATATCGATAAAACCTTGAAAGCAATGGAAATATGGTCATCGCAACCATTTCCAGATTCGGGAGTCGATTATGCGAGGGGAAGGTATTAGCACCCCTCACATCCGTTGTACTCAACGGGAACCTTCTCGTTAATTTTAGGGTTAAAAAAAAGTGTTCAATTTGCTTGCATGATTTTAATTAGTTATTAAAAATATTTATAAAAGGGGGAAAAATTAGTTTTTTATTAGTGTGCTTGACGAGATGTACGAATCTCGCTCCTACGTATTCCCGGGTGCAATGGGAAATTCAAAGCTACACGCAGTTCTGGGGTAGAAAATATTTGTGTGTTGGTTGATTTTACTTGTGAAACGATTTTTGTTTTTTATATTTTGATTGCGCAGGGGCAAAAGAGGGATTTGATGAGTTGGAATTATTTTTAAGTGTGGAAGACAAATAACCGGCAGGCAAGGTGTATATCAAGCGTTGATTATTTGAGAGATGGGTGGAGGTACATCCACCGGTCTCTTTTTTAATCCATTTATTATAAATGTTTTTTTGGTGGAAGACGAATAACCGGCGAGCAAGGTGTACACCAAGCGTTGATTATTCGAGAGATGGATGGGTGTGCACCCGCCTCCTTTTAATCCATGATTTATTATTGATATTTTCGATGGAAGACAAATAACCGGTAGGCACGGTGTACACCGAACGTCGATTATTCGAGCGATGAGCGGATGTACATCCGCCGGTCCCTTTTTTAATCCAAGTTTATATATATAAAAAAGTTATTTTCTGTACATGAATCGATGTCGCACTTCATATTCTTTCTTGTATTTATGGAATGCCTGTGTCTCATTATAAGGTATTTAAGTTACCGTATAAGATCAATTCTTTCTTGGAGGTCATAACTTTAAGACCTTATTTAGAGATGGCCGATAAAACGATGACTGGCATGGGCCAAACCAATACTGATTGGTGTGGACTAAGCCAATGCTAATTATTCCTTATATCTTCGTCAATTTGGCTGAAAGGGGACTGGAGTCCATCTAGCGTTTATTAGCATTGGCCGGATAATTAGCCGATGTTCACAGACAATGCTGCCTGTGGATTTTACAGAAAACATGTTAGAGACAAACACTTGTTGTCCTTTTAGAGACCTTTGAAAATATTATTCTTGTTGTCTTTGGAGGTCATAACTTTAAGACTTCATACATTTTAAAACTCGACAAACATCTCTATAAGCCGTTACGACTCCTGTCTTAGCTATTCAACCTAAAAACCATCCACTATATCAGCAATTAACTTGTATCCCTAACAACACAACAAAGATAAAGAGGAAAAACAATTGTAACACTAAAGCATGATATTAATCCACATCTGTTTTTTTTTTTTTTTTTGCAACTTTTCATATTTACACATAAAATACCAATATTTGATTCTACCCTATACTCAACGACTCTCAGCGTCGGTGAAAATTTAATTTCTTGATGCATATGGAAAAAACCAGTACAAAACTTATTGTAAATCCAACAATCATAACTGCAACAATTCCTAATAATTCATGCTTGAAACCAAAATACTTCCACAAAAAGTCTTGAATTGGAACTATTCTTCCATTATAATCCAAAGTATCCTTTATATCTCCAAATTGTGAAGTCACCAGCCCATTTAGAGTCCAAGCTGCTGGATTTATCCAATAAAACCATCTCCACCATATAGGGATCCTCTGCAAGACCATTTCAGAAAATTATTGAAAAGAAAAAAAATCAATTAATTATTTGTACAGTAGAACTCTGCAGTTAACATCAGAAAAAGCTAAAACTTACTGGTTGTGGGATTATGAATCCAGAGAAGACATTAAACAATGAACTGAACACACTAGTGAGTAAAGCAGCCATAGCTAGGTTTGGGGTCATGGCTATTGTCATCATGCCAAAGTAGGTATAGTAAAGGAAGGTGAAGAAAATGAAAAACATGTACCAAAAAAATTTAGTGACACTCCACTCATAACCAAGCATTGGATAAACTATAATCCCATAAACCACAGCTTGAACAAAATTATAAGGGACTTCAATTAGAGCCTACATAAAAGAAAAGTTGAAGATTAGAAAATTTAGACTAATTTATTTACATACATGGAACTATGTAAATAAAGACTAGTTCAATGCTTGCCTGAGAAACGGCATATGCCAATGCTGAATACATTCCTGCAGCCCTTTCCCTATAAAAGACTACTCGCTCTATAGCTACCAGTGGTTGCACAGAATTACAATTCTTGGTACCAATAACCAACGTAGCAGTATACAGAAAGCCCGTGGCATTAAAGAAATCTTTTTGGTTTTTACTGCAAAAAGAAATTCACGTTTAGAATAACTAGAAGCAAAACTTTGAAAGCCATATACAACTTCTGGTAATTTCAAGTTGGTTCCTATTACATTTTGGAGGAAATTTTCCAGTACAGGCTCCCAAGCAACAAGGCGACGGCAATTGTGAAGATAAACCTTATTGAATTGTACAACGGATTGCGCCAGTAAGACCAATGTTGTTTCCATAAACAAGCCATACATTGGGTAAAAAAAGATCTCGAGTACTTCGTAGGAAAATAAAGGCTTTTTGAACCAGAAGATGGAGTGCTCAATTCTTCAATAATAGCTTTGTTTCTCCTATAACAAATGTCACATAAGTTTCTACTTTAGTAACCTGTCCATATATAACAATTCACAACAAAAATTGTTTTGTTCCTTATGCAGTTATTTGCTAGCTAGCATATTATTTCAAGTTCAATACTTCACAGAACAGAAAATACCTGTACAATTCTGAACTTCTATACACCTCAGCAAAATTAATCTCCATTTCCATTTCTTTAGCTGAACTCGTAACTTCCAACATCCAAGTTGCTGGGTTGTAGCCATCTTTAATCTTAATGACGCCTTGAATCCCCTTTTTGGAAAAACATGTGCACAAAGGTAAGTTTCATGCTATGATAGATTATAGATGTAAAACATACACTTCAATTCAAAAATATTTAGAATAATTCTACCTCAAAGTAGTTAATTAAATGTGAAGAATGTCGTCCGAGTGGCCCCACATATATCTCTTGTCCTCCTCGTTTCATTAAGAAAAGCTTAATTTCATTGAAAATAAAGATCAATATCTTTGTAAAAGAAGAACAAACTAACAATAAATTGTTATGAATTTTAGCTCTTCTTGTTTACCTCATCGAAAGATTCAAAGATATCAATGCTGGGCTGGTGAATGGTACACACAATTGTTCTTCCGGTGTCTACTATGTTCCTAACTGCTCTCATAACAATAGCTGCAGCTCTTGCATCTAGCCCAGAAGTTGGTTCATCCATGAATATGATAGAAGGATTAGCAACCAACTCAACAGCAATAGTCAATCTTTTACGCTGCTCAGTTGAGAGACCGTTAATACCAGGGAGACCAACATATGCATCCCTTAGTGGGGTCAGCTCCACTAGCTCCATGACTTCATCCACGAACACCTGTAACCATTGGTCAGCTCCAAACTATTTAGAAAAATTACTTTCTCTTCATCCATGCCGTGTGTCTAAATAGGCAACTTAAAAGAAATCAGGTTAATAACAACTGTATCATACTTAAAAACATATAAGAACTTAGAATGCAAGTAAGGAGAGTGTGTGTGTGATCGCGCGGGGAGGTGTTTTAACTAATGCCTAAACAACGCAAACATTAATGAATGTGGCAGGAAGGTCATAGATGTGTGTGCATGCATGCACATTGTCTAGGTAGAAAGATGGGTGTAACTGTCAACATATTATGTATATAGAAAATGGTAAATAACATGATATTCAAATGCCAACCTTCCTAGTTTCTGTATTGATTTCCGCAGGCAATCGGAGCCATGCTGAATAGAGCAAGGATTCATAGACAGTAATATGAGGAGAGTGTATATCATTTTGTTCACAGTATCCCGAAATTCTTGCAAAGGTGTCTTGCTTTTTGGGATACCCTGAAATTGTGATGTTTCCAGTAATATATCCCCCAGTTTTTCTACCAGCAAGTACATCCAGCAAAGTTGTTTTTCCGGCACCGGTGACACCCATTAGTGCAGTGAGAACACCTGGCCTAAAAGATCCACTGACACCATTCAAAAGAACCAACTTATCTTCAAGGACACCCTGACTCCTCATTTCCTTCAAGTTTAGAACTAGGATTTAATGAAACTCATTTAAAAATTAAGAACTGAGAGTGGAATGCAAACCATTTTCATTTGAATATATCTATGTTACCAGAGGCATGTCCACAGAATATGAGACTTCATCAAAGGTTATACAATGAGGTTCAAAAGGAAGAACCATTCCACTTTTGTTTCCACCATTCTCCTCACTGCTTTGAGATTGCTCTGACTTCACAACTTGATGCTTCTCAACCTCAATTGCTGCATAATCAGTTTGCAATTTTAATTCATATTTTAAGCTCACTTTTGTTAATAAAATATTCTAATTAATGTAAAGAAACTCACGATTTAAGTAAGTTAGAGCAAGAATGTAACCCAAGTTGTACAATAATGTATATCCAATCAATGCGCCGAAACATATCCAATACCAGTATGACTCTGTAAAGAACCCGCGGGATTTCAAAACTTCAACTCCTAGCGGGTTTGTCGAGTTAGGAAGAACCTTTCAAAAGAAAATATGTATCCAGTCATCAGACATATTTATCAGATATAGAAAATATAGATGTAGAACGGTGCACAACTTACATGTCTCCATGTCTTCCCTAGGAACTCATTATTCATTAAGCCATTTTGTGCATACATTATAGGTGATATCCAGAATCCCCATATCCACCCTTTTTTTATATCATCTGAAACCAAAAAACAGAAAAGGAGGGAAGGTATTGTTATTCTAAATTCTAACAATAATATATAAGAGAAACGTTAACTTTAACTACTTCAACCTATGAACTGTAGTACCTCTGGAGAGGGCCAGACCACCTATGGCAACAATGAAGCACAATATAAATGACGCAAGTGTTATAGCCACCGTCATTTCTCTGCCAACTGCTCCAAGAAATCGGAATAGTCCAGTACCCATTTGGTTGATAATTATGAGAAGAATGAATTGCCTAAATAATCTATAATCATACACAAAATATACAGTTAATTACACATTAGAGTTCGAAGTCAAACTGAGTTGAAGAATACTTGACAAGTTTTACTGAATACATATTGAAAGTTTTCGTTTTTACCTTCCAACTTCAGGATCGTAACCGACAGCATAATAGGTGATGACTGTCCAAACAATTGCTTCAACAATTGTTATGGGAATTTTAAGGATCCATGAAGGAATACCATATGCCCAAGAAGGGTAGAAGAGCATGTCCCTATGCTTGTAAAACACAGGAAGCCTCTCAACAGTCATCGAAAGTTCAGCAAACCCATTAAACATAAGCACCATATTTCCAAAGAACAATGCACCGGCATAAATGTTCCCATCAATCACTGAATCGTGGTGCATTTCAGTTCGGAGAAAAAGGGTCATGGTAAGGATAGCCATCACAGCAAGCTTAAAGAAGGATAAATGCATTAGTAATAGAGTACAAGTACATAGTTTATGCATAAAATGAAATACTATAATGTTCAAATTGTTATAACCTACTTGGAAAAGTTTGAATTTATATATAAATGAATTGCGCTTCATGAGTAAAAGTTCTCTTGATAAGCAAGCTTTGAACAATTCCCACTTTCCAGTCCCAAACTTGTTGGTCGCCAAAGCAGCTGGGTGGCTTTTAGCTTTGTCAAATTGAGTAGCAAGTTCATTACCAAGGTTTCTCCCAACATGAAATGACTCAAATGCCTCCGCAAACTCTTTAGGTGTCACAAATCTATAAGGCTTCCCTCTTTCTGCCCAATATTGCTCCTGGTCTTTCTTTGATGTCACCTAAAGCATAATGACCAAATTTAAACAGTTAACATTCACTCATATGATATCCATATAGACTCTAAAATGTAGAAAGAAATAAAGTTACACTTACTTCTTGTAAAAAGTCTGCCACAGATTTTCTTTTAGGACACATGAAACCTAATGAAGCAAAAAATTCAAGCACGTGTTCACAAGGACCCTGGTACACAATGTGCCCCTCAGAGAGTAGAATAATGTCGTCAAAAAGATCGTAAGTCTCTGGCGGTGGCTGCAAGAGTGAGATAACAGCAGTTCCATTGAGATGGTGGACAGACTGCTTCACTGATTGCACAACTTGAAAAGTTGTTGAGCTATCTAAACCAGTAGATATTTCATCCATGAATTGAGCCTTAGCTGTTCCTACTAGCATCTCCCCTGTATTCATAGATTCAAAATATTTTCTCATTGTCACTCTATTATGGTAAATCATGATGTATGCCTCAATGTTGAAATGAAGTCCGGTAAACCTGTTGTAACCCGTTTCCTTTGTCCTCCAGAGACACCTCTTAGCATTGCATTTCCCACAACAGTATCTGCACAGGTCTCTAGTCCTAAAATCTGAACATATAAAGCAAGTAAAATCTATAAGTTAATTATTACTAGTACTTTAGAAAGATGGAAGAAAGTTAAGTGTATGATTTGTTTACCTTTAAATAATAATCTATTACAAGATTTGATTTCTGGCCCCCAGTTGCAATAGCCTAAGCATATTATGAAGTCACAAGTTCATCTACCGTGTTATTATCCATTCTATTTGAAAATAGGAAAAATAAAAGATGTTGCATTGTTTGTTACCTTCATAAAGACATCAATATCTGGATCAGGGATAATGTTTCTCTCTTTTTCTCTTCTAGATACCTCCTCTACCATATCTGCATTTCACCAATGATATTTTCTAATCAACATGGAATCATGTTTTCAATTGTCAGGTGTTTAAAGATTGCATCGCATCGAGATGAAACATTTAGCAAAAGACTCAAGGTCGTGTACTAACCATATCTAAGTCCAACACCTTGGAATCTAGCTGAGTATTCCAAAGTTTCTCTAACTGTCAATTCTCCAATGTGAAGATCGTTTTGACTGACATAAGCAGCAGTTCTCTGAGGAACAAACTCGTTCATCTCATGACCATTATAAGTCACCTTCCCAGTGAACTGATTATGAAATTAAAGATTGTTAGCTAGCTAGAAATCTAAATTGGAAAATATAATTAAATAACATGTTTTCATTTGTCTTTAGGTACCTTTAGCTTGGGATTAAGTTTTCCAGCCAAGGCCAAAAGGAGTGTTGTTTTTCCAGAATTTGGAGGGCCTAACAGCAATGTCATCCTGCAGATATATAGCAAATGTAAGTATATTAAATTGAATATATTTGATACATATCATATATACTCGGAACACACGTTCATTATTTCCCCGTCTGTTTTGTGTTTCATTACAATAACAGTCTACTGTGTTGCTGGGTTGGGCGGTGTGGGACAGGTTTGAAAGTTACGTGTTTAATAATATATGGAAAAGTGGTGCTCCTTCTAAAGTGTGTGCTTTCTCGTGGCAATTGTTACTTGATAGAATCCCAACAAGTGATAATCTATTTAAACGCCGGATCATTCCAAACGGAGAGGTAAAGTGTAGTATCTGTGATCAAAGTGTGGAATCATTGAATCATTTGTTCCTACACAGCGATTTTGCCTCCTCTGTCTGGTTTGCGTCGAGTAAATGGTTGGGCATGGTGACAGTGATACCACCCAATCTTTCAACCTCTTTTGGTATGTTAATTGGGAATGGAAGGACCAAGAAGATTAGATCGAGAACAAAGGAAGTTTGGCACGCCTTTGTATGGGCTATGTGGAAGGCGAGAAACAATAGAGTTTTCAACAACCATCATCAAAGCGTGGAAGAAGTGGTATAGACAATTTGTTTAGGCCTGTAGATATTTGTAGTTGTTGCGTGTAGGCTTGTTTGTATCATGTTTCCTGTGTTTTCTGCTTCTAGTGGTAATGGTAACAGGATGTGTATCTTTTCTCACCACTTGGGTCCATCTTGTGCCTAAGCTGAGTTGCTAATACAATTTTGCAGTTTCAGAAAATAAAATTTGTTACCTGCCAGGCTTTATTATTCCACTAACATTCTTGAGAATGTTCACTTGTTGTCTTCTTCTTCTTAGTATATAGTTAAATGGAGCCTTTGAAATCCAAAAAAAGAAAAGATAAGGGAATTAGTAAATCAGAGTTTCTTTATCAATAACATATGGTATTGGCAAGCTGTAAACTGTTGGTGTTCAATGTAATTATTACTCACCTCTACCATATCAAGCGCGTAATTAGTTAGGGTAGGCGAAGCTCTCTTTCCTACGTGAACTTCTGCTTCGATCTTCATGTTCTCAAATCGAACTTCGATTGTTGGCATTTTAATTCCAACTCTGGGATGTCATGAAATGAATGCAAGGTGAAAGCGAAAACATTAGTGGATCGTTATGATACATGAGAAAAAACAACAACAGTAACATTAAAACTTAAATACAGTTTTAGTCTTCTGCCTCATTTTCGACTTTTTGGTCACTCAGTTTTTTAAAATGCCTTCCCACATAAACATTTGAGTTTGATTTTTGATGAACGGAGTATCCAAATAGATAGTATCATGTCATAAACGGAGCGTCTCACTTTGTTTCATCATCAAAAGTTCAGTGAAAATGCATATTTGGAAAGGAAAAAAAAAACATTCTAAAAATGGTAGTCAAAATTGAATATTTCAAAATAGAGTTAAAAATTGTAAATGAGACAAATTATAGGAGCCGAAACTATACTTAAACTTAACGATTAATAATATACTTATGAGTAAAAATGTCACCTATTAACGCGCTCCTTGAATTTCAATAATAATTTATCATTGTCAATATCAGCAATTCTCACTAATCTTTCTAGCAAATATTTCCTTTCTTGCAACCCAAGTTTGTGTACATCAATTTCGCTAACCTCTCCTTCAGAGGTAATCAACAAACCTCGCCTCAAACGTGTAACAGTTGGAAGCCTCTGAATTGCAGCCCATTTCAAAGCCTCTTCATCATCATTGTCCTCCCTATTAACAGAGTTAGGGAAGACATTATCCGACTCACCGCCGTCAAACCTTAAACTTCTCTTACTGCTTCCTCTGAATCTTCCCTCAACATCAATACCACTCTCCATTTCCAATTCTGACAAACAATCACAATTTTCTTTCTAACTGAATGCTCAACAACACAAGTTTGTTTGTATGATATACATATAAGAGGCACATATTAATAGGATTTTTTTTACACTTCTATAGGATGCAGTTTATCATATGATTCATATATAGTATCATATTTATTTTTGACCATTTACGAGTATGCTTTATTAAGTTACATATTGTAAAGATACATATTGTTAATGTTACAAATTGATGAAGTTGTACATTATTAAAATAGAGTTAATAGCATAAAAAAATTATTAATAACTGTAAGATTAGCCAAAAATTTGGTTATAACAGAACACATTAAAATTTTATTAATTAGACATTGATTACAACACATTGTTACATAAGACATTGATAATAGTAAACATGAATTAAAATAAGTAGAATTGAAAATGCTTGACAATAATGACATTGTTTTTCATAGTTTCATTAATGTTGAATGTCAAACGATTTACGGCTTCAATGTTATTTAGTTGACAAAAAGTTATCAATCCTTCTTCAAACTTCACCATTAAATTTCCTTCGTCAACATGAGTAGCTTGCAAGAAACCATTAGTAAGACATGGTTGGGTTGCTAAGCCATTAAATTCAACATGGTGCTCGATTCCGATTCCTTTAGAATCGATCAAGTTCCACTTGTTACCAAGGTCATGGAAGAAATCAACCACAAAAAACGGTTCTACTTCTCCAATCAAGTGCCATGATGATGAAGATGTTGTCTAACCATACCTCAAGTTGTCCTCTACAGGTTGAAGGATATGTGGGCATGTGCCTGCACAAAAAAATTAGATTTTTTAGCAGGTATTATGGGCCTGTTTGTTTCAGCTTTAAAAAAAATTGATTTTTTCTTTGTATTTTTTTAAATGGATTTTATAAAACCGTTTGTCAAAATATTACAATTTTTTTTTGTATTCGTTTTTTCTAAATTAAAACACTAATTTTGACATCATATAACATAAATATACATTATTGAAGTTCAAAACATAGTCAAAATCGCAATTATTTCAAAAAGTTGTATTTCAAAAATGATTTTTGTGAAAATCTAATCTAAATCGAGTTATGATCTCTTACCTTCCTTTATACATGATGATCATTCATTTATACACGTACAATTTTTTGTTGTGTCAACTCTGATTTTTAAGAGAAGAGACCCTGGTAATCCTGAGTCCGTTCGTAAAGTAAGTAAATTATCCAAACAAGATACTAACATTTGGAAATAGTAATGTGAAAGCCAATTTTGTTTTCTGGGACTGAGAATGTGCACAACTATTGGGCATCAGTGCAACTGATCTTCGTGCTAACATGATTAATTAAGGTATATTTATACAGTTTGGATATTATCTATGTTTTATTCAAGCTGCTGATATACAACCAGTGATATAAAGATAGCAAATAGTGCTTAAAAAAATAATCAAAATTTGCATATATCTACTTAATTAAGAGAGCTTTCCACTACATAGACTCATTTGTGAGAACCAACTGTAATCTTAGCAGCATCAGCAGCATCTTGTGCATTTGCCTTCATTTGCTGACCACCCTACAACAAAAAGTGTCATCAGTTACCAAATTAAATTGCTAATATAGAATTCATAATTTACATGTCATTAGCCCTTTTTAAATGGCAAAACCAATCTTCTTAATTGCATATAAATGTTAGTGTGTAGTTGTTAGAAATGTTAGTGGAGGACACGAATCCATGTCACCATATCTTTCCTAACCGCTATGTTCCTTCCAATAATTATTAATTATCTACAACCGACACTTTAGATTGAAAGTGTACTATTCGGTGTTCGATACATGCAGTTAGTTAAAATGAATCACATTAATTTTCTCAAATTGTTATCGGTATCCAAATGTCATGTCTAACCTCTTGGCAAGATTCATTGGCAGATTGAGCAGCATTGCTTGCCTTGTCCATCAAGTTACTTCCCTTCTCCTAAATCAACAATAACATTATATCAACCTATCATGCTACAATAATTTAAAATGATATATACAAAAAGTTAAAAAGGCATATATATATATATATATATATATGTTGTGAGTAATAAAAACTCACTTGAGCTTGTCCCACGGCTTGGCCAGCTTGTTGGCTTGCATTCTGTGATTGATCCATCTTTGGTTTCTCTTTGAGGATATTGAAAATTAAAAATTTAACTCAACAAACAAGTGCTACTTTGCTTGGTGAATATAATTCATGACTGTGTGGTGCACATCTATATATAGTTTTTCAAATTCATGAAATGTAATTATTTGCACCATTTATTAGAGATATTTAATGCTTTAGTTTGGGCTTAAGACCAGGAAATTTTGTACATTTTTGCCTGTGAATTAAACCACAGCTTGTTTAGTTGCAACTTGCAATACTAAAAACACAATGCACCTTATTATTCTAATCCTCAAAAGGTGTTAAGAAAATAAAGGAAAATACTGTATTTAAGATCTACCAAATTAATTATAACAAGACTATCAGTTTTTTACTAACTCAATGGGGCTAGTAATCGAAAGTTCGACCACAGAGTAAGTAAAGTCTGACAAAAAATTGTTTCTCACCAGAAATCGAAGTTAGATTCTCCCGAACAATTCATCCTAGAGGGAGTTCATTAACCACTTGAGCTTAATATCTTGGTTTTTTTATTATAACAAGAACGTTATTCCTGAATTAGATATGAATTTTCTTTCGTCTCTCTTATGTCATCTTTTGAATAAAGTTACTATATTCCCATGAAAATTTTGAGTGCAGTTTCAAAGTTGAACTTTATTTTATTTTCTACAATTGGAACCAAAAGGATCACAATTGAATAATTGTTATTAATTAGTTATGAATCCATCACCATTTACCAACTTCAACATAATATTAATAACTAGAATATTGTAAATATTTTTTGTTAACTATGTTATAGATATGAATGTTAACTGCTAGCTACTTAGCAGTGACTAATTTCTCTATCAAACAATGATTAATCTACATCAAAATATTTGTTACACAAAGTTTATTAAACCACAAGAGTTAAAAAAATTATCCATAGTAAGAAATTAAACCGCAAGTGAAATATACTTGACTCAAATTATATACCGAATGAAAGTAGTTAATCATACACTGAAACCAAACAAGTATTGGCATTATTCTGCAGATTTTTTCTAAAGAAAAATAAAATAAGATTCCAATAAATTTTAGCTGAACATGTTTTCAAAAAAATACTTAGGAATTGGATTCACTTGATTCACATAACTTTATTCTCAGAAAAACAAGTATACTACCAAAATAAAACATACTGGTGCTACTTTAAGATTCATACAAAGCAATAAAAAACTAGGTTACTCTGATAAAGTGATAACAATAACCATCAACCGGCGTATTTTCTAACCGGCGCAGATCATTTCCCAGAACTTTTAAACCCATTAAGTCAACTATTTTAATGTCGAAGGAGCTTAGATACATTGAGCAATAAAATTAAAAAAGAGAATAAATAAACTGCAATAGCTGTTGTATGAGAGTCATAACTAAGAAAGTAATTGTAAAAAAGAAACAAAACAAATTAATAGTGTAATCAACTCATTCAGAAATCCAACCATTTCTGAAAATAGACACATGTTTCTGGAGAGATGGCGCCCTCGGGTGAACAAACGCTCATTCGTTGACAAGAAAAACATGGAAAGGGGGTGTTGTTGACAGATTTCTTTTCCCCTTTAACTCCGCCTTTGCGTTTGGCTATGTAACAAGTTCTGCCAACAGGAACAGATGCAAAATCCCCATATCCAGTACTTGTCATCTGCACGATCTCATCATCCAAAATCAAAGTTTCCAAAATCTCTTTTATTTGTTTTTCAGTGATTTCAGTAGTAAAGACTCCGCTCTTTCTACACCACTCCAAACATCCATCACATGTGGAAACTTTCTGCAGAGAAATGCATTGCACACACACTTTCTTTAGAGCGTCTATAAGTCCCGTATCAAGACCTCCATCACTATAAAAATGCCCGCCGGTGATTTCAGTGGAAGGCATAAATTCTGTTGCCATGTAATTCTTTCTACCTTTGTTTTGAATGGTAGCAACTTCCTTTATAACTTCCTTGGCCACAAGTGTCTTCAGGAGTTTATTGATCGCAGAACTGACAGAAGGAGGAAGGGTTGTGTCTCTTTTCATGTCTGCTGCCGAGATCCCTATGTCTGTCTTGCTACGTATGAGGTTATAGAGTAAACGCTCATCATTTGTCAAGGAGGACTCAGGTGACAGTCTTTGTCGTTTCCGTTCAGGGGAAGAAGATCTTTTCAAACGATTCATCCCTTGCAAGAGAAAAATGTCGAAAAAATGTAAATGACTAGAAACCTTTGACTAAAACAACAATAGCCATGAATCATGAAGAAATAACAAAAAGAATTGCCTATTGTAACTATGAAGCCACAGTTTGTAGAATAAACTTAAATAAGCCAATCCAAATAACATAAGATGCACGGACACTCTTCAGATTAGGCGTTAGACATGTGTTGGTGTAGGACACTGACCTGAACACGACATCGACACTTATGATTACACTGAATTATGTCATCTTCTCAAATTATTATCGGTGTCGACGTGTAAGTGTCCATGCCGACGAGTCAGTGTCCGTGTTCGGCGTCCGTGCTTCGTATAACCTTGTTGTTTGATCAATTTGTCTAAAGATGTTGAGTACAAACACGAGCATAATCCATTTTAAGCACAATGACATATATCTTAACCCTAAACACCAATATTGTAAAGCATGTTATTTCAAAAACTGATTACACTCTAATTCACAATTATTTTCAAAATTGCACTAAAAAACTTGATTATAACTAGAAATTAGGGCGCAATCACGGAATCGACGTGCCGCATGGAACTCTGCTACCATAGGTGGATTACCTTTTGCAGTGGCGGTTATCGCAGCGGTGAAATCGCATCACCGCGTGCGCATAAGAACAGGGAGGGAAAATTGGAAATTGAAAAGGGAAAGATGGAATTACTCACTGTATCTTGTGGTCTTCCGACGACCACCGAATCAGACTGCGTTTTCCGGCGATGTGAGTTTAGTGCGACTCCAATTTTTTTGTGATACAAATTACACTGCCTGCATTTTCCGTTTTTTATATATATGGCATGCTTATTTTATTTTAGGGTTTTTTAATTATTTATTTATTTGTCTTTTTTTTTTTTTACAATATTTATTTGTTTGTTTTCACCACGGGACACCGTTTAATCTGATTTGACGATCAATTATGTCATCTTCATTCCTTTTTTTTATCGCAGTTGTAAAAATTGAATTGTGGTCGTTTAGACCAATTAAACATTAATTTTTAATTATTTTTTATGGAAGGATTTTCTAATTATTAATTATTGTAAAAATAATTATTTTTTTAAAAGAAATTTGTGAAAGTATGTTAATGAATAAGTGAGTCAAAAGAAAAAGTGAGTTTATAGACTAACTAATTTTAGTAACAGGGCTGGATAAGGATATAATGGCATTTAAGCAAGGATTTTAACCTTTGAAAATGAAATTTTTTTTTACTATTACTAAGGAAAAAAGTGTCTCGCAAATCATAAGCTCGTTAATCTACGGTGACTGTGCAAAAAGTCTGTTTAAAAACAAAAACATCTCTAAGAAAAAAATTATAAAATTCATACAACTTTGCAACTCTTCAAAAATTTAATCAGCAATAATTTTTTAATTTTATTTAAAATTAAAAACGTCTCGCAAAAATTTAATGTATTAACTTTATTATCGATTGAAAAAGAAATGTTAAATAAAATTTATTATGGTAATCTAATAATTGATTTTGTTAAGAAAAATAAAATATAAACAAAACTAAAATAATTTTGATACAAATATATATTTTTTAAACAAAAAAGTCTCACTTTAGTGTTTGCTGCCCTCGTAATAGAGAGACTCCCATTTGATTATAAAAAGGATAAAAAAAAATTTGGTGTGGTTTTTTCATAATATCAATAATACCCTTGAATTTTTTTTAGCAACAAAAATCTTTTATTAACAAACTTACTATAGGGGCATGTCTTTATTTATTTATTTTGGACATAAGTTAGACACAGGTAGGCGCGGAACACGCCTGTCTGGCCCGCTAGTAAGTTAATAAATAACTAACTTGAGTGAGACAAGACTCATGACCAAGGAATTCCACATTTAATTCCACCTTAGTAAAACTCGTTAAGTACATAAAAGACCTTCATATTTCTCTTCTGCCATAAGCCCCATGCAAATGTGATCAATTGAACCTCAGCAGTATTCCTAAGATATTAGTTAACATAAACTCATACTTAAAAATTTGGTGCAGTAACAATGTCGTGGTTACCGTTCTTATTTGTGCGATCTCAATCAAACAGTTGAGATTGTGTAAATGAGTTAAAACCGATGTGCAATCTAGACCATCGAATGATATTAAATACAGCATCAAACTACCCTTTGAACAATTGGATTCACATATGCCACAACAACATATGCTGCTAAGCTGAGCATATTAATGTTCTTATGCTCTCTCTATATGACTGCTTAGTTTTGCTTAATAGAATCATCTATATTAATTAATACTCTTATTTCTCTGTCTGTACTGATAAGTGAAGTCATAATTGTTCCAAAATGATAAAGGAACTTCAATAATTAAGTTTAGAGTTAGGAGCAAGAGAAGAAAAATAAGAAATTTGATAAAACCAAATTGTTATTCCATAAAATAAGTAACATAATTGTAACAACCTACTTATTTTTAAAGAAATCGAGAAGAAAATGTGTCTCTGATGTTTTAATGTACACTGAAATTTAAAATTAAATGAGTACAAAAAGTACTATCGACTCTATAAATCACGCCTACGAGATCACTATTCTGTCCACAGAGGTTTCGAGTAGCTTCTTATCTGGTTTATTCACTACCTTAGCGCGATCGGAAATTAAACATCTTGATAGACATGACAAAAACCAATACAAAAGTAAGTGTGATTCCAACAAGTACAGCTGCAACTACTCCCAAAAAATCATGTCGGAAACCGTAGTAATTTTCCAAAAAGTCTTCTACTGAAACACTTCTTCCCTTAGATTCAATATGATCTTTTATACCTCCAAATTGTGAAGTCGCCAATCCATTAAAACTCCATGCTATTGGATTTGCCCAATAAAACCATCTCCACCATATTGGAATTTTCTTTTACCACATGTCAAAGAAAATGAAAGAATAAGTTAATTCATGAACTACATACACAAATGATTAAAAAGTAAAATAAGCACTTGTCATTAAGTAAAAACTTACTGGTGGTGGAATTACAGATCCTGAGAAAAGACTCCATAATACATAAGACGGACGAGTAAGGAAAGAGGCAATGGTTTGGTTTCGGGTCATGGCTACTAACATCATACCATAGTATGTAAAGTATAGTGCGGTGAAGAAAACAAAAAATATGTACCAATAAAAATTAGCCACGCTCCACTCGAAACCAATCATTGCATAAACTATAGTTCCATAGATCAAAGCTTGTAAAAAAACATAAGGGATTTCAATTAGAGCCTGCATGCAAATATGAAGATTGGGTGAAAAAAGCATAGACACTGAAGTATTTATACGAGAATTTCAATAACGACCGAAGAAAACAACTTGCCTGAGCAACAGCATATGCTAGAGAAGAATACATTCTTGCAGAATTTTCCCTATAGAACACCACTCTCTCTGTACTTACCACTGCTTGCACCGAATTTGCATTCTTGATACCGACAAGTAGAATAGTGATCGACATTGAGCCTATGGAGTTAAAGAGATCTTGTTGCTTTTCCCTGTAAGTTTTTTGATGTGGACTTACTCTTAGAAAGAAAAAAAAAAAGAGTAGAACTGAATTCGTGTTTAAAAGGCATATCATTTTCTAGTTTTCGACTTACACTTTGGAGCCGATGCCAAAAAACGTGCATCCGAGAAAGGTGGAGGCAACAATTGTGAAGAGAAACCTTAATCCATTGTATTGTGAATTACGCCAGTAAGACCAATGTTGTTTCCATAAGCAAGCCTTGATTTGAGTGAAAAGGGACCTTGAGTACTTTGAAGGAAAATGAAGATCCTCAGAATCGGGAGCTGGAATGCTCAATTCTGAAATAAGATATTTGTTTCTCCTAAAACAAATGTCACATGAATAATTTCACATCAGAAAATTGTAAATGACACAAACAAAAAAAAAGGCTTATACTTTTATTTATTTTTTCCGTCAAATTGCAACATTTTCAAGATCAATCTTATAGTTATACAAAGTTGCAAATACCTGTATAATTCTGAATTCATGTACACCTCAGCAAAATCAATCCCCAATTCCATTTCTTTTGCTGGAGAAGTTACTTCCAACATCCAAGTTGCTGGATTATAGCTATCTTCAATCTTACTGCCTTGAATCCCCTTTACGACAAAAGTGAGTATCCAGGTGAAATTGTTAGCTAGATTAAAATCATAGTAGAACATACAATTCAATTATCAAAATTTCATCATGGTTCTACCTCAAAGTAACTTATTAAGTCGGAAGAATGATGTCCAATTGGCCCCGCGTATATCACTTGACCTCCTTGCTTCATCAAGAACAACTACATTTTGTTGAAAATAATGAATAAAAGTTTGTTAATGTAAGAAAACAAACTAAAAATAAAATATTTTACCTCATCAAAAGATTCAAATATATCAATATTGGGTTGATGAATGGCACAAACAATTGTTCTTCCATTGTCCACTATATTTCTAATTGCTCTCATAACAATTGCGACCGATCGTGCATCAAGTCCAGAAGTTGTCTGGTCCATGAATATAATAGAAGGATTAGCTACTAACTCAACTGCAATAGTCAATCTTTTGCGCTGTTGCGTTGAGAGTCCATTAGCACCAGGCAATCCAACAATCGTATCCCTTAGTGGGGTCAGATCCACGAGCTCCATAACTTCCTCGACGAACATCTGAAACCATTAGTTAGCTTCAAGTTTGTTAACATAGATAATACATCCAACCATGTTTTTAGGTTGTCACACTCTTTTTGCTTCAACATTAATAATTACAATAAGTTTTAAACTTCTGTATGCAGGTGCTGAGAAAGGTTGCATGCCAATAATATATATGTGGATTTGAATAAGGATCCATAGAAAATTTAAATAATTCTTCCCCTTCTAATTGATGATGTGTCACTAAATAGGCTACTTCAAAGTTCAAAGTAACCTGGTGAGTTCTAAAGTTGCTCCAACAGTGAAAAGATTAATAAAAGTGGTAAGAAATTTAGAAAAGTAGCAACACATGAATAATACAGAACACATTCACACCGTAAGGCAAAAAGAAACAGGAGGGTTTGTATGTGCGTGCATGCACTCACATGTGCATGCGTGCACTCGCATATGCGTGCATGTTAAAATAAATAGATAATTATTCAACATGGGATTTGAATACCGACCTTCCTAGTTTCAGCATTGATTCCTACAGACAATCGGAGCCATGCTGAAAAGAGCAACGATTCATATACGGTAACATAAGAAGAGTGAATATCATTTTGTTCACAATATCCACAAATTCTTGCAAAGCTTTCCTTAGTCTTTGGATAGCCAGAAATTGTGATGTTCCCACCAATATATCCACCAGTTTTTCTACCAGAAAGCACGTCCATCAAAGTTGTTTTGCCAGCACCAGTGACACCCATTAGTGCTGTTAGAACACCTGACCTGAAAGCACCACTAACACCCTTCAAAAGGTTCAACCTATCTCCAATAACTCCTTTTTTCTTCATTTCCTGCAAGTTTAGTGTAAGGATTCGCCCGTTCGGCAAGCTTAAGAACTCTGAAAACTAAGGCCCTAATTACTTTGTGAAAACATTTTCTATTTCTATTTTCTAAAATATGTGTTCATTTTAACTTGTTAATAAGAATATGTGAGACTTTTGACGTGTATCATTGTGATGGCGAGAAGAAGACATGTAAGCTATGGATGATGCATTTTTGGAAATAATGAAAACAATTATTTTGACATTTTCCTTGTTTTCAAAAAATCAACACAATTGTTCAGTTCAATCAAGAGTCTCACATCTTCTTATTATTGAGTAAAATCAACACAATTGTTAGAAAACGTTTCCATAAAGTAAACGAGGACTAAAAAAACATTCGCAATTTTATTTTGTTTATAAGTTACCTGTGGCATATCAACTGCATATGTTACTTCATTAAAGGTGATATATTGTGGTTCAAAAGGAAGAATCATTCCTCTCTTCTGGTTTTGTTCACTATCCCTTACAAATTTTTGCTTCCTGGATAACGACCGAGCGAATTTAACAACCTAGTGTTCTTTAAGCGCTGCATAATCGATTTCTAATATTAGTACCTACTTTAAGCTATTATTTATTCTGTTATAAAACATTCAAGGTTGATGAAACTTAACGGTTCAAGAAAGTAAGCGCAAGAATGTGACCAAAGACGAACAATAATGTGTATCCAATCAATACCACAAAACCTATCCAATACCAGTAGGACTGAGTAAAGAAGCCGCGAGATTTCAAAATTTGAACTCCTAGAGGTTCCGTTGAGTTAGGTGGAACCTTTCATAAAAACATATCCATATCCAAACGCGTGATTATTTTTATATGATAAGGAAGGCACAAAAATGTAGATATAGATCAATGAATAACATACATGTCTCCATGTCTTCCCATGGAATTCGTTATTCAACAAGGCATTTTGTCCATACATAGCAGGTGATATCCAGAATTCCCATAACCACCACTTTCTTATATTGTCTGTAAGCATATAGAACAAAGGTACAATTGTTATTCTAAGTCTAGAACAATAATATATAGGAAAAAAAACAATATTGATATCTTTGTCTTTATGATACCTTTTGACACTGCAACGAGAAGCATTCCCAATGAAAACGTCCCAAGAGTCCCGGCCATTGCCATATCTCTACTAATTGCAGCAACTAATTGGCAAAACAAAGTAGCCATTTGGTTGACAAGCACTAGAAGAAGGAATGTCCTTCAAAAAGACATGTTTATTCAAAAAAATATATTAGGCTCCAAAATCAAACTTGATATGTTTTACTGAAAATGCAATAAAACGTTGCACTTTTAAGTTTTACCATCCAACAGCATTTGGATCACCAATGATAGAATAGGTGAAGGATACCCAAATACCTACTTCCACAAAACTTATGGGGATTTTTAGGATCCATGACGGAACAGAATATGCCCATGAAGGGAAAAAGAGTAGGTCTCTTTGCTTATAAAACACAGGAAGCTTCACAACCATCATAGAAAGTTCAGCAAATCCATTCAACATAAGTACAGTACTTCCATATAATAATGCGCCAGCATAAATGCCTCCATCGCTCACTGAATCATGATGCATTCGAGTTGGTAGGAAAACAGTCATGGTGATGATGGCAACCAAAGCAATCTTAGAGGAAGAGAAAGGTGTTAGTAATGAACTTAAGTTAAGTTTTCATAATTAAAAATCTAAACATTGTTCAAATCAACCTACTTGGCAAAGTTTGAAGATATAGTAAAGTGAATTACGCTTCATGAGTAAATATTCTCTTGATAAGCACGCTTTGAATAATTCCCATTTTCCAATGCCATACTTTTTGGTTGTCAAAGCAGATGGATGGCTTTTAGACTTGTCAAATTGAGTAGCAAGTTCATTAAAAAGGCTTCTCCCAACATGATATAACTCAAATGCGTCCGCAAACTCTTTAGCTGTCACAAAACTATAAGGCTTTTCTTTTTGTATCCAATATTGTTCCTGATCTTTCCTTGATGTCACCTACAACATTTCATTTTAACCGAAGTTAAATAGTCAAAACCTTTACTCCTAACCCAAAGACAGTAGAAAGACTAAAAGTTGCACTTACTTCTTGCAAAAAGTCTACAACAGTTTTCCTCTCGGGACATATAAAACCCATTGAAGCAAAAAAACCAAGCACTTGTTCACAAGGACCTTGGTACACAATGTGTCCATCAGAGAGTAAAATAATGTCATCAAAAAGATTGAAAGTCTCTAGTGATGGCTGTTGTAGTGAGATCACAGCAGTTCTTTTAAGAAGGTGGACAAATTGCTTCAATGATTTCACAATTTGAAAGGTCGTCGAGTCATCCAAACCAATAGATATTTCATCCATGAACAAAGCTTTAATTGGTCCTACCAGCATCTCTCCTGTATTTATTCATTTTTAATGATTAATGATTCTCACATATCAACATCGAGGTGATTATTCGTTATGCGAATACTTCAATATTGAAATCAAATTTGTTGTACCTATAGTAACACATTTCCTTTGTCCTTTAGAGATGCCTTTTAATGTTGCATTTCCCACCATAGTATCTCCGCAGATATCCAGTCCCAAAATCTGAAAATATATACCAAATAAAAAGATAAATTAACACCAAATTTCATGGCGAGCTTATGATGATCATAAAAGGTTTTGAGTGTATGAAGTTTACCTTTAAAATATATTCCGTTACAATGTTTGCTCTTTGGTCCTCAGTTGCAACAGCCTAAGCATTATAAGTAACAAGCCCAACCACTTTGTTATTAGCCATTCTATTCATTCATAAATAGAAAAGAAATAGACGCTGCACTCTCTCTCAGACCCTCCCTATTAGCGAGTCTGGAGGGGAAGATTTCTCTACTTTTCCCTCTAATCCCCTCCCCCCAAAGTCCTCCCCTCCAAACTCGCAAACATCGTCAAGTTTTAACTAAAGGTCCGCGACTACAATTTGGGCCATGGTATATAACAGTTTTTTATGTTACGACAATTGCAACGGTTGAGTCCGCATTAGCTGCATATGATTGCAACTCTCTGTAGCTATTTAAGATTTTTGTTCTATCTTACCTTCATATAGACATCAATATCTGGATCAGGGATAATGTTTTCTTCTTTCTCTCTTCTACACACCTCTGCTAGTATATCTACACAACACCAAACGCATTTTATTATTATATTTCCTCTCAAATATAAAATTCTGTTTTGAAATTGAATTGAGATGAAAGAACAAAATGCAATGTCAAATACTAACCATATCGAGGTCCAACGCCTTGAACTTTTGCTGAGAAGGCCAAGGTTTCTCTGACAGTCAATTCTCCAAGGTGAACATCATTTTGACTGGCATAAGCAGCAGTTCTTTGGGGTACAAATTCATTCATCTCATGACCATTATAACTCACTTTTCCAGTGAACTGTTTATGAAATTGCACCTCATTAGCAAGCTAGAATTTAAAAATGCAATAACAAAACACAAAAGCATCGTTTAACAAATTAATAACCTTTAAGTTGGGATCAAGTTTTCCAGCCAAGGCCAAGAGAAGTGTGGTCTTTCCAGAACTTGGAGGGCCTAAAAGCAATGTCATCCTAGAGATATATAGAGTAGCAAATGCAAATATATTATTTTGGAGTTGGAGATATATGAAGTAGTAGTACCAACTTAGACACTGATACCAGACACCGATTACGCTTCAATATAAAGTGTCGGTGCTTTATTACCTGCTATGCTTTATTATTCCGCTGACATCCTCTAGAATATTCAAATGTGGTTTTCTTCTTCTTAGTATATATTTCAATGGAGCCTTTGAAATACAAATAAAAAAAGAGAAATTAGATTAATTGTATATTTCAATCCATAATTCTGAACCAGATAAAGTGTATATCAAACTCTAAACATGAATAAGGGTCTGTTTGGAATTACATATTTTTAAGCTTATGCAGGACAGCTTATACAAATAAACAAGCTTTTATGTATTGTTATTATAAGCTTCACAATGTAGTTTATGAAAAAGCATATTATGAAGATACAATGTTTGTTAGTGAGAACTTATGAATTAACAAAAAAACTTATTTACCTGCATAAGTTAATTTTAATAAGCTAAAAAATAAGTCAATCTGAACGGGCCTTAATACTGATTACCTCTAGAATGTCAAGCATGTAGTTAGTGATTGTAGGCAAAGCTCTCTTTCCTACTTGAACCTGTGATTGGACATTCAAGTGCTCAAATCGAACTTCAATTGTAGGAATATCAACTCCAGCTCTATTATATCATGCAAAGTAGAAAAGGAGATACAATTAAAAGAATAATAATACAACTAATATTGTTGTGACATGATATGCATACCTATCAATGCGATCTCTCATAAGCTTCAACAAGAAACTACTTTGATCATCATTGTCCACGCCGTCATCGTCATCGGTATTAATATTATTCTTGACGAGTCTTTGAAGCAAATAAGTTCTTTCTTGTAAGCCAATATTGTGAACGTCAATTTCATTGGTATCACCTTGAGGGGTAGTCAATAGACCTCTCCTTAAACGTGCAACCGTTGGAAGTCGCTGAATTGAAGCCCATTTCAAACTTTTCACGTCACTCTCCATTCTCAAATATTGCAAATTGCAAAGTAAAACAAATTGTTGGGATATATTCAAAGATGTTAACAATGTATTTTACATGCAATGCAATAGGTATACTTGTTGTTTATCCTATTTACATGGAAGGATAGCAACAAACTATGAGGATTCTGACTCAATTACGGTAAACAAAATAAAAATTAAACACAGGCAGCCTAGGCAGGCTCTCAAAAGAGTCAATACACATATTCTAGATGCGTGACTCAATCAATATTGATTAAAAAAAAAAGAGTTTAATTGTTGTGCACTGTCGGTGTAAAGTTTTTTTCACATACATCCAATGATGTGTTGTCACATCATTTAATGAATGTGACACAGCATGTAATTTTAATTATCATACATGATGTGCCGATATATTATTGGACACATGTGTAAAATAACTATTAAACACAGGCAGGCTCTCAAAAGAGTCAATACACATATTCTAGATGCGTGACTCAATCAATATTGATTAAAAAAAAAAGAGTTTAATTGTTGTACACTGTTGGTGTAAAGTTTTTTTCACATACAGTGTTGTCACATCATTTAATGAATGTGACACAGCCTGTAATTTTAATTACCATACATGATGTGCCGATATATTATTGGACACATGTGTAAAATAACTTTACACTGACGGTGCATATAAATTAAATTCTAAAAAAAAACTAATTAATCAAGTTATTACAAAAAATATAATAAAGTTATTACAAAAAATATAATAAAATTAATTATTATCAAATTTACTAAATTACCCTAAATATTTCTAACCAAATTTCTAATTTTAAATTAAAAATATATACAGGATCATTATTTGTCACTGAAACATAAACAATTGAATAAATATTTGTTATTGATAATTATAATCAAGTCTACCTCATTTAATTATTTTAAAAAATACATATTGTTTAATTGGATTGCCCATGCTAGCTAGTATTCTTCATATACAAGATAGTCACCATGTTTGCTTTTGAAAAGATGCAATTGAATTGCCCATGCTAATATTCTTCATATTCAAGAAACTGTTTTAAACTAAAATTTAAGTTTAATTGCAGTTTATGTCCCACTATTTTCACCATCTTGTATAATTGGTCTTTCTATTTTAAAATTTGACAGTATTGGTCCCTCTAACACATAGTTTGTCTAAAATCTGGTGATACAACATGTTTTAAATTAACTTTATGAATTTAGTCAAAAAAAAAAACTTTATGAAGGATTTTTCTTACAATTTTTATCGATATTGGTATTTTTTGGTCATAAGATCATATACCACGTCGTTTAAAACATATCACATAGTCAATTTATAGTTATAAATTATGATAGGGGACCAAAACTGTCTAATTTTAAAATACAGTGACCAATTCTGCAATTAAACCTAAAATTTATTACTCAAATATAATTTGTATGATTTATGGGGCTAAAATTCTATAAGAAAATGTATCAGTACTATTAATTTGATCAACTTTTAAAATATAACATATAAATAATGATGTGGACAAAAGTTACTTTCTTAGAGGAATTCTTACCATAGGCACAAGATTTAGACACCCTCACATCAATCAAAAAAAATTAAAAGAAAAATAAAGGCAAAATTAGATAATTAGTCTCTTAACTTATTTATTCGTTTCATATTTGTCCCTTAACTAATTAATGTTACAAATTGATCCTTTAACTAATTAACGTTACGAAACGAATTGATCCCTTAACTTTCGTTTTATTTGTCATATTAGTTCTTTTAACTTGTTAAAAAATTAGTGTTCTTGTAAAAAATGACTATTGACTAGTTTCTCTTTTCAACAAATTAATGTGTTATGTGGTCACATCAGTAACCACGTAAGCAAAGTTAACATTTTTTTGAGAAAAATTAACAGAAAGGACCATATAGCAAACAAAATTAAAGTTAAGGGACCAATTTATAATGTTTAATAGTTAAGGGACCAATATGAAACCAATAAATAAGTTAATGGACCAATTGTCCAATTTAGCCAAAAATAAAATAGCCACATCAATTAATATTATTTTAATCATTTTTTTTTTAATTTTTTTCTTCTTATATGTGTGCCTAACACCTCAAATTTATTTATAATTGTGACTAAGTAATTATATTTCTCACTTACCTATTGATTGAATCTCTTGTAGTACCAATATGGCAATATACATTAAGTTTTAGCAAAAGTAAGTAGGACGGTGTCCCGTGAGCTTGACTCAGTTGGTAGAGACATAGCACAATATGTGCAGGAGTCCGGGTTCGAACCCAGGATATTCCACTTATTCACCTTTAATGTGAATTTTTTTAGCCATTAGACTACCTGACAAAAAAAAATAAAAAAAAAGTAGTACGGTAGAATTTACTTTTACGGTACAATAGGAAGAATGAAGATTATGAGGGACCGGTACAATAAAATGTCATTTTCGAGGTTGATTATTTGATAGTGGTGAATATACTAATAGGAAAATGTTTATTTGTAAGAATGGATAAAAACAAGAAAGAGAAGAATAAATCAATAAAATCAAAATCACTTAGTTTTATTTTCAAATAAATTAAAATTTGCTTACATGTGCACACTTTAAACCACTAGTGAAGCATAGAGTGTGAAAGTAGTAAAACTAAGTTTTGGTTTCGTTTTTCTACGGTTTTCAAGGGTGTAGACTTATAGTAGTATGAAAAAGTAAAACTAAGGTAAAATTAGAATATTCAAAATAAATATAATGATCGTAGTACCTTTTGCTTATATTTAAGACCTTGTAATTTTTTTTTTTTTTTTATATATGAGACCGAAGGGAGTACTAATTTTATTTTATTTTGGTGACATCCTAGTATTATTTAAAAATGTGTATATAATTATGTTTTAGTCCCTTAATTTAAGGCAATTTATAGATTTAGTCCCTAGAGTATAAGAAAAGAGAGAGGTGGTGGTACTGTAATTCATCGTCTGGAAAGAATGGAGGAAGAAGGTGAAATATACGACGGCGTTAGAGCTGAATTCCCTCTTTCCTTCGGTAAACAATCCAAATCTCAAACCCCTCTCGAAACCATTCACAACGCTACTCGCCGCACTTCTTCTTCCAAAACCCCCAACGATTTTCCTTCCATCTCTTCTTCTTCCAAGGAATGGATTCATTCCGTTCGTTCCTCCAAAAACCCTACCCCTCCTCCTCCCCTTCACGACGAATCCCCCCTCGTCGGACCTCCTCCACCGCCACCACATAATAACGACGAAGAGGAGGATGAGGATGATGATGGCGAGATGATTGGTCCGCCTCCGCCACCACCTGGCTCCAATTTGGATGATGATTCCGATGCTGAAGACGATTCGGATGAAGACCAACCGAGTAAACGTTTTCGTATTCCTCTTAGCAACGAGATTGTGCTCAAGGGACATACTAAGGTATATCTTCTTGCTTCCTACTTTAGCTTCAAACAAACGCATGTGTTGCATCCAATGAATAGTATTGATTTTGTTTGGATAATCAACTTAATTAAGCGCTTATAGCACAAATTGTTGACATATAAATACTGTTGAAGTTATTTCTATGATGAAGATTAAGTTATAAGTTGTTTTCATAAGCTATCCTAGCAAGAGTCTCCGAAGTTATATAAAGATGTTATAAGTTGTTTCTATAAGCTCTCCTCTTGAGTCTTACAAATGCTTACGTCTGTTTGGATCGATTTATTTTTGAGCTTATGCAAATAAATATGTATTATTCATAAGCTTGGCAATTGTATTATTCATAAGCTTGGCAATGTAGTTCATGGAAAAATAGCTTATGAAGATACATTTTTCATTAGTGAGAACTTATGAATTAACATAAAAGCTTAATTATTTGCATAAGCTATTTTTCATAAGCTCAAAAATAAGTCAATCCAAACGGGCCCTTAAAGTTCAAATCAGAAAATAGAAACAACTTAATTAAGCGGTAGTAGCACAAATCCTTATCACATAAGTACTTATGTTGAAGTTATTTCTATAAAGAAAAATAAGTTATAAGTTGTTTTATAAGCTATCATGAAGAGCTTATGGAAATAAGTGGAAAAGAACTTATAAACAAACATGTTATAAGTTGTTTCTATAAGCTTTCCTAAAGATTCTCACTAATGCTTACGCCAGTAGATACACTCAAATAAGCATATAGAAACTAAAATCACTAGGAGATGGATACTGGCTATATGAATGAGCAGTGGTTGTAGTTATTAGTTTTTTTAATGATGAGAGTTGGGAAACTGTTAACAGGTTGTGTCGGCTCTTGCTGTGGATCACACCGGTTCAAGAGTACTATCTGGAAGCTATGACTATATGGTCCGTATGTATGATTTCCAAGGAATGAATTCTCGTTTGCAATCGTTTCGACAAATTGAACCGTCTGAAGGGCATCAAATTCGCAATTTAAGCTGGAGTCCAACTGCTGATCGCTTTTTGTGTGTGACCGGATCAGCTCAAGCTAAGGTAGATAAGAACCTAACATCATTTTCTGTTTGTTTCTTTCATGCTTTAGTAGTGTTTTTTCAATTTATTATGCTTTGCCTGACTTCGTTTCCTTGTATTCAAGATTTACGATCGTGATGGCCTCACTCTGGGTGAATTTGTAAAGGGAGACATGTATATTCGTGATTTAAAGAATACCAAGGGTCATATAACTGGATTGACATGTGGAGAGTGGCACCCAAAAACTAAGGAGACTATTTTAACATCATCAGAGGATGGGTCGCTCCGCATATGGGATGTAAATGACTTTACAACTCAGAAGCAGGTATGAGATTTTTCACCTTACTCTTCTTCCGTGGCATATTTTTTTCCCTGGAGTAGTTCCGTGATTTTCACTTTCTATTTCGTCTATCTTGGGGTAAGAGAAGGGAATCCTTCGAATAGAAACTTTGAGGGATTCATGTGTATATTAATATTTTGGATTTTTTTGGAAAATATTAAAAATAGGTTTTATACATCTATTGCTTCAGACATTTGCATGTACAACTATCTCTGCAACCTTGCTATAGATTTTAAAGTAATTGGCATTAACTTTATAATAACCCTCTTCTACCCTGGACTATTGCTTTATGGAGAATAAAATTTTATTATTTTGTTTATGGTTAAGAATATGCGTGTTTTATGCTTTGTACATGTTCTGAATAGAAACTGGTGATTAATCTGATAGTAACTAGCTGCTATCGTTCAATGATAGGTCATTAAACCAAAGCTCGCGAGACCTGGAAGAGTTCCTGTCACCACATGTGCATGGGATCATGATGGTAAATGCATTACTGGTGGTATAGGAGATGGTTCTATACAGGTAAAAATCCTTTCTCACTGACATTGGGTAACAAGGTCGACATCTATGTCTTGCTTTTATGTTTAACGTAGTTATACCCTTCTCATTATGTTGTTTGGAATGTTCAATTCATTTTCACAGATTTGGAGTATTAAACCCGGATGGGGGAGTAGGCCTGATATATATATTGAAAAATGTCATGAGGATGATATTACTAGTCTGAAATTTTCTTCTGATGGGAGAACCTTATTGTCAAGGAGCTCTGATGATTCATTGAAGGTAAACAAATGATCACATACTTCAAATGATAGCTCATAGTTTGCTGTTTCCTTTCCTTACTAGGCCTACATATACACTTATCTAAATTCTAATCTTCCTGGCATAACTTGATTGACCAATGAATTATGTTGTAGGTTTGGGATCTGCGCAAAACAAAGGAAGCATTAAAGGTATTTGAAGGACTGCCAAATCACTACGGACAAACAAATATTGGCTTCAGTCCTGATGAGCAACTATTTTTTACTGGAACATCTGTAGAAAGGGATAGCACAACTGGAGGTTTATTGTGCTTCTTTGATAGATTAAATCTCGAGCTTGTTTCAAAAGTTGGCATATCACCCACTTGCAGTGTTGTTCAGTGTTCTTGGCATCCTAAACTGAATCAGGTAACAAATTATTGGTTATGTTACTCAATAATTTTCTGGTGTCATCTTGCATTCTCTGAAACAGGATTTGTTGCTTATAATATTTTGTTTTTTTTTTGACAAAATGCTTATAATATTTCTTGAACTTTTATTTGTAAAGATCTTTGCAACTGTTGGTGATAAAAGCCAAGGAGGGACTCACATACTATACGATCCAACCATCAGTGAGAGAGGAGCTCTTGTTTGTGTTGCACGTGCACCGAGGAAAAAATCAATTGATGACTTTGAGGCAAATCCTGTCATTCACAATCCTCATGCATTACCTCTATTTAGAGATCAGCCAAGCCGCAAGCGTCAGCGAGAGAAGGTATTAAAGGATCCATTGAAGTCCCATAAGCCTGAACTACCTATGACAGGACCTGGCTTTGGCGGACGAGTTGGTACAAGTCAAGGAAGCTTACTGACCCAGTATCTTCTAAAGGTTTGTGTGTATTTCTTTCTTATCATTTTTCTTGACTCCCCGGTCTTCATACTTTAGAAAATGACAGTTGAAGGTAATTATATTTTTTACATAACTGCAGAAAGGTGGTATGATTAAAGAGACATGGATGGATGAAGATCCAAGGGAAGCTATCCTAAAATATGCTGATGTTGCAGCAAAGGAACCAAAGTTCATAGCTCCAGCATATGCCGAAACTCAACCTGAGCCACTGTTTGCAAAGTCAGATTCTGAGGATGAAGAGAAATGAGTGTATCATGAAATTATCATTGCTGGTATCAATGCAGAAGGAACAGCAGACAAGAGTGAGTCAGAACTCAGAAACTGTTCCTTGTTCCAACAGTTTCTGTCACACACTCGCTATCTGAAAAGATGCTATACTCAGGGGACTAATGAAAATGCATGACATCTGCAGACTGCATATATCCAAGTTAATGAAAAACTGAGACTTTGTATCCAACTAAAAAAAGAAGAAAACTGAGACTTTCCCAAAGAGAAAGATCTATGCACTTGGATTTTAGTAGGATTATTGTAACCACAAACAGCTTTTGAATAGCTTCAAATTTCAATTATTACATACTGAATTGACAATTGAAAATCACACAGATAACTTGCAAATATTTTTCAAAAGAAACTAACTATCTACAGTAAAACCCAAGGTTCTCCTAATTTTTTACAACATCATCCATAAAGACCATGCTACTTGCTAGCTTTTACAACATCAAGAATCGAATTAAGCACACCAATGGTCAATGGTTTCACTTGATAGTCGTCTATCCCAGCTTTCATGAATTCTTGTTTTTCTGCTTCTGTACACGACGACACACCAACAATCCTGCTAACTATGCCCATTGACCGCAGTTTCTTGGTTGCCTGCATAAAAAAATGAAGCATACATTTTAACAAAAATAAGATATCATTATCTATATCTATTATGTCATCCTTTTCACAGCATACAAAACAATGCCTCAACAAGAAAAAAGTATACAAAACAAAATTAATAGGCAAACTGAATCAAGAAAACTAATGCATTGAAATTATTATTTCTCAAAATATGTTATAATGTAACTATGTACCTCAATACCAATCATGATAGGCATTTCCTTATCCATGAGAATAATGTCAAATCTTTGACCACTGTAATGAATATCTACAGCTTCTTTCCCATTTTTCACAGCTTCATTTTTCACACCAGCTCTTTTCAACAGACCTTGATGAATCATTCTGACAAGCTTATCATCATCTACAACCAATGCTGTTAATTTGGTTTCTGAATTTTGAGGTTCCATCAGCCCTTTCCCTTTCTCTTGATATCCCATTTTGTTCAAAGCTCCTTAACTGAGACTGATAAAGATTGAAATATAAACACGAATGAATGAATGTAAACTTCATGATAAAGATATGTTTGCTAAATATGTAAGTATTTTTCAAGATAATGTTGCAGTACTTGCCTTGTGAATTACTCTTCTTTCTCAAGATTCTGGAACTAAAGAAATCAACAATGTGTTGGAAGGGAAGAATGAAGATTGATGAATATGCTATGAACACTTCAAAATAAAAGTTATGAATGAATATAAGCTAGTTTGGTATGCTATATATATATATATATATATATAAGTTGTGATATTGAAAGGAAAAGAGAAAGAAGGAAGTTAAGATGATTAGAAAGTGTTTTTGGATTTTGTCAAACCAATTAACTACCTAACTAATTTAACTAACTCATGTTTTGTTTGTTACTGAAAAACTCAACTGTATTGTAACTGAAATTGCATCAGTTAATTATTTTCTTTGCTTCTGTATCACGTTATGTATTTGGTGGCAAAAAAACAAATGTATTTTGTTTGGTATATTAAAGAAGTGCTTATACTTTCTAAATCCAAAATTTTGGTATGTTTAAGAAAAACCAAATGCAATTTATTTTGGTTTGTTAAGAAGTGTTTACTACAATTAAAATTAATCTAAATAGGACATTAGGAAGTTCTTTAATGAAAATTGGTCTAAGAACTTAACGATCATATACTAATTCTCAAATAAAAAAAGTAACGCGTCTTGGAAAACAAAGTTTTAAATTCATGCTTATAGAATGTGTTATTTGTCTCGTGAATCCGGAAACATGTAATACTTATGAACGGTTTAGAAATAATTCTACATGGATTCTTACCGGTACGACTAGAAACATGCGATGCGTACGATCTCCTCCAATGCGCAGAGACAGAACTAACAAACACGCAAAAACCAATGCAAACTGCAAAAAGATGAGATTGAAAATTCTAGACATAATTGTTTGTGGCATGTCAAATAATGATAAAGAAGAGAATGATGATGATATCTATAAGAGTGTTATGATATTAATGGAGAATCATGGGAGATATATTAATGAATGTTTAAGTTTAAAAACTAATTAAAAAGGTGTGGTTTATGTATTATATAGGTGTGGTGTGATGATAGTATTAATTAATTAATGAGTTAATTTAGGATTTTTCAAAATGAATTTAAAGTTAGGTGGTGTATAGTATACGAGTGGGTGTATAACAACAATCTAAACTTTCTTTTATTTTATGATCAAGTAGCCCAAAGTCTCCATATAGAGAGTTATTACTTAGCTAGGGAAATAAAATTCAATTGGATGATCACCCTTGTCAAATTAGGTGACACTTGAATCATCTGAAAATTAACAATCATGGTATATACTTAAAAACTTTTGTAGCTTTTTTTGTTTTTTACGAACAACAACTCATGTCATTTCATTATTCAATACGTGCTACTTTTGTAGTTTATTTATACGTGTTACTTTTACATTTAATTTCAAGGTTATTGATATATAAAGGTTTAAGTGAAATTTAAACAAAATGTTGTATGTCGCGAACACAAACTTCATGAAAAATAGCGAAAGTGTACTATGTTGCTTAATTTCACTATTATCTTCTCATGTTTTTTGTCATAAGGGATGTTGAATGTTTGACTACTTACTAAGAAAGCACATCATGTCTTATTTTGGGAGGTTCATGAAGCCTATCCATAGCTACATATAACAATATTGGAACTTTTAAATTGAATTCTAATGTCAGTAAGGTTTATTCGAACTCGGGACTTCACGATTGTGTTAAGAATTTTAGGTGATGTTTATTATTCCGTTTATAGACACACAAAAAATTGAATTCTAATATTTGACCTTTTAGAATGTAATCATAATAATGGATCAATCTAATTTTGGTATTTTTGTCAGTTAAGCTAGAACTTATAGACTACTTTAGAGCATTTTATTCTTTTGTATTAGGATTCTTTGTTTTATAATTGATTGCAAGACTTCTTGTAGTACTCAATAGTTTTTGTTAATTAATTTCTATTTCTATACCAAAAAAAAAGTAACTGAATATGCTTTCTTTTATTGAATTCTTTAATGATATTATCACACTGAAACAAACAACTGTTACTTTCCAAATATTATTAGTAAACCATTTATTGATTGTTTCAATGACTTTTAATTCATTGATTTTGCAACATTAATTCTTTTATGTATTGATCTGTAACTTCTATCTTAGGGATCAAGTGTTTTAATCACATTGATAAACCAGCTCATCAGTATTAATTAGTTTATGTTCTACAACTTAGTCTTTTTGGCAAAACAAAAGTTGAGCTTATCGCAGATACTGTCTTATGAGCTCCTATGATCAAAATATATATGTTTGGTAACATTTTTGCTCACGAGTATTTCAATAAATTATTTCAAATAACATTTGAACTTATGACATAATTTTTCTCAAATCTCTTTTATTCAATAACAATAGTATAGAAACATGAACAAGTAGCTATACAATATAAAACCATAACATTGTACTAATATATAACAAATAAAACAACTTCTAAACTTAATTTGTCTCTAAAAAAGTTTTCAATAGTTTCCTTCATACTTGAATTGCACGTTTCTTGGAATGTTCTTGAACTTCATCATGATACTCATAAGCCATTCCACCATGACTAGTTAAATCCAAACCAGCCATTTCTTCCTCAGCTGAAATCCTAAGCAAATTCAACTTATGAAGAACATAAAACATTGTTCCCATAGTAACACTCACCCAAGCAACAATAGCCACAATTTGAACCAAATGTGCAGCCAATAATCTTCCACCACCTCCCAAAAACAAACCATAAGGCCTATTAGTTGAGCCACCATAAACTTCATTCACATATTGTTTCTTAGCAAACAAGGCAGTGAAAATTATCCCCCAAGTTCCACAACCACCATGAAGTTGTGCAGCTTCAAGAGGATCATCATAGTAAAATTTCTCAGCTAAAATATTGCATCCAATTAAGACCCAAGCAGCAACAAATCCGCAGATAATTGCGGCCCACGGATCCACAACAGAACACCCTGCGGTTATAGCAGCAAAACCGCCTAATAAACCGTTACAAACATCGGTCACATTCCAATGACCGGTTTGCATACGTTTACCAAATAATGTTGTGAGGGCGGCCGTGCAACCGGCTAATGTAGTTGTCACAGCTGTCCTCCCGATCGCGCTCCATTGACCGTAGTAATTACCACTTTCACCATAAGTTTTCAAAATGTTGAGAAAAGAACCGGGGTTAAAACCGTACCAACCGAACCAAAGTAAAAATGTTCCCATAACAACTAAGGTACCACTATGTCCTCTCAAAGAAACTGGTCTACCTTCATGATCAAATCTACCAATTCTTGGTCCTTCAATCAAAGCACCCCAAAAACCAGCAACAGCACCAACCAAATGAACGACGCCACAGCCTGCGAAATCGATAACACCGGAACCGAACAAAAGATTATCTGATCTAGCAGGACTACCCCAACCATCAGCAGACCAAAACCAATGAGCAACAATTGGATAAACTAAACCGGTTAAAAACGACGAGTAGATCAAATACGAAACGAATTGTGTTCGTTCCGCAATTGATCCACTCGTGATTCCTGCTGCAGCGATTGCGAATGCCCATTGATACAGAAAATATCCGTAATCAAAGGACTGAGAAGGAAAATCGCTAAGACCGAAAAAATGTTTTCCAATGAAACCGTTAGAAGGTGTGCCAAAAGCAAAAGCAAACCCGAAAATATAGAAAAATATGCCACCGGTGGCGGCATCAAGGACATTTGTTAACATAATATTCATGGTGTTTTTGGCACGAACGGAACCGGCACAAAGCATCGCAAAACCGAGTTGCATTGCGAAAACAAGATAAGCGGAGAAAAGAAGGTAAGTGTTGTCAATGGCATAGGTTGTGTCAATGAATTTGTTTGCAACTGCATTAAAGCCGTTGCAGATATAGTCAGCAGCAGCTGTGGAGTTTCCACCGCTGCCGAGGAGTGCATTAAGGTCAGAGGCGGAACAAGTGAAAGAGGTCATTGTGGACGACGGCGAGATGGTTGGAGAAAAAAGGTTTATACTCTTTCTCCAACGAAAAAGATGTTGGAGAGAGAGAGGTGTAACAGAAGTGAGATGGAAGAAGTATGAGAATTTTAAAAGAAGAGATGGAATGAAGAATATTCAACAAAGACAATTGTGTGTTGGTATAAATAAGGATATATTCAACAGAATCTCACCTTTATTACGTACGGTGAATCTGGAACCAGCTTGCATATAGTGATTTTTAGGTTTTTCAAATTTACTATAAATTATTTTTTTATAATAGTTTATCACAAAAAACACCTGACCAAAAAAAAAAAGAACAAAAAAGATAAAAAAAACAAACTTTTCATTTTGACAGGAAATAAAAAAACAAACTTAAAAATCTAACTGTTTCACCTGATTAATCAACAAAACAAAATTACTCCACAATTTTTTGAAAGAAAAAAACTACCATCCTTAACCGATATTAATATTTCGAAGTGTCTTTTATTTATCAAGCCACTAAACTTGATAGGTACGGTCAATATGTTGGAGTCCTGGTTCGATCTCAGTTCTATTGTAACAATAAAAAGTGTTTTCATTTGTTAAAAATATAAGTAGTTTTTTTTATTATTAGTTTTTTTATAATTCAAAATAAGTAGTTACAATATTATAGGAAATTTGTCAAAATAAGAAGTAGTTAAAAATATTATAGAAAAAAGTTAATAAATTTCATTAGTTTTATTACTATATTTTAAATAAATTTAAAACGAAAATAAAAAAGTATCTCATATAGGAGATTCGCTTTGACTGTATGTTTGGAAAAAAAATTCAATCCGGCTTTGACTGAATTTATAATCATCTATTGACTACCTTGCGTAACGACCTTTTGGTTTTTTTTTTTTTTGTCGAAAAATTGTTTTTTTTTTGTTGGTTTTAAGTATAAAGGTGGTGAGAGAAGTTCTTATGAGATTTTTCGATTCAAAAAGTTAAAAGTCATCTAAATTTAAAATTGAAAGGTAGATTGAATTTCATTTGATGATTTTTTTTTCTTTTTGGTTTAGTCATTTGATGATTTTTATAAAATAAAATATTGAACTATAACAAAAAGAATATCTATCTTTTTGGACAATTTTTTATGTATGTATCTATACAATAAAAAATTGAGAGTTACATACTAGCAAAATGATTAATAAAGTAATAAATATGGTTAATATATTTTTTTATATGATCCATTCCTAGTCATGAGAATCTCACATCAAAACTAATAAATTTCATTACAAAATCATAGAAATAACATAATACTTATGCTTTGGTAAAAAAGCGCCTGCTATTAAAAAAAAAAAAAAACAAGCGCTTCAATCACCAAAGGACGAATTGTTTGGGAGAACTCGAGTTCGATTCCTGGGTGAAATAATTTATTGGCCAGACTTTACTTACCTCGTGGCCGAACTCTGGATTACTAGGACCCCATTCCCTTAGGAACCAGAGGGTTATAAACAAAAAAAAAAAACGCTTCAATAAAAATAAGACTTATGCTATATACTCTATATCTATATTTTTATTTTTACAAATTTACATACCTACATCCAAATAAATAATTATAATTTCTTGTCACATAAGGTGAGTTTTCCCTTCCAATCAAATTTTATCATACACAATAAATATAAATTGAATTTTTAACTATTTACTTAAAGTTTTTGTTGTGTGTTGAAGAGGTGAAGGAAAGAAGGGAGCTCTCGACACATATGTTCTCTTTGTCTCATGTCGAATGTAGCATATTGTGACAAAATTCTAAAATGAAATGGCTTACAGGAGGGGATGCTAATTCAAAGTTTTTCGATGCCTTGGCTCAGACCCGACTCCTATGGAAGTGCAGGGTGAGCGGCGGTATCGGATCTGAGGTCCCAAAATTTTGAGATGGCCTATAATAATAATAATAATAATCATATATTGTTATTATTTATAAAATGTCAAATGTAGTATAATTTACCAATGTTCATCAGATGTTCCATTGATTTAATTTAATGCACTAGGAATGAAAAAATTGGTTGGTTGCATGAAAATGCCAATTTTGTTAAGATGATTATGCCAAACTCGTGATAAAATGCTTGAAGCAGTGTTATTATCACAAAACTTGTGGATTTGACATTTGTTTTGACCTATGTTGTTTGTTGGATAACAATGTGTTCATTAAATAGTACTATGTGTTATTATCCATGAAAGCAACTATATATTGTTCATGCATGCAAAGCATATGTATCACAGAACACAGTGTCCTCAACTCACATGGTCTGATGCGGTTGATCAGTTTTATGCAGCTGCTTTTAATTCTATAATAATGATCTGATCATACGGTTGCTCCATCTATAGCTATCATCACTCATGAATTACTGTATAGTACTATTATGCCTATTTTGAATGCTTTCAATGTATCTATGACAATGTTGTCTAATTATGGTAACTCATTTATCCTTTCAACGGTGAATTTTGCGGTTGATTTTAATGGAGAATAATATGAATATGAGATGTACACTTTGTTAAGATACATTGAATTTAATACTGCAGTAGGCAGCAGTGGTAGAGTCAGAAATAATGTTAAGCATGGGCACAATTTTAACCACAAACGCACAAAAAATACCTAAGGAATTTAGATGAAGTGAGATTTGTTCCGATAGAAATAAAATTGTATCCGAAGAGGATAGATGAACTCATAGTGAAGGTGGATCAGTGGGATGGTACTTTGAGCTAAAAGTCAGAATCCGAGGTGGAAAAGACGACATTGAAGAGGGGGTACCTGCATAAAACATTTTGACGCTCAAGTTAGTATAAGCTTAAGGTGGAGACATGACATTGGGTTTAGTCCATTCCAAAATCCGGTCCAAAACAAGTTTGAATTATAATAATATAGATCACATTTTACTGTCTAATTATAAATTATATGTGAGTTGTCGAGATATATGATACATAGATATGAGTATTAAATATGGAAAATTTAAGATTAAAACAAAAGGGACGAATACATTAAATATTAAAAAAAAACGAGTGAATTTTCATTGTTATGCTTCAAAGTTTTTTCATTGTTTGGAATATTTTCAGCATAATTAAAAGAAAGAATTGAAATGCAATAAAAAATTAAAATACTTTTTGCTATTTTTCCACTGTCGACACGTTTTTGCTGCAGTATTCACCACCGCAAATCAACCGAGAAAAAGTGTATATGAAATGACATGGTATGAGTATCGTACATGTATTGGTAGCAATAACGTACTTAGTACGGATATTTTATCATTTTAAGAGTATTCATGCTTTAGAGGTCGAGAGAATGTAATTACATTTACATATCTTAAATATTAATTTATGAATAGTTTTATTTTAATAATTTTATATATGATATTTGTTGAAACAAGTATAATATTTTTAAGAATTTACTTTCTGCACCATTTGTTCTGCTATTTACTTACACACCATTTCTGCATTGGGCAAAATGAATCTTGATTTTTATTGGGCCACTTACTAGAAGCACCCCTCGAATGTGACCACACCACTTTTCTCTTAGATTATACTCGCTGTTCGCACCCCGTGTCCTTAAATTTACTTCATGTGCACCCTCTGTTACCTTATCACAAAACCTAGTTTGTGGAAGGAAAATGCTTAATTTTATGACACATCTTTTGCACGAAACAAAAGAATGGCGTGGAACTTGAAAAATTTTCACAAAGAAGTGATAAATGTGCTTTTCATAATTGATGTGTCAATGGTTTTTAAAATATGTGCTTGTGAGTTGTGATCATGTTAGTATTATATATCTTGTGAACATGGCTTTGAAACCAAATTCACATAATTCTAGTATGTTGGAACAATGTTTCACAGTAAACCATGACAAAAATGAATTAGAGTCTAAACTAGAGCTTGTTGAAATCAAATGCAGTCAAACATAACAAAGATGTCCAACAATGTTTCAAAGTATAAATCAATTAAATTTTTATCAACTTGATGTCCAAAAAATTGACAATAGAGAAGAGTCTCCAAATTGTTTAGTGATAACTGTTTGCATTGTTCGCGACATGTAATTTTAGTAAAGGACTGGTGACGAGTAAATTTCTAGAATCAAAATTGTGATTGATGCGACGACAAGAATGCAACGTCGGCAAACACAATGACTACAAATAGAATTATGGAAAGTAAACCTTTGAGATGTTGGAATAAAGGTTAAAACTTAAACAAAATCAATTATCTAAAAAAACAAATTAAACTAAATCAGCTAAAGATTCATTTTCTATTCAATGATTATAAACCCTCATTTTTTTCTCAAATTAGACATGTGAAATAAAAAAGACAAAAATCACTGATAGTTAGCCACTAGCGCTGAAATCAGGTGATAGTAAATTCTTTTCAGATGCTAAAGCAATATCTACATTAATTGGAATCAAGAAGCAAGTGCTTGACATCATCCAATGAGAGTTTAGCATTTCCAAGAAATGAAGTAGTAGACTCATTTGCATTTGGTGGCATGTTCTTAGTTACTAAGTTTTGATTAGTATTCTCAGCCCAACTTGAGTCTTTAGCTAGAAAATCTTGCAATGTAGTTCCACTATTGATGATATTTCCACCAGCATTTCCATTTTGACTTCCAATTTGATGCTCATTTAAATTCCGATTTTGGTTCAGGCGAGCCACAGTACTCGAAATAGATTCATTACCAAGATTATTATTATGTCCATAAAGATTCTGGCTAGTATTTGACTGGTAACATGGTTGTGTTCCATATGCTTGAGCTGGATTATGCATTGGTTGTGTGAGCAATGAGTTAGTTGCTGTAGTGATCCTAACACCATCTTGTCCGTAACAATTTCTGCTATTTGAAGATCCTGTTGCAGCTGCAGCAGCACGATATCTAGTGTCATGTTGCGGATTGACATAATTGCTTAAGCCAGATGCACCAGGAGGTGTAACCTGGTTCGTTGTTGCGGTGTTCCCAGCACCAACGCTGTCTATCCCATTGAACATCGTACACTGAGGCCCTAAACCGCATACTCTTTGTGCTCGCTTCTTTTGGATGGCATGGTTTTGTACACCTAGAGACGCTGGAACGGTATTTGAAGGATATTTGTTTCTCGCCACCATAGATCTGGATTTTGTATATCTACTGTTGGTTGTGCCGTTTGGGATTGTAAAGTTGGAAGCTGTGGAGCATTCACGGAGTTTATTTAGCATGGAGATCTGACCCTGTAATCTAGCATTTAGTGAGGACAATGCATTAGTTGTACTCGGCTGAAAGACCTGATTTTGAGACATGGGATTTACCAAGAGTGGATTTCTTACGGAGGCCTGATTCGGCAATATAGAACTTAATGACGACATTGCATTCATTGTAACCGGCTGAGAGGCCTGGTTTTGAGGTATGAGATTTACTGAGAGTGGATTTGATGTGGTTGACATCGAGGCTCGATTCAGTAATTGATTACGTTTTTGATGAAGGGCCTGTAATTGTTGTAATTGATTCTGTAAGTGTGCATTCATTGTAATCGGCTGAGAGGCCTGATTTTGAGGTATCAGATTTGCTGAGAGAAAATTTGAGTTGGTAGACCTCAAGGCTCCATTCAGTAACTGATTACGTTGGTTTTGAATGGCCTGTAATTGATTCAGTAAATGTGCATTAATTGTAATCGGCTGAGAGGCCTGATTTTGAGGTATAGGATTTGCTGAGAGCAGACGTGCTGCAGTAGTCCTTAATACCCGACTCGTTGGCACGGAATTTGAAGACAACTGTGTGGTATGAAGCGGCAGAACATTGTTATGTTGAGAATTCACAACACCACCTGAAGTACCATATTTGGTTGGAGCTGGCAACGGAGCAGTCTTAACCAGCTTGGTATCGTTTCTCAGAGTTTTCCATGTCTCCAATTTATCAGTTGCATGACAATGATCTGTAGTTAAAAGGCCTTTGCCCCACTTAAGACATGGTGCTGGAGAGTCGCATACATAACAGTGGCACTGTGTGTCATCAAAATTAGAAATCAAAGTAAGTAAAACAAGGTAACGCATCAATGCTATATTCTGGCATAGTCATAATCATCGACCTTTTTTACCTGGCCACAGTGTTTCTCATGAGGGGTGGAAGAATAAGGAAAATTAGCACAGAGATGCCGAGGATGAGGATAGTCTCTGCAAGCAATCTGCAAGTCAAAAATAAAATGAACCCCGACAAGTAAATGTTGCTGAATGCTGATACATCTTCAATCATAAGCACACAAAAAAAGTATGAAAATCATAGTTCTGAGTAAATAAAGCCCATAAACTATGAAGCACGGACACAGACCCCTGACATGACACAGGCACTGACACATAACATAATTCAATGTAATCATAAGTGTTGGTGTCATGTCGGTGTCAGACACCGACGCGTGTTCGACACCGGGACCCACCTAATCCAAGGAGTGTCTATGCTTCATAGGCATGACACCGATGAAAATTCAAGGGAAGAATTTATTTATCTTTATAAAAAGGGAGCAGATAGCAGATAGTAACACTGTAACAAAAACAAATCCTTAAATCTAAGTTTTAGTAAGGATTGAAGAAACACCAATATGGTACCTAAAATTGTAAAGGTCATCTCTGAAATTTACGAAATTCCAAGATGATCCCTGAAATTGAGAAGCATCAATCACATTAGTAATGCTGAAACAACTTTAAGGATTAAATTGACTGACCTAAAAGCACTAATGTAATTGGGGATTTCCAATTTCATGAATCATTTCGGAATTTTTCTCAATTTTAGTTGATAAAATTGACCAAAGTCAACAATTTCAATTCAAGGACTAACATCAGCAGCACTTCACTCTTTAAATAGGGTATTGCAACCTCAAACACACTTCCAAAAGTAATGTAAATTTGTTAGAAATCATATATAGTTCAATCATCACAAACTATCAAAACATTACTACTATGACTACATATATGGTATTAGATTTAAAGCATCCTCCCATGCGTCACATATGCCCAAACACTAGAAATGTGACAGGTATTGCTCCCTAGTTGTTGCAAGTTCATTCTACAGCACATTTCAAATATGTAAAGCATCCTCTCAGACTACGTTTTCTCACAAACACTATGAGATTAAACTAGCAACACTTACAACGACATAATTTCTAGAATCTCAATCAGGACTATCAAATTCTAATCATAAGATATAAATGCATTCAAAAATCTTTTTTTTTTTTCTCATACCATAACACAAAGAACAAAAAAAATTCAAAATTCTATAAGTATAATTTCATGCATGACATAAATTCAACATTTTTTTTTTTTTTGAAAAATAATCACTTAACTCCTCTAAATTAAATAACATAAAATTCTCAAAAATAGTAACATAATGAAATTGGGAAAAAAAAATTACCTTTCCCTTTTCACCAACTACACACAACTCATCAGACCCAGTTGATGAATCATTTACACATTTAACTTGATTTTCTGGGTCACCATCTAGAATCACACAATCACCATCATCACCACCATCATCATCATCGTCATCATCATCATCATCATCAATAACAATAACCTCATTAGGTTTATTCACTTCACCTGACACAACAACCTCGCTCAATTCTTCATCGAAAAACTGTTTTAAGAAATCCGTTTCAACACTAACTTCAATTTCTTCTTCCAAACACCCTTGTTGTTGTTGTTGTTTTTCTTCCATAATAGTGATAAAGAAAAGTGATAAAAATGTGAGAAAACTTAAAAAGATTGAATTTTTAGAGTGAAATCGTAATGGGGTAGAGTGGGAATGTAGAAAAATTCAAAAAAAAAATAAAAAGCAACGGTTTTGGAGTTTTGAACGTTCAAAAAAAAAAGCGTCGCAAAAAAAAAGCGTTACTAATGCGGAATATAAGTAACGGATGGGAATGAGAGAAAACAGAGTGGGGAGATGTGATAGGAGGGTATGGGGGGTGGGGGGAAGTTTTGAAGACTCTCAACATTTATAGTTTTAGTGGGAGACAAATAGTATTCATTGGTCACAACTCTAAATAAAAATTATTTTAATAAATGGTAAGTTTTTTACTTTATTTAATATGGAAAATTTTGATCTACTAGATTCTCGTACCTATTGTTATTTGATTCTCGGATTGGTCATAACTCTAAATAAAAATTATTTTAATATGTATGAAAAATTGTAGCTTATTTAATAGGAAAGTTGTATCTAATTAATTCTTGTACCGATTGTTGTTTGATGCCCGTGCTGATTGATGAGAAAGTTAATGACATACTAAAATTTTGTAGATGAAATGTGAAAGTGGTTGCTAGGGTTACTTTGAGAGAATAAACATGGTCAAAAAGTTTTATTAATCAGATGAGATGAGGTATGATATATTATCCAAATCTCTCACCACTAGTCCAACCCTAGTGGCTTCGTCATAGATTATTATTACAACATGACTTAAATGAATAATAAATTTTTATTTATAATTATGTGTGTTAATTTAATCAAAAAAAAAAAAGTGTGTTAAAATAAATAAAGTTTTTTACTTTATTTAATATGGAAAATTTTGATCTATTTGATTCTCGTACCAATTGTTATTTGATTCTCGAATTGGTCATAACTCTAAATAAAACTGATTTTAATATCTGTGAAAAATTATAGCTTATTTAATATAGGAAATTTGTATCTAATTGATTCTTGTACCGATTGTTGTTTGATTCTCGTGCTGATTGATGAGAAAATCAATAACATACTAAAATTGTAGATGAAATGTGAAAGTGGTGGCTAGGGTTGATATGAAAGAACGAAGATTGTCAAAAAGTTTTATTTACCGAATGTGATATGATTTCTCATCATGGATTATTAATACAGTACGACTTAAATCAATAATATTTTTTTATTTATAATTAATTATGTTAATATAAATTATAATTTAATACTTTATATAATGATTTTTTATTTTTATTTTAATTACTATTAAAGTTAATTCATAATAATACAATCTTACAAGTCGTCTTATTCATAATCATTCCCCATGCCATTCTTAACTTTTTGTCACTTGGATAGTTGGATTAGGCCCTTTCTTTTCATCATAGACTAATCCAAAAATTTCAATATATTTTGAGATTTTAAATTTATGTTTAAAATTATTATAAATATCTATTTTTATTTAGAGTATTTTAAGATTTTGTTACTATTTAAAGATATAATTTAAAAATATGTTTTGTATTACAAACTATGAATCAAATTAAAAAAATGAGTAAAATTAAAAATAAAATAAAAAACTATGAGTAAAAATAAACCTACAAAATATTTTCTATATCAAAATTAGGGTTAAATATGTTTTTGGTTTCTATAGTTTCGTCAAATTTTGTTTTTAGTCCCTGAAGATTTTTTTCGCACTTTTTAGTCCCTAAAATTTTTTCCGTTAATGTTTTTAGTCCATACTTTTTATTAAACTCAGCTCAACTCGTGCATATCATTCAAAATTTTAAAAAAAGTTTGCGGTCATGTTTAGTACATTGTATGAATCTTTCTTACAAAAGTTTAAATTTTTTTAACAAGAGATTAATTAAATATAAATTTTTTAGTTTTTTGCATATAAAAATTCATAAATAATGCATCTCATGTTAAAAAATTCTAAATTTTTATCAAAGATGTTCTTATTATATTATAAACATGAATACAAAAAAATCATTAAAAAATTTAAAAGTATACAAGATATACAAAAATTTAAATAAAAAGAAAAATGATAAATAAAATGGATCGGACTGACCCATTAACCACAAGGACCGGATCGGACTTAATAATTGTTAGCCCAATAATAATCCGGTGAAACAAATATTTCCAATGAATGTGCAATAAATATTTGAGTCTTTCTTTGTGTACATTAGCAATGGTTGCTACTTCCCCATGTATGTGCAATAATTGCAGAGTCCTTCCTAAATACTCCTTTTCCCTATGTAAATACAATTATTATTGCTTTCCTATGTAGTACTATGCAATAAATAAATGTATGAGTCCCTTCATTAGAACTTAGAAGTCTACAATACGAGTACTCTTTATTATCCAGGCTAAGTTTAGGGTGAATGAAACAGGAGAGTAAATAATAGGGTGAAAGATATGGGTTTGGGTTCCCTCCGTTTATTATTATTCCATTTGACTTTCATTTAGAGAGAAATAGACACAAATAAAAATTAGTGGGACTCACCTTTAATGGGTCCCACTAGTTTTATTTGTATCTATCTTTCTGTAAATGGAGAACAAATAGAGGGACAGTAAATAGAGTAAACCTAAATTCGAAAGATATATTCTCCTTATCCAGGGAACACAAGGCCAATACTGATAAAGGGGGTTTGGGTTCCCTCCATTTGTCTTCACTTTAGAGAGAGATAGACACAAATAAAAATTAGTGGGACCTACTAATTAGTGTGACCCAAATTTAATGGGCCCACTAATTTTATTTGTGTTTATCTCTCTCTAAATGGATAACAAATAGAGGGATAGAAAATGAAGGAAATCTAAATTCTATACAAGTTATAAGGCACATTATCACAATCCTTCCCAATACTAAGATCACAAGGCCAATACATCTCAACACAATGAATCAAAACCAATTCTGCAACATAAAACTCTATATCTCTTTTAAATTTTAAATGTGTGATAATCCACTTCACTACCGTATATTACCAATGATTTTATTAAATCCTTCCTCTCTTTCTAATTATTATTTTTTTTGTTGGTAAAACCTCTTTCTAAATGCACTTGATAAACCACAGCTCTTCATGAATTTCATAGAGAATTTGGCTATAATATTTCTATGGATAATCTAATCAATAATAATGTGTCAAACAACAAATAAAATGGTTCAATTTATAGGTAAGGTGAACTAGTGTTATACATGTGAACGTAAATTTGTCAAATGAGAAAAACAAAAGATAACATATAATAATAATAAAAAGAATTTGTCCAATATATACAAATGAAATAAAATGTTTTACCATTGGATCAAAAATCTCACAATTAGTTGTATATGTCACATCACATTTCATTTGATTTATCGGTCTAAAAAATACAATTCAATTGAGGTATGATGCTTAGCTTATTTGAGTCATAACATCACACAAATCTTCTAAAATTCATTATACTCGTGTTGGAAATTAAAAGCCCAAAAATACTCACTCACCACAAACTCAATTCTACTCTAGTTTCTTCTTTGATAACTTCTCTTCCCATCTCCACAGAAAATTTTTGTTTCTATTGAAGTTTTTTTTAGCGTAAATTTTACACTAAAATTTTTTTCAACTTCTATTTACCAAATCAATGCAGATGCGACAAGTGACTCAATATCACGTCAGCATGGTTTGCCATGTGGACAATGACTCACATGTCATGTCAGCATATGTTGCAAGAGATGCTGACGTGACATGTGAGTCATTAGCCGCGTGCCAAGAAATGTTGACGTGACATGTGAGTCACATGTGAATTGACTTGGTCAAAATCAATCATTTTACAAAATGAGTTAAAATTGCTAGTTTTTGAAAGTTAGGGGGTCAAAAGTTCCATTTTAAAAATTAATAGCTAAAAATCACAAGTTTTTGAAAGTTAGACAACCAAAGGTATAATTTATCCTAAACTTCTAATATTATCATACTAGTGTTAATAACTAACCGAGATTGTCTGTTGTACAACTTTCGTACAATTGACAATCCCAGTCTAAAAACATAATCACACAGCTCTAATTAATCTAATATAATTTAATTAATATTTCACAATTTCAATCTAAATTGTTAAACTTTGATCGAATAGTCATTAGCGATTACCAATTAAATCCATTTTTGCTAGTAACCCACTCTCTAGCAGATCGAATTCCACCTAATTATGGGCCTGTTTGTTTCAGCTTTATAAAAATAGATTTTTTTTCTTTGTATTTTTTAAAAGAGAAATGTTATTTAAACATCAAATTGGGACATCTCAACAACATCAAGAGGAGTCACGTGTATATAATCGGGGAGTTCTTCAACACATTTGATTAACTGACATTAACCAAATTTGATCTCCAGCTCTTCAACTATTTGTTTACGAGAAATTGTATATGGGACACCTTTTGATTGTTTGTGGATGATAAAGTTAAAACAAAGTTAAAAGTAAATATTTTTTCAAGTTTGAAAGATTTTATGCCTATAACATCAAGGGGAGTCACGTGTATATAACCGGGGAGTTCTTCAACACATTTGGTTAATGTGGCATTAACCAAATGTGTTGAAGAACTCACCAGTTATATACACGTGACTCCCCCTTGATGTTGTAGAGATGTCCCATTGTTTTATGTTTAAATAACATTTTTCTTTTAAAATAGATTTTGTAAAACCGTTTTTCAAAATATTACAAGTTTTTTTGTATTCATTTTTTTTTAAATTGAAACACTAATTTTGACATCATATAACATAAATGTACATTATTGAAGTTCAAAACATAGTCAAAATCGCAATATTTTCAAAAAGTTGTATTTAAAAAATGATTTTTGTGAAAATCTATTTGAAATAGCTTCAAAATTAAGTGATTTTTTGAAATTTTGATATCCAATTTTTTTTTCAATGAAATGATGAAATACCTAAAATAACATTTTAAGAATAACTATTCAAATAAAATTTTCATTTGAAGCTTTTATAAATTTCTTTGTAAATTTTTTATTTACAAAATTTTCTAACTACTACAAAATCTATTTTCAAAAAAATCCAAAACAAACTGGCCTTATATTGGTTCATTGTTCCAATATAAATTCGGTGAATCCATATAAATTTTACCCAATAAGGTATATTGGAAAGAGTTTAATTATTGTGCGTCGTCGGTGTAAAGTTTTTGCCACATCATTTAATAGATGTGACACATCATGCATTTTTAATTATCATACATGACGTGTCGATATATTATTGGACGCATGTGTAAAATAATTTTACACTTAAAGTGCATATAAATTAAATTCTATTGGACGCATTATTCTTACTTACTTACCATATTAAACAAGTCTTTTTGCTCATCATAATTTGTTCTTATATACACCACTTTCTATATTTAGCAACACTTTTTCTTCCTCTCCCTCTTTCTCTCTCGCTCTGTTCTGTCAACGACAAGAACCAAGCCATACGATCCACGAATAACAAACACAACCTAATAACCTTGTTCCTTCCTTCATGTTTTTCTTAGCCCCACCAAACATCACAACACAACCCCTTCAATTCCAATGTCTTTTTTGAATTTCCCTGCATTTACTCACTCTTGTTTCCGTTACAAGTAACATCATTATCCTCTCATCGTTTCAAAATCACGTTCATAGAGATACCCATTATTATTCGGGTCAAAAAGTTTCAAATTTTGAAATCAACCCATAAAAATAATCTAGAATCCACCACAAGATCGTTAGGTTTCCGTTACATGTGAAAAAAAGGACCTTTGATGATAATTTCCATCTGGGGTCTTCTCATTCAATAAACATCATCAAATTCAGTGGAATAGTCAAAAGGGTTGCATTTAATTGATGAAAAATTGAAACTTGGGTTTTGTTTTGTGCATGTGCATGAGAATGAGGGTAGGTTTGATTCGCAAAACAGTAAATACCGGACACAACAGTACATGACAGAACAAGATAGTAAATTATAGTAGAAAATTGTACCGGAGAGAGATAGAGAAAAATATTTGTATATTTGAAAAGATGGATACAAAAGAAGAAGAAGCTAATGAGGATAGACCTTCATCACCAATGTGGGTTCTACAACAGTTATCTGAGGGAGCATTTAGAGTTGCAGGTGAAGCATTGCAGAATATGTATTCTGGTGGTGGTGGGTCAAGTGTGCCACATCATATATCTAGTGTTGGTGGTGCACATAGGAGATGTCATAGTGAACTTGTTACTAAAGGATTTCAACGTAGTGATAGTTTTCAGAAGTTAAAAGCTCGTGTGCATAAGGCTTGGGGTTGGGGTGGAAAATCAAGGGAAGAAGATTTTTCGCCGACTTTTAATCCTGAGATTATGGCAAACCAGAAACGTCAGTGGTATCAGCTTCATCCCAAATCTATGGTATTCAATTTTTAGAGTCACTTTATGTAGTACTATTTGTTTTGAAATTTTTCCTTGATTGATTGAATTACTGTAAATAGTAATGGAATTTCAACAACTTATGTTACTTCATGTCTCGTCTTGGAGAAGATATCGTAATCCCCTCAATCGTTAATTGGCTCTTTATTGCTATAACATAGTGGAATTTGAACAAATTACTATTGTTTTGTGATACGCGATTTAGTACAAGAACTTTATCCATTTATTGAATGCTCGTTTTCTTCATATAAGTCTAACACTATCAGAAAGGTAAAAATATAAGTATCTATATAAGTCATGCCAGTAGATGAGTAATGTGTATGCTAAAATTTATTTGGAATGTCCTAGTAGACTCGGTAACATTAACATTGATGCATTTTTGCACTAGTTTTTAGGAGGTAACTTTGTGTCCCTTACACATGTTTGTCAGAAATGTGAACTTATCATTCTGTTGAAGTAAGTCACTGTGAATATTACTGTAGGATTGTTTAAATTATAAGGAGCCAACCTCGCTCTTTGAACATTTTGTGATTGTGGGGCTGCATCCAGATGCTAATTTGGAAGTCGTGGAGCATGCATTTGCAAGAAGGAAGAAATGGGAAAGAGAGCAGGAAACCTCTGAACGTCTCGATTACAGAATGACGCAGCAACAAAGGCCGTCAGATTCTACTTTGGAACCTCAGGTGACTAGCTGTCTAGTCTCTCTGTGCATAGTAGATTGGGAGAAATTCGATTAATGTTTGTCCGTAATTCTCTGTTGATAATTCTGAAAGTTGATTTCTAGAGCCCTGTAAAAGATATCGAGTGTTATAGGTGGTATGCATATTGGGTGTCTAGTTTTCTTGAGAATTTCAATGATCAATTTCACCACATTTAGCAAAGATATTTGGAATATTGCATTCATATTTTGATGGTTATCAGGGATTATTTAAGTCTGGAATCTTCCCTATGTATGTTTGAAAACCGCTTATAGCATAAAGTAATTTGTTTCGATAAGCTATCTTAAGGAGCTTATTAGTATATTTTGAAAACAGCTTTTAGATATGTTATAAGCTATTCTTCTGGATCTTTATCTCAAGGATGGACTCAGATAAGCTTTTCCAAATGTCGGTTAGTGTATTGTTATTGGATCAATAAGTTCCTTATAGCTGATACATTTTTTGTTAACTTGCAGATACTGTTCAAATATCCTCCTGCAAGGAGGCTAACAGTGCGTATGAAGGATTTAGCCTCCTTTTGCTTTCCTGAAGGTGTTAAGGTCTGTTTGAAACTCTTAATATACTCGATCAGGTTTATTCGTTTTCTCTTTTCTATATGCTACCTTAAAAATTGTTTGCTAGTTTTCCTCTTTTTGATTTTGGTGGTACAGAACCAGTCCTCTCCGCTTGTTAGTCTCGCCACTTCTCTGAAATGTACACGACAAAATTATTTGTTGCAAACAACTTGTTTGGTTGTGTGCTCTTACCTTGGATTTTTATGATGTCTTCAAATTTAAAACTAAGTTTGACGTCTTTTATTTTTTGCAGAAGTTAGCATTTTGTTTACTAAGATGAAAATAACACTTTTCATAAACCATAGATATATTAGTTTATGAAAGCTGGTGCTATTTTTCCCACAAATTGTTTCATTTCTTAAAATGTTGATATCGATGTTTATTTACAGGCATCATTGTTGGAGAGGACTCCATCTCTAAGTGAACTAAACGAAATTGTCTACGGACAGGTAAGAAGATCAGTCTCATTTGGAAAGGCAACTATTTGTTCTCTTGACGAGCTAGTTAAACCAGTTTATCATATTTGATTTGTCAAATACAGCGTTTTGGATGGTGAATTCATACTATACACCCGTAATTTAGTACTATGTCTTAATAAGGCATGCATATGTAGGGTAATTTTCAGAAGCTCTACATTTCTTGATCATTCATTTTTGTTTAAAAGTAGCATTAGTCGATCAAATTCATATCATGTAATTAACATTCCATTGAGCTCCCGGTCACTCAGCACCTTCGAGACCAAAGATAATATATTTCTTTTTGTTTATTCTTCACAGGAGCATTTAGAAAGAGATGATCTATCATTTGTCTTTACGCTCAAGGTAATATTTGTGTTTGCATCTATGGTATTGGTATAAGATTCATGATTTCTGAAACATATTTTGTGCACCTTGATCAGGAAGCAGACAATACAACTCTTTATGGAGTTTGCTTACACGTGCCTGAAATTGTTCAGAGACCCCCTGGTATATTAGGCGGCACGTCGCCTCCTCTTTCTCTTCGCTCTAGGCTAGGCAGCCGTTTTCTAGTTTCTGCGCCTCGCTGTTACTGTCTTCTGACCAAAGTTCCTTTCTTTGAGTTACACTTTGAGATGTTAAATAGGTTAGTTCCTTTCATTGCCTCGGAGAAGTGCTTATTGTGCTATTGTTTTCCTTTGATCCAATAGAATTTATTACGGCTTACTTGGATGCAGTCTCATTGCACAGGAGCGTCTGAACCGGATTACTAAGTTTGTAAATGAGTTTACTCTTTCTGGTTGCATTCCATCCACACCCAAACTAGATGATGAATCGAGTTCGAATACTAACTCCCCAGACAGGGAATCATTTAGCGACTGGATGACTTGCGCAATACCTATTGATGATGCAGCTATCATTACTGCTGCTGCTGCTGGAATTATACCTGATGATGAAATTCCTCAGTTATCACCCAAAATATGGGATTCTCGCTGTTATTCCCCTGTAAGTGTGAGTGCCAGTGATGCTTCGGATGTTGGTCAGTTTAGGGATACATGTGCTTTTGAGGGACCAGAAACTCATGATTCTGTGGAAAGAATATATGGAAATGGTGAATGTGGCCAATTTTCTCCCAGTGTTGTAACACCTGTATCTGCTCGGGGTCGTAGCCTTGGAAGTTCCGAGTCAATACTTTTCAGGTGGTAGATTTATAATTATATTATACCATTATAGGTTTGAATTTTACTTTTGATACACTATTATCACAATCACAATTTTCTTTCTTTGATTTATTGTGATTCTGAGATATGTTTCTGGTAATAGTTTGTTTCCTAATATGTTTGTCCTCCTTATGGTTGCTGGTTGCATAAATTTTTCAGATATGATATAGTTCATTCATCCATGATCCATCTATCTTCTTTGTTGCTGGTTTTTTGTATGACATTTGATGTTCATTTTCAATATTCATATTGTTTTCATTGGCAGTCCAGTTAGAAGCATTGTATCGGAAGATGAGTATCATCATTTTTCAAACAATGAAAGAGATAACGAAGATGATTTGTCAATGGAATGGGCTACGGTTAGTGAAAAGTAGTTTCCTATTTTGTGCATTGCTAAGATTTAGGCGATACTTGATTGGCATTTAACGTGTTTTCTTTTGTGTGAATGGTTTTGATAGGACCGTAAGAATGATTTACTACAGATAGTGTGCAGATATCATGCTCAAGCTATTCCACCTCGAGGAAGTGAATTCGTCTTCCACCCTCTTGAACATTTACAAGCTATTCAATATATACGACATTCAGTTGTTTCTCTTGGCTTCAGAGAAAATTGTTTAGATTGTTCCGACTCTGCTGAGGTAATTCTTAAGTCATTGTTAACACAATAATTATTCACAAATATGTGCATTCTTTATAACTCTACTTTGTAAAAGGTTAATGCGAAGTTGGTAGCTGCTGAGGAAGCCCTTGCGTTATCTGTGTGGACAACGTCAACTACTTGTGGAGTTCTATCCCTTGATAGGGTAAGCACATATTCCAATTTATTTGTTTATTTTTGAAGGCTTGGTATCCGGACCAAGGACCGACTAATACGAGGGACACCAATCCCACTGTCCACTAGTGGGGGGCATTTAAATTTTAAAGCCAAAGTTTCGCTCTGTATGGACTGACCCAACACATGAATTGGTACCAGAAGGATTCGAACCTGAGACCTTGAGAGGAGCACACTCCAAGGTCCCAAGCCTTCAGCACGGGCCAATGCATGTGGGTTACCACATATTCCAATTGAAGTTCAACTCTGTTAATTCCTGTTGCTGAAAATTTTGACCTGTTCAACTGCAAATATTTTGCTAATTTCTTGACTGATTAATGTTTTGTATACACATTACTTGCAGTTGATGGCATTAGTTACTGGAGTGTTATTGGAAAAACAAGTTGTAATATTGTGCCCAAATTTGGTAGGTTTTTCAAAAATTGTACTAATCAACGACCATTGTTTGTCGATATGCATTAATTTGGATTGTTTTAGAGAGCCTTTCATTTTGGCAATTTTTGACACAATGCAGGGTGTTCTATCTGCAGTAGTGCTTTCTATTATCCCCATGATTCGTCCATTTCAGTGGCAGAGTTTACTGCTCCCGGTAAGTCGGTGGATTCAAAAAGCCCTGGTTGCAGATTTTCCTCGAGACTTTACTGCATAAGTCTAACAACATATTGGCCATGCTTTTCAGGTTTTGCCTGCAAACATGATCGATTTTCTTGACGCACCAGTTCCATTTATTGTGAGTTTCCTTTTATTTGTTGTTCTCATTGTTTATTCAAGATGTTCTCATTAGTTCTTATTGTTCTCATTCTCGATGTTTTTAGAGTATTTAAGAATTTTCTCATTGTTTATTCAATTTTCAAATGTTGTTGCAGGTTGGCATACAACATAAACCGGATGATTTAAATATAAAAACTGCTAATCTTGTTGAAGTTAATGTAATGAAAGATCAGGTTTGTAATGACATTTTAAAGATAATAACATTATCCACAAGAAAAATTGAGTCTTTTGGAAGCTTGTTACACTTACCTTATATTGAAATAATTATAAAGCACATACACAGACACCGGATATGACACGGCCACTAACACGTCGACACTGTTAATAATTTGAAAAATGACATAATTCAATATAATCATAAGTGTCGGTGTGTGTCAGTGAGTGTCGGAGACCGACGCATGTCCAACATCGGGACACGCCTAATCCGAGGAGTATCAATGCTTCATAGTGAAATATCTTAGGTTCCAAGGCTTGTATTTATGTTTTTGGACTCCATTGTTGAACATGTTCTCTATTTAGATATAAAGGATAGCAATGATGCACCATGTAGAATTTTTCTCTCATTTTTTTTTTCCTGTTCCACATTTATTTTAATTTTGTAGGTTAAAAAGTGTCACTTGCCTAGACTTCCACAGCAAAGAGACCTTCTTTCTCAGTTGGGTCCAATTCATGCAAAACTTTCACGTGAAAGTTCAATTTCTAGAAAGCAACCTATACATAGGTGCAACGAAGTCCAGGTTTTTTTAGTTCTCATACAAATATAATATTTATTTTATCTATATATGATTCATGCATCAGAAACCAGCAGATTTTCAGCTTCTAGCCTCTGATGCTTCTTCCACCAGTGGCAACTGCTAATTTGTACTTGTTTGTTGCAGGCTGAAACTGCAACTAAGTTTTTGAATATCATGTGGCACTATTTGGAGTCGCTTTGTTCGAATTTGAAATCGCATACGATAACTAGTGTACAATCAAATCACGACAGGGTAACATAACTAAATTATTGTTATGATTTTTTTTCCTGTCAAATAAGAATAGTTTCGTTTGGCCACATTTTCCTAGCTCATCCTTGATATTTTTTTTCTCTCAGGTTTCTTTACTTCTTAAAGATAGCTTCATCGATTCCTTTCCTACTAGGGACCAGCCATTTATGAAGGTAACAACTCAGAAATGGTTATGTTACAGAATACAGATATTGCACATGTTTCCATCTAAGTTTGCATTGTTCTGAATCCTTGGCTTTGCAGCTATTTGTAGATACACAGCTTTTCACCGTTTTATCAGATTCTTGTCTATCAAACTTTGAGAGTGGCAACTCATAATCCTCCAACCTCTGTTTGTCGCGTTACTTTAGAAAGAAAATGGTTTTTATCTGTTAGACATGACTGACTGTTGACACTGAGGAAGATATGTTCATAATTTCATTGGCAAACTGAACCAGACTCCACTCCAATGCATGGATTGGAATGACCAACAGTGAAGGAGTAAAATTGTACAAGGGTTTCAAATTTTGTATCATGTTGATAGGAAAATTGACTGCATAATACAGTACTAAGGGAAGAGTTATTGGTGCTGATAGGAAAATTGACTGCATAAATCACTGGTGCTGACACCAAGGGAAGAATCACTACTACTTTCCCTGTTTTTTATTGAGGGATAATATGTTTTTGGGTTTAGGTGTTCAATGTTTTGCAATTGACTTGTGAGTATATACAGACAGACAAACAATTATGATATCATTCATTTTTGAATTATGATGACAATGGCAGAGATAGGATAACAAATTGAATCCAATAATCTAATTGTAAAAATGAATTCATTCAAGTGAACTTTAATCAACTTATTCATTGTTTCCAAAGATGTAGTTTAACTATGGCTATATCCAAACTTTTATTTTTTTAAGTACCTGAACCCATCGATACATCTCATCTAAAGCAAGTTATTTATTTCTGGAGAAAATTTCATCTCTAGCATGAATTGTCCCTTTTCTGTCTGTGTTTATCCTTTTCTTTAATTTTTCATCGCTTAACTGGCTCAAGTAATCTTGAAAACATTTTCCGTGGTGTATTTTGTGAATTCATATGGGGAGTTTTTAAAATAATCTAATCTAATTAGTTTTCTTCAAAAAAACTAATTTATTGTTACTGAAAACAAGAAATAGAAAATATTTTTTATCAAAGAAGAAAACCATATCCATAATCCATAACTCAAAAAAGGATGTTTATCCATCGCAAATACCTTCTAATCAAACTGGAATGCTGACCATATAATAAACCATACCATCTGTTTTTACAAACTATAACCACTCGAATTATTTAACTGCAATTGTCATAGAAGAAGGGAATAGGAACCAAAGACATCTATTTTGTGTGAAAATAGGAGTGGACCAGATCACCTCTCATCAATGCAATGCAAGCACACAACGGAGGCATTTCCCTTCATGCATAAGATCAAAAGCTTCGTTGATTTCTGCAAGAGTCAAATTATGGGTAATGTACTCATCAACCTTGATTTCCTGCAAAAAGAGTTAAAGCATAAGTATACTAACTATCAACTATCCTTGTGTACCATTTACCAACAATATTGTATTAATGCTTTAGACACGTGAAAAATCTTTACCTTCTTCAAGTACTTCTCAACAAGCCAAGGCACTTGTGACCTGCTCTTAAAGCCACCAAAAGCTGTTCCTTTCCATACACGCCCGGTCACCAACTGGAAAGGGCGAGTTGATATTTCCTGTCCTGATGCTGCAACACCTACAATAACTGATGTCCCCCATCCCTGGAAATTTTCAACAAAGAACGTTTTCAGGTGTACAAGTACAACAACCAGTGTAATATTTGAACAATTGAGTTCATGAGACGGCAGCTGCAGCAGTGATAATCACCTTGTGGCAGCATTCCAAAGCAGATCTCATCACGGAAACATTTCCAATGCACTCAAAGCTATAATCAACTCCTCCATCTGTTAGATCACTTATGACCTGCTGAATTGGTTTCTCATGGTCTTTTGGATTAATGAACTCAGTGACTCCAAAGTTTTTTGCTGCAATGTAAAATGGCAAAAGAAGACAAGTAAACAAAAGATCAGGTAATGAGGAATTTTCTGTAGCATACAAGTATCACAAAAACCAAGACTGAGAAAACAATAAACACAAATAGTTCATAGTAAGGCAGTATTTTATAAATATAGGTCTATAGTCTATACTCACAGTTATGAGAAGGAAAAAAAAAACATAAAGGAATTAATCAATTACAATGAATACACATAAGAGGAAATACATATTAAGATGCCATGTGATAGTCAATAGGTGAAAAAGCATGAAAAAGGTACAACAAATCACTTGACAACATTATAAACATACTGTCCAGGTTACTAGGTAAACCAAGCTTTACCTGTATCAAATTTGCTGCTGTCAATATCTATGCCAATAACCCGTGATGCGCCGGCAGATTTTGCACCCTCAGCAACCTGTCAAATATAAATTATGAATCATAAGAGTAGCACAAAAACAGGCAAAAACATGAACATACAATATTGTAACTTTACAAACTTACAGCAAGCCCAACAGTTCCAAGACCGAAAATAGCAACAATTGACCCTGGTTCAACTTTAGCAGTGTTCCAGACAGCTCCAAGGCCTAAAAAATAAAAATAAAATAGTTACTATAAACACATAATAAGGGAACCAAGTACAGGGAAGATACAAATATTAGACTACACATTAACAAAGAAACATAGAAACTACTAAGGCAATCAAAAGTAAACTGTTTATTTCAACCTACCTATCTCCCCCTCAGTGTTTTCATTCGATAATGATAATACAAAGCATACAGCCAAAGTACATCATTAGCATTAAGTGGCCATTTTGCAAAGACTTCCATAGATTTAAGAAAGGTAAATAAAACAAAAAAAAAGGGTCTACAAAGCAACATTTTTATGACGTACTATATGAATCACCAAACCATCAAATTACAAAGTGAAGGATCATGGTTAAGCAATCAGATATGTGTATTACATGGCAGTGGCGATAATATACATCTCAAAGGTCAAATGTAAGATCATTGTCCAAACACACATGATGTATTCATTAGTGACAAATTATGCAGAGAGGATAAGATGCAATGCTACACTACACATATAAAAAGCAATAAAATTATTTCTTCTATAAGACAGTAACATAAAACAAAAAGGAGAACAGCTAAGAATTACCGGTTGGAACACCACATCCAAGAAGACAAACTTTTTCCAAAGGAGCATCAGGATGAATCTTAGCAACACTAACATCATGAACAACAGTATACTGACTAAAAGTAGAAGTTCCCATAAAATGATAAATAGGTTTCCCTTTAATAGAAAACCTCGGCTTACGATCCGTCATCATAACTCCAACACCAGTAGCAGCACGAACCTTACCACATAAATTCGTCTTGCCAGATTTACAAAACTTACATTCTCCACACTCAGCCTGATAACACGGAATCACATGATCCCCAGGCTTAACATGAGTCACACCTTCACCAACACTCTCAACAATCCTAACAATAACAATAAAAAAATTCAATTCAATTCAACCCTAACAATAACAATAACAATAAAATTCAATTCAATGAAGAATGTTGCGATTAGTAGCATACCCTGCAGCTTCGTGACCGAGAATGCAAGGGAAAAGGCCTTCAGGATCTTTGCCGCTCCAGGTATAAGCATCGGTGTGGCAGAGAGCGGTGAAGAGGATTTGGATACGGACTTCGTTGGCTTGAGGAGGAGCGACTTCAACGTCTTCGATTGTTAAGGGTTTGTTGGGTTCCCAGGCCACCGCAGCTTTGAAAATTGAAAATGAAAACGAAAACGACGTCGTTAATTAATGAGAGAAAAGAGGATCTGAAAATGAATAATAATAAGAAGAAGAAGAAGTGAGTTAGTTACCTTTGCATGTAATGACTTGACCTTGAGTTGTTGCCATTGAAATGAGATGAGATTGAAAGAGTGACCAGTGAAAGAAAACAAAGCAAGACTAATCACACAATGGCTGCCTGCATAGTAGAGATATAAATATAAATAAATAAATCATTTTCTTTGACTCAAAAAATATATAAAACAGTCTATTTTTATTTTTCTTCCTATAATTTTTAAGTAAAATAAAATCATTACATTTTACTCAATATAATAAAAGAGGTATAATTAGGTGGACAATAATAATATTCTAGCAAAATTATCAACGACTCTGGTGGTTTGCGCCGTAACATAAATTATGTTGTAATTTGCATTAGAAATGAGAAAGGAATAACAAATTGAGAACAAAGTGTAAAACTTATTTACATACAGTCAATGTGCAAAGCATTCACGATTTATTGACAACCACTTTCGGAGATTACTATCTTAAAATTAGTAGACAAAACGAGCGCAAGAGCATGCATCGTTCCAATAGTTTTACATTATTATGTAATGAAAATAGTATATGTTTAGACAAAATGAACTCAAGCTATCACATAACTATATACTAATAACAAAATTTTCTTCTTTAATGAAAAGAACTTCATCTTCATCTTTCACAAAAACAAAAAAAATAGTTCTATCAATATTACACTTCAACAAACTTGCGAAAAGTTTCTCCCAAGTAAGCATGTGAGCAGTCGTAGGATCCAAATTAAGATATTGTCACACCCATCAAAGTCTCGGATCAGGTCAGAAGTAAACGAAATCACATGTTTATTCTTCCAAATGTATTCATTATGCACGCATCAAATATTTTAGAGTACAACAACATAACTAAATGAGTGTTTGGGTACGAATTATGTAAAATGTTCAACTTCATAATACCGCGTTAGTATAAGATTTATGGACAAAATTAAAAAAAATATATTACACGTTCATGTATCACAATAATAATTATTATCTCATATGATGATTTATAAAGCTTGATAAATAAGTATAATTTATATGTAGGGGGTCGGGGTTCGAACTTCGGTCATCTCACTTATCCACCTTATGGGTGGAATTTCTAGCCTCTAGGCTACATGACAAAAACAGTATAATTTTTTTCAATCAACAATAGTAATTTTATTAATTATCGGTGTTTTTTATTATAACATATGAAATGAACAAAAATTGAGAATAGTGTATATGGTATTATTTTTTTAGTGAAAATTTATGAATTAGCATAAAAGTTTACTTATTTGTATAAGTTTTTTTTTAAGTTTAAAAATAAGTCAAATCTAAACGGGCTCTAATGACTTGTTTATATTTACTTATTGTTTAGCTTATGCAAATAAATACAATAAGTTTTTATGTTAATTCATAAGAGTTTTTTTTTTTTTTTGTGAAATGTTAATTCATAAGTTTTCACTAACAAAAAGTGTATTTTAATCCTTTTAAAAAAATTGTATTTTAATAAACTATCATTTTATAAACTAGCTTGATAAACTTACAATAATACATAAAATCATATTTATTTACGTAATTTATTTTTCATAAGCTTAAAAATAAGTCAATTCGTTATTAAAAAAACTAAAAATAAATAAGATGGGCCTAAAATTGACAAATTTTTGCTCAAAGAATAATACATGTTTGTATTTATTTTTTTAGTATAAATCGAATATCCTCTTCGCACCGAGTAGGACCACAATGCATTAAGAAATCTCATCTAAATATTCTTGGACTGATATATTTGGGTTGTGTTTGACCCTACTTTTTTAAGGCTTAAAAGTTACTTTAAATATAAAGTTGAAAATAAAAATTTTAAATTTAAAGTTGTTTGGTAATTATTATTTTTTTCAACTTAATTATCAATTTTAGGTTAAAGTCAGTTTGGTAAAATATTTTTATAACTGTCTCGTGAGCTTAGCTCAATTGGTAGGACATCACATATTACATGCAGGGGCCAGGATTCGAACCCCGGTCATCCCACTTATCCACCTTATGAGTGGAGTTTCTAGCCACCAGGCTACTTGACAAAAAAAAAAAATATATTTTTATAACTAACCTATCATTAACTATCATTAATTCACTATCATCTAAATTTAAAAGATAATTATCTTGATTCTCAAAAAAAAAAAGATAAATTCACTGATAATAATAATTTATCACAAATTCACTACCGTTCTAAATTTAAAAGTTAAATGTTAATAACTAACTTATCATAAAAATTTAACTAAAGTGACTATCCATTGGATTTAAAGTTAGCGAAAAGATCGAATGAATAAGGGATAAATAGATAATTTTGACAACCCTAGTTTAAAAAGGGCTTAAGAAGAAATAAATAGGACTCTGAAGTAGAAGAAAGAGCGCGACAATGTTGCTTCATATACAACAACAGACACACAGGTTTTTTGTTTAGGGTTTTTCATTCTTCAAAGAAACAAGCTGCTAAGCACCGTTTTTTCGCCTCAACAATTCTTCGTCTCATTCATCAAATTGCACGGTAATGTCTCTCCTTATTCAATTCCTTCTTTCAAACGCTATTCATTCATACCCTTTTCGTTTATTGCTTCACTGTATTTCATTCTTAACTTGATTATCGTCAATGCTGCTTATTTTTGTCACTTTATTCATCTTTCAATATTGAATTTCACTATATATATATATGATTGATTGATTGATTATTATATATACAAACAGGATATATTTGAATTTTGAATTTGAATTTTAAGGCTGAAGCAAAGAATGGCTGATTTAGAGAATTTGCTTTTGGAGGCTGCTGGGAGAAACAGACATTCTCTCCCGCCTTCGAGTAAACGGAGTGACGGAGAATTTTTGGATGGTGGGAGTGGTTCTGATTCTGACTCTGATTCTGACGATGAGAATGGTTATCGCGGTAAAAAGCCGAGTCAGGTTCCTCTAAAGAAGAGAGGAAGAGAAGATGACGATGATGGTCGTTCTGAGGGGGATAGTAGTGAGGATTCTGATGTTGGTGATGATCTTTATAAGGATGAGGATGATAGAAAGAAACTTTCTGAGATGACTGAACTTCAAAGAGAGATGATTTTATCGGATAGGGCTTCTAAGAAGGATGATAAGGATTTTTTGGGTAAGATAGCGTCAAAGCGGGAGAAGGAAAAAAGGGCATCTTTGTCTAGAAGAGAGAGTCCTCCTCCGCCGATTCTGTCTTCTCGTGTGCGGTCATCTGCCAGATCTGCTGATAGGTCAGCTGCAAAGGATGGTGCATTGAATGAACTGCGTGCTAAGCGGTTGAAACAACAAGACCCAGAAGCGAAACGAAAGCTGAAAGAGGCGTCTACAAGCGAAGGACTGGGGCTTTTTTCAAGTCATAGTGGAAGTGATAGTAGGTCTCGTAGTGATGATGAAGGTTCGAATGGAGATGGAGGGATTATTGACAGCGATGACGACAAGATAATGTCTGGACGTGACATGCCTTCCTTTGAGGACATACGGGAAATCACCATTCCCAGGTCAAAACTTGCAAAGTGGTTGATGGAGCCGTTTTTTGAGGAGTTAATTGTGGGTTGTTTTGTAAGAGTTGGTATTGGTAGGTCAAAGACTGGACCTATCTACAGGCTCTGTATGGTGAAAAATGTTGATGCCTCAGATCCTAACCGGGTGTATAAATTAGATAATAAAACCACATACAAGTACTTGAATGTTGTATGGGGGAATGAAACTTCTGCTGCGAGGTGGCAAATGGCTATGGTTAGTGATTCTCCCCCACTTGAGGAGGAGTTTAAACAGTGGGTTAAGGAAGTAGAGCGAAGTGGTGGCCGGATGCTGATGAAGCTAGATGTGATGGAAAAAAAGCAAGCCTTACAGAAGATCAATAGTTTTGTTTACTCTGCAGCTACTGTGAAGCAGATGTTAGAAGAAAAGAAATCTACCTCACGGAGGCCACTAAATGTTGCAGCTGAGAAGGATCGGTTGAAAAGGGAATTGGAAATAGCTGAAAGCAAGAAAGATGGAGCTGCAGTAGAGAAGATCAAGACAAGACTGCAAGAGCTGGAGGAATCCCGGAAAGCTCAGGAGAAGGATTCCAAGGCTTTGAGGCTTTCTGAGATGAATAGAAAGAACAGGTTTGAGAACTTCAAAAATGCATCTGAAATGAAGCCGGTAAATAAAGCTTTGAAAGCAGGGGAGGCAGGTTACGATCCCTTTTCAAGGAGATGGACTAGATCAAGGAACTACTATAACTCAAAACCGGTTGAAGAGGATGCAGCTGAAAATAATAGTTCTGGGGATGCAGTTGGTGATAGAGGCAACAATGGGACGGGATCTGGTATGGTGGCCACTGCCGAGGCTTTAGAAGCTGCTGCTGGGGCTGGGAAGTTAGTCGACACAAGTGCTCCAGTGGATCAAGGGACGGAGTCATATGTACTGCACAATTTTGAGCTGCCAATATCTCTAGCCTTACTCCAAAAGTTTGGTGGAGCACAGGGAGTTCAGGCAGGGTTTATGGCAAAAAAGCAGAGAATGGAAGAAACTGTTGGATTTCGATTGCCAGAAAACGATGGAAGGAGTCATATGCTGACATTAACAGTTAGTGATTACAAAAGAAGAATGGGACTTCTTTAAAATCTGCTGAAGTGTCAAGGCAAAAGTTGGTTTGTATTATCTGCAGGTTTTGCAACTGATCATAGTGTTTTCAATCTGAGACAAACCCCTTAGCATTAAAGTTTAAATTTGTAGTTTAGATCTGAAACTCTTGTTAAGTTGAAGCAGATTTTTAATTATGTTATCCATTATTATTTATCCTGTTTCTCACTTCAGTTTTATTTTTCTATTTCTTTTTTTAATTCTCTTAGTGAATGTCTGAATGTTGTTATTTGGGAAATCTTTTCCATGTTGTTTCTTTGTTGTTAAATTTTGATTTTGTTCTTTATTGTTTTGGATGCTGTTATGCTAATTGTTTATGTCGTTCGTTGTTGTTATGCACGATTGTTCCATGTCCTCCATTTTCAAGACACTCCATCTCCCTATTTCTTTCTCGTCTGTTTCTCGCATACCTCTTCTTCATCCTTTCATCCTCCTTGAATCTTCTCCTTGCTCACTGCCAACTTCAAGTTCGAAATCTTAATTTGATATGTTTGCAGAACAATGTATTTGGAATCCTAATGTAAATTGAGTGGATCAAACTCGATTAATCTATCATCTTAACAAAAGAGAATGCTCCGTCAACCATTGTAGATCCACAAAACCAGCAATCTTTGTTTTCATTCCAATTTTGGTGTGCTTTTCCGCTTCTGCGCTGAGGTTTGAAATTCTTTCTGTGTTTTGGTGGCTACATTTATTCTTCACACTCTTCTTTTCCAATTTCTGCAGCAACCTCCATCCCACAGTCTCGAGGTTGGTCTGATTTGCTTTTAGAGACGTAGGAGTGGCTGGCTCTGATTTGGATTAGGGAGAGATACTGTTACTTTTGATTTTTCTGTGAATTTGATGTACACAGACTACACGGAGAATGCATTTTCTAGCTTCAGATCCTTCAATTGTTGAAAGAATGATAGGTTTTGTTTCATGGTTTAAGCTTTTGTCAATCTTTCTTATATATCAGTATCAATCCAAAAAGAAAAACTTCAAAACTAAAGACATGGTTTAAGCTTTTGTCAATCTTTCATGGTTTAAGGTTTTGTTTCATGGTTTAAGCTTTTTTTAATCAACGATCGATTGGGAGTAGTTTAATAACTATGAAGTACGGACATTCCTCGGCCAGTCATATTTTATGGTTGAAAAAACTCAAGAAGTAGTGTATTATTGTTAGACCAATGAGAAGCAGAAACATTTTCTCTCATTGAGTATAACCTTCAGAATCATGAAGAGATCTCAGAGCAATATAAAAGGGTAGTAAGCAAAATGGTGCATGCGGATCAAAAACTCAACTTTCATGTAGATCTCTTTTGCCTTTATGATCCCAGGCACCCAATAGAGAAGGAAATACACACGTTAGAAATATTGTTTGATTACATAATTTGTATAAGCACAGTTTTAAGGATAAAGCATCAATTAATGTATGTGAAATTTTGAAATAACAATCTGAATAAGAGAGTTCAATTTTGATACATGTAATTGTTTTTTTGATATGATTGTTATAATTGATTGAAAATATTAAACCAAAATAAAACTGTAGTTCAAAATTGTAAAAAAAAAATTACATTAGTAAAAAACATATGAGTCCACAAGTCTTAGCTCAACTGGAAAAAATGTCAAAATTGTTATGCCGAATAACTTTGTCATTTCATCTATCTAAAAAAAATGAATTAAATCAAATAGGGTGAAATAATTTTTTTAAAACTAAAATAGAGTGAATTTAAATTTTAGTCCATAAAAATAAAACATAATGTTTTTGTCTCCTAAAATTTCAGTTTTATTTTTGGGTCACTAATAACTAATGTATGTTTATGTTAATGTCATAGCTAAGACGTTTTTATGTTCAAAATATGTCAATGTTATTTCTATCTATTATGTCAAAACATGTCAAAATTATATTCATTGATTTTTATTTGAGAACAAAAATATTTAATTTTTATTTAACTCAGTGATTTTTTCTGGAGTATGCTCCTCTCAATGTCTTAACTTCAATTCTCCCTAATGCCAATTTCTGTAAGTGGACAGTAAGATTAAACTCCTCAAATCAATTCGTTCTTAGACCGAATACCGAGTTTTCAAAACAAAACTCACTAAATTTAATATACATAAATAGTTTTAGTTGTGTATTACACGAGTTTTACACTAAGTAGGAATACATTGTAATTTGAGCAAACGAAAAATCCACTCTCACATTTCAACTATTGGAAAAGTGTTATCTTTTGCTGACCTTAACCTAATGTTCTCATCACCGAGCAATTATAATAAAATGCTATCACCTCACACTTAACAATTTTCCCTTTATACCCTTTGAATACAATAGGAAATGCCATCATTTCATTTGAATCTTGATCTCTCACAAAGCAAGTCTTAAGGCTAATTCTTCAAAATTGGTTTCGGATTTTTGGTCAAAAAGAGTGAAACTGCCAAATGCAACATAACAGCATGATGTTGTTGTTGGTCAAACCAACTCATGCAAGATTAGTATGCAACATTCATGCCTATACCTTTTATGAATTTTATGTCTGTAACTTTGATTTATACTTATATTGATCGAACATGACAAATTTGGAAAACAACGACAATTAATATGATATTGAGTGTCGGCATAAGAAACTTGATGGCGTAGATACAACTTGGTAATTTTGGGTTGAATATGATAAGAAATATGATTTTGGAATTAAAAAGCATTACTTGAACAAAAGAAAAACAGCTGGTTTGATTACATCCTGCAGATGGTTTTTGGTTAAGAAGCCTATAGTTGAAACAAGTCACGGTGCAAAGGTAAGAATTTCACTTAGTTTATAAAATGGGAAGTTTGTAATACAAGAGTTTTGTGGAAACCCACAACCATCTTTTACAACGCGCAGAAACAACACACATGCTAACATCACATCATAAAATATCGGAAGTTCAAAGATATGAGATCGAAATGGCAGAGGACTCTGGTCTAAAGAAAAAACGCTTCATTTCAATTTATGAGCTCACATGCAGGAGGTAAAACTAATCTTGGATTTACACAATTGGATGTCAAAAAATATCTTCAAGCAAAAAGGTAGAATAGAATGGTGCATGGTAGTCTTTGTTAGATTCAGAGATACAAATTAAGAGAAAGAGAAAGCGGCTAGGGTTTCAGTAATATCAGAATATCATTGCTTAACAAAATCAGGATTACACCGAGAATATATATAGAAAACCTAAACTGACTAAACTACTAACTTACAAACATAGGTCAAATATCATAAGTCCACTAATACTATTATCTAACAGTCTTGTGCAGTATTTTCAAGTCAGATGTTGGACAATCCATCATTTTATCACGCATATCAAATAGATTGTAACGAACAAATCACAAATATGTAATAATCTTGGATTATGGATATTTCAGTGACTACTATACCAATCTTGTTAATCAACTGCTTGAATTATTTTTAGAATTTAACCATAATAGGGGCACAATTATTTTTTTGGGGTTGCACTATTATACGGTGAAATTGTTAAATCATTCAAACGGTTATTTGTAACATTTCTTGAAGCACGTAAAGCATCAAACATTGTTCACCGATGGATTTGGATTCTCTACATTTGTTCTTCCTAAATTCACCTACATTCAAGTAAAAAGTAACTAGGAAAGAGAAAATATTGTATTTTCAAGTGCGTTTATGTTTATTGTAAAGACAATAATACCCTTAAGTTTTGTCCAAATATAGGAAATGTAGGAAAATGTGACTTTAGGGAATCCAAATATGTTCACGGACCAAGCCCAAGCAATGGTTAAAGCACTAGCTAAGGTAATGTTAGAGATTTGACATAGGTTATATACATGTCATTCAATGCAAAATGGGACAAAAAAACCTGGATAACTTGATGAAAGGGGGAAGACATTTGTTCATCCGATTTTAAGAAATGCATGTATGAATGTGATTAGGAAGCGAAGTTTGAGGCAACTTAGAGAAAATTGGTTACATGATTTAATGTTAGTGATCTCAACTCATCACCAACCATTCATTCTTCTCGATGTGCCGTTGTGCCGTCCTCAACACGTCGTTATTCTCGTGTCGTCGGATCCCATCAAGTTCTTCTCGTTGTGACGTCACAGATAGTCATTACTTTGTAAATTATTTTTTTATATATTATATTTGTAATGTATTTATTTATAGCGCCACTCAAAGTTACCATTTTTCTCAAAGATTAAATTAAGTTTTTTACGATTTCTCGAAATAACCAAATTTTATTTTTCTCATCGTGACATCACATAAATAGTCATTACTTTGTAAATTAATTTTTTTATATTTTATATTTGTAATGTATTTATTCATCTTAGCGCAACTCAAAGTTACCATTTTTCTCAAAGATTAAATTGAATTTTTTACGATTTTTCGAAATAACCAAATTTTATTTTTCTCATCGTAACGTCACATTGATAGTCATTACTTTATAAATGATTTTTTTATATTTTATTGTAATATATTTATTTATCTTAGCGCAACTCAAAATTACCATTTTTCGCAAAGATTAAACCGAATCTTAAGATTTCTCGAAATGACAAAAATTTATTTTCACACTTGTTTTTTCGGTCATAAACATATACGACAAATTAATCAACAAAAAATTATATTTGGTCTAAACTTTAGACCAAATACATAAATTTTGTTGACCAAATTCATACTAAATCTGAATAAATTAATTTTGTTGACCAAACGTGTCTTATATATTTGTTGAAAAAATGCTGTGACAACTACGTGGCATAATGCGATAGGTAAACTAAAATAAATGCCCAATATAAATATCCACATTAATTTTTGTCAAAGGTCTTATAAAATCTTGTCCTCTCTCATAATAATAACATACTAGTAGTACACAAAAAGATTCCTTCTTTTTCTATCCAAAATCCCACACTGCATGTAACAACAAAAATAAATTCCAACTTAACTTTCTTCATATTTTCTCTTCCCAAAAAACTCCATGGCTTCAGATTCCAATTCAAATCTTAGAATCACCATTGAAAGAAATCCTTCTCAATCACGTTTAGCTGAATTAAACATCAAATGTTGGCCAAAGTAAGCATTCTAAATCACTCTCTCTATTTTTATTTTATTTTTTGCATATATATTAAATCTAACATAAAGTTTTTATTTTGTATAATGGGGGGGTGTGAAAATAAAAAGATGGGGTTGTTCACCAGGAAAATATCAATTGAAATTTGATGCTGAAGAAACATGCTATTTATTGAAAGGGAAAGTGAAAGCATACACAAAAGGTTCATCAGATTTTGTAGAGTTTGGAGCTGGAGATCTTGTCACCATTCCAAAAGGACTTAGTTGTACTTGGGATGTTTCTATTGCTGTTGACAAGTACTACAAATTTGAATCTTCTTCTTCTTCATCTTCACCATCTTGTTAATTTTTATTACTATATTATAATATTATTAATGTTGTATTTAATTTAATTTAAAATTATATACAATATAATATAATTCATTGAAATTTTGTTCAATATTTGTAGCTAGTAGTGTATTTGTTTTTTTTTTTTTTTTGTATGTGGTATTGTGGTTGGAATTAAATTGAGAATGAGATGCCTCTGACATGAATATGGTAAGAGAGAGAGAGATATTTAATATTTATAAATTTGATTGTTATGGTCAAAGATAGAGAAAAAAGAAATGAGTCAAATGCATGTAATGTTGTTCTGTTCAAACCAAACTACGTGTTAAAATGTAAAACGCCGCTTTTATTGTTGGTTTGACTGGTCAACGATATGGATAATTTTTTTAACATATGATTCAATGATATTAATGAGAGAGTGTGACATTATATTCTATAGAGGGAATGGAAATGATTTAGACACGTTAATTTGCTGTCCATGTCTTGTAGTTAGTAATTCATTTATCATCTCAGGACCACGATGGTACGATACGACCCATTCCTCCCCCTCTCTCTTGTACTACTTTGTCATGTACGGTGTCTTAAAAGAGTAAAAGTATTTCTTCTGATAAAATAGTTCGTTGATGTTGAATATTTTATAAGTAAAATGACTCGTAAATTAAATGTCTTAAATTTTTGAATAAAAATATGGTGTAAAATTGACTTATATAGTTACTCAATGTTCAATACGGCGATCCAGTCCAATAAAAGTTCCTCTCTATAGCCTAATAGTGATGGTAGGGATGACAATGAGTGCCCGTGCGTGAGGGTTTTGCAATACTCAAACTCACGCCCGAAACAAACATCCAAATTCAAAGACTGTTTGGGTGGCAAATCAAAACTCACGTCCACACCCATTGAGTTCGGGTTTTTTCACCCAAACCCAAAACTCGTAGCTAAAACACGCATAATTAATTAATTACTTACCAAAACTCGGCCCGAATTATTTTTGATAAAATGGCAAAGTACAAAGTACAAGCAAATGACAAAATAACATAGTTTACAAATGTCAAAACACAATACAATAGTAATATCAAATTTCAATATAAATTTCAAGAATTTTGACACACAAGCTTTCCATCAGCAAAAATGACAAAATAACATAGTTTAACATAGTTTACAAATGTCAAAATAAAATACAATAGTAATATCAAAGTTCAACATAAATTTCAAGAATTCTGACACACAAGCTTTCAATCAGCAAGCTTATGAATGATTCGCGTGAAAGGAATGTGAACCCTAATTTCAAGAATTCATGTGATGCGGCTGTGAGTGATTCACGTGAAAGCAATATATGATTGTGAACCATAATTTTATTGACACTAATATATATATAATTAGGGTTAATTAGGTAATTTCACATATATTCGGATGAGTGTATGAGTTTTGGGCGTCACCCAAACCCAAACTCAATCAACTCGAATTTCGCCCGTTGACTTGAGTTTGAATTCGGGTGGATCTGTCGAGTTTAGATTTTCCTGTCATCCATAATTGAAGGTGTGAGAATAAGTTGAGTATTGTAAAATATAAGTATGTTTTGATTAAAAAATTTAAGGTGTAAACTTAGTATAAGGCTTGTCATAGACTTATTATAAAGGTTACGTTATTTATGGTGGGTTAGTCTACTTTGAAAACTATTTTATATGGTATATTTAAATTAAACAAATTTGATCTAAATTTAAATAGAATAAGGAACTAATAATTCATTGAAATTAAATTTCATTCTGATATTTTGACGACAAAAAAGATCAACTTTCTTTTATTTATCAAAAAAAATCATTTTTGTATTTATTTTTATTGGATCAGAATGAGATGACTCCGTCAATGGTGGGGCTCGAAATAGTTGCATTGGCATTAGGTTTTATGGTACTAAGTATTTCAACGTTCAAATCAGTATGTGATTGATGAGTAGTGAAGTAAAAAATGATTGAATTGTTTAACTTGGCACCAAAATCTTGTCCATATAATATATAGGGTGGAGAAGGTAATTATAACTGTCTACGACAACTTGATAGCAGCTAACATAGAGCAAGATGAGCCGTTGAAATGAATCCAATGGTCCTAGTAATGTTGCTGGTGATTATTCGCTACAGGAAGTGTACAAGAGCAACATTGTATGTTACCCTTGGCTTATATGCCTGCAAAGCTACCGAAATGAAGTGGATTTAGACTCGATTTAAGATGATTGGACCGCTTAAATTGGATTTCGTCCATGCTATATTTAACGTGACATTTTAATGAATCTTACTGCATATAGGATATTAGATTTCAAATCTTTTAAGATTTAAATACATTTTTTATTCTCTTATTTTGACAAATATGAATTTTTTAGTCCTTTGATTTTTAAAATATATTTTTGGTCGCCGTTTTCAAATCAATATCGATGTCTCCTCCATTCCTCCAACACAGTTTCACTTTCGAGATTCCCAATTTAGTTGTGTTGCACCATAAAACATAGTGGGGGCCAGAAAAAACCACCAAAGATTGAAAAATAGGGACCAAAATTTGAATTTAAAAATATGATCGAGGATTAAAAGTTAATCTTGATCAAAATGATGGACAAAATTGTATTAAATTAAGTTTATATTTATATAATGCAATTTTTTTTAAGGTACGAAATTTAGTTCCTATTTGACCCAGCTTATTTTCTACTTTTCTACTTCTCCTTAAACGAATTAGATAAGTAAAAAATTGTGTTTGACCCTATTTTTCCAAAAGAAGTAGAGAAATAAAGTAGTAAATAAGTAGAAAGCAAAGAGAAATATGGTCAAACACAATTTTTTATTTCTCTACTTTATTTAAGGAGAAGTAAAAAAAATAGAAAATAAGCATGGGGCCTTAATATAATAATAATATTAGAACAATATTATTGATATTTGTTTAAATAAATCCGCCGAAAATAATATTTTTTATGACTTGTAACATGACTATTAATCTATTATAACTAAATAGGTGTAGATTTTTAAAAGAGCCAATGTTAACAAGTGTCGTTTCGGGCACTAGTTTAGAAAATAAAACAAAAAAATTTATTATATATTTTTGAAAAATAAATTACACAATGCGTCTTAAGAATTTTTTATTATATTTAATTTATTAACATAGTATTACTAGTCTTCTTTAAAGAGATGTACTACTTCATCTTTCGGGTGAAAACATCTGTTTGGAAGGGGTTTGGATTCTTCCCCTTTAAAAATCTTATATTCCCATACATTTAATTTTTAGGTCAATTTTGTACCACCTATTCTATTATCTGTCAGAGTTGTCAAATGGGTTAGTTCGGTTGTTAAATGGGTTAGTTTGGGCCAGTCTGGTTCGGCCGAGTGAGCCATATTACTCGGCTCTATTATTATTGGGCTACATATTAACGTGCATGTCCCGCCCCTACATGAGCAGTGTGGGCTAATGGGCAGTCCGACCCATTTAATTTTACCTTTTTTGTTTATTCAATTTTTTTTATCTCACTTTGATATGATATATTAGTTCCTCATAATTATCAATTTTATTGACATATAATTGTATTCAACTGTAAATAATTTTTATATCAGTACTAAATATCAATTAAACTCTAGTTTGATTCCTATAAAAAAATTAAATCAAATTAATAAATTATAAACTTAATTTTTTAATTAGATGATATTTTTTAATGTTTTTATTGATATTATTTTTTTTAAAAATGTCATTTTTAAATAATGGGCTGACCCGAAACTCAATTGCCTAACCCGGCCCATACCAATTTTTATATGGGCTTGGGCGAAAAAGATCCGATTACATTTGAGCTACGTTTTGTAGGCCCGATCTGTCCATGTCCGACCCAACTTTACAACTAATTCTCTCTACACTTTCTCTCATAGCATATAATGCATATTTGTATTAAACTAGTTTAAAGACTCGAGCATTCGCACGGGTCTATTGATTTTTATTCGATATTTATTTATTTTATTTTTCGATATTTTTTTCATTTGAGAGTTAAGTTTGTCATTATATTAAGGTAGAAAATTTGTTATATAATATTGTTAAAATATAAGTAAAACTATTGTGTTATTTCTTCTAAAACTTATTAAATAAATAAATTTGATTATAATTATTACTAACAAATTTTATCCAATTTTTTATGTATCAATGACAAATAATTTTCCGTATATATTTTTTTAATAAAATAAATTAAAAGATAAAGAAAAAACGAATGAGTCAAATACATGTAATGTTCTGTTCAAACCAACCAAGCCATACGTGCTAAAATGAAAAACACCGCTTTCAGGGGCGGCCCTAGGGAGGTGCAGGGCCTCCAAATATTTGGGGCCTCAATTTTTATTTTTTTTACCTAGAGGTGTAAATAGTAAGTCATCAGTCTACTTCCAGCAGCCCAGCCCAGTCAATTAGAATCCTGACTTGCTGTTTACACCACCAAGGCTACGATTAATTGTTGTTTGCACCCTCTAGTTAATTTCTTTTTTTGGTATTAATTTACATTTTAAATAGAAAATTGCTCTTTTATAACAATTTTCATTTTTTTTATTAAGAGTCCATTTTTACGATGAGAGTTGGACCTCTAATTTAATTGGAACGACCTTTGCTTATTACTCAGTTTTTCCGATTTTTCTTTTATTATAATTGCTAATTTATTCTTCTACTTTGCTAATTTGTGATTGTATTTGGAAATTGCTAATTGTCTCTTAATTTTTTTTTGCCGGTTCAACTTCAACATTGCTTATAAATCCGTTTTAACTTCAATGTGAATTATTATTATTATTTATATATTTATTAGGATTTACGTTTAACATTTAAGTCGGACCTCCAAATAGTCGGGACAGACCCTGGCCGCTTTTATTGTTTCTTTGACTGGTCAACGATATCATATATATTACTCTCATTTAATTTTATAAGGAACATTTTAAAAAAAATCACATGATGAATAAGTCTCTAATTGTAAGGAAATTAAATTTTCTTATTAATAATTCTACAATTTTATATTTTATTCCAAAACCAATATGAAAAATAGACAGTATCTCTAATTAATTACTAGCATTAGAATTGTTTTTAGTCCTTATAAAATTAGCAATTTAGGTTTTTGTCCCTGTAAAAAATCCTCCTGTTCCGTCCTTGTAAAATTTAAACCCATAAGTTTTAGTACCTAATGCGATCTGTCAGCAAATTAAATCGTGACGTGGATTTGGTTCGGTGAAGTGGCAAGCATCATGTGGGATGAGTTGAAAAAGTCAACAAAAAAAATTAGAGCACCCACATCTATCACATTTATTTGGGTTCTTTAAATGGATTCCATTTAATATTTTATATTATTTTATATTTTTCAATTATTTAAAGGAAAATGATAAGAAACACTGTTTAAGAAAACAAATATAGTAATATAACATTTGAGTTTGTGTAGTCAACTCTTTAAAAATCTAGAATTTTGTTTAAATCCATTAAATTCAAAACCAGCCAATGAACTAAAAGGATAGAAGTAATTCCAGAAGCAGCAACACCAACGCCACTTAGAATTGAAGGGCACAAAGATTGGGAGTTTTATTAGCATTCAAATTAAAATTCTCAGAAGATGATCCCAACTAGAACCACTCTGTAGCATTTTGTGCACCCATTCAAGCTTTTAACACTAAACCAATGTCTCATGGATTGATAAAAGGATTAAAGCAATGCTCAAATTCAAATGAATGTTGTAATTTTCATTTAAAATGTTCTTTTATTTGCACTCACTTTAATAATTTACACTCACTTTATTTTAAAAAGGGACACATGACTTAACACACGACTTTTCCACTTAAATTAATTATTTTATTTAATTAATTAAATGACATTGACATAATTACCCTTCTATTTATAACATGTTTGTGTAGTGGTAATTGGTTTTTTTATCCAAAGTAAAAAGGTGCACTTTACTAACTTAGACCTTTATGTTTTTAGGTGGATTTAAGGTAACAAACTTATATATATTACTAGGGTATCCTGATCTAAACACATGTACAACAAAAAATTTAGAGAGGAGAAAAGAGAGTAAGAAGGAATGGTAAATTTTTTCAACCAATATTGTTAATACGCACTATCAAGTGCATAGTTTGGTCAATTATAAGTTGAATGTATATCTAAAATTCAAAGACTACGTGTGAAGCTTAAAGAAGCTAAAAGGTTGATATATGAGTGCTTTTTCTAGGAACATGGTTAGTAATGACAATTACTTTTTTTTTTCTACAAAAGATGGCCGAAGCCCATATTAAAATTGACCTTTTACAAAAAGGATTAATATATAGGGCCAAAACTGCTATTTTAAAATATAGGATGTCAAAATTGCAATTTTTTAAAATTTAATGGGTCAAAAATACAATTTAGCTTAATTAATAATACAACGAACTTTATAAATACCTGAGCATGCCAAACTGAAAGATTTCAAGAAGAAGAAAAATTGAACAGCCAAAATCAAATCTATATATTCTTATTTTTAGGCAACAGATTTTATTTGTTATAACAATAAAATATACTTAATAGATAAATCAATCCAAAATATTTGATTTAAAAGAAAACTTAAAATCACCAAAATCAACTATAAAACTTTATTTTCGATTAACGATGACCTAGAGTCATTAGTCATATATTTTAACCAAAAATTGCTTTCAAAACAAAACAATTTTTTTTTGAAAAACTGCATAACTTGTTAATCTTATTGTTGTCCGCCGTTTCCAAAAGGATTGATACAATATTCACTTTAATTGCTATTATTTAGGCCAATATAATATTATATACAATAATCATCTTATGGAGCTTCTAAGGTACATTCGAATAATTCAAATGTATCGGTATTGGCCCGGCTTTTATATGTCTCAGAAGCTGACTGAAAGTCAAAAGTGAAAATAAGAACTTTCAAAAAATCAGCAAAAGTTGTTTGGTAATTGTTGTTTTTTTAGCTTCAAAGTTAGTTTTAATCTAAAATTTGTTTGGTAAAATATTTTTTTTTAAAAAAGATTTGTACCAACAAAAAACAAATTTCAAAAAAGATAATAACAACTAATAATATTTAAATTAAAACAAACTAAAAAATGAAAAAAAATAATAAAAATAGCCTTCAGTAGGATTCGAAGCGGGATCATAGCAAAAAAAGCTCCGGATTTTTTTTTAAAAGTAGGTTTCAACCTCTTCTCCTAGAAGATCATTTAATCCAATTTTGCACATTGAAAAAATCCACTTTTTACGGTTAAGAGTTTTATTAAACATGTGTTTGACCCAACTTTTAATTAAAAAGAGAATAAAAAGCTAAAAAAAGTCGGGCCAAATGGAGCCTAAGTCAGTAAATTGATAAATTAACAATTATTTTTAGAAATTATAAGAAACTATTATCTAATTATTGTATTTTAGAAATAATAATATCTCAAGAAACAACACAATTTCATGGTTTATAACCATTGCACTAATTTTTCTAATATTTTTTAGAAAAATAATCAATATGGACTATTATGATGAATAAAAATTCAAAAATTATCAAGTTTTATATTTTTGACAATTTTGATGAATAATATTTAATTACGATAATCAATTTAATGATAAGAAAAATAATTTCCTTTAAAAAATATGCATTTACATATTAATTTAATTACCTAATGTATCGATACATTAGGAATTATCATATGTACCATAGAATTTGCCACCAATTTATCTGATAAACTCAATCCTTATAGTGTAAACCAAAATTATGGAACAAATAAACTTGAAATCGGCACATAGTCAATTAATGCATTCCAATTTCAAATGAAAATAATAAACTAAAGCACCGAGTAAATAAAGCAACTGCATAACCTCGTTTATCAACACTTAATCATGGATCAAAAATTGTCACGACGCTTGATATATAGATGAAACCAACATAAAAAAAAATCACCCAAAATTGATAAAAATTAATCTTGTTTCGTATGAAAAAGGATCACGAGAAATTAAACAATAACATGAACATATTGCTCAACCAAAATAAGAAACAACTTCAACAAATCAAATATGAAAGACATGCTCTGATACCAATTGAAATATTAATTTACTAATTAATTATATATGAATACCCGAATATGAATCACTACATATGAACAAACCATAGTCTCTCGGCAGCAATTCTGAAACGCAAAGAGAGATAGGCAGATGACACGTATGACTTGTGGTTCTTCCTCTATTTGGACTATTTATGTAGATGTGTCGCTTCCGGTATATTGGGGACCATAACCTATGTAGTTGATGACCTATTAGAGTTTATATTATTCTCAAATGGGTTATCACATTCCCATCCACTCATATTGAGTGCATATCAATTAATTAAATATTTAATTAATTATCTAATTAGAAGTCTAAATTAGCCTTATTACTTAATTTGACCGCTAATCAATCAAGACTCTTTATTGATATCTAATATAATTACATAATGATATTTGTCCACATAATATTATTGGAATATAATCAAATATTCCAACATGTGAACCACCTTCTTCCAAATCTTCACCGGCATCTACAAAAAAGAGAGAAAAAAAAAGAATCACATTTAAAACCGAGTTAATCAAAACGATCCTACCTCCAAGACTAATCTGTTTATTCCTCAGGCTAATCTGTTAATCAATCTATGAAAAACATATTCTCTCAAGTATTTTTCTTTTAGGTTTATCATTTTATCGATATTACCATTAAATAAAAAAATGTGAGATTAATTTTAATATTAAAAATTAGAGTAAAAAAATCAATAGTTAAATTATAATTAAAACCAATATGCATGTTTGATCTAAATTCCTCCTTGAATGAGTACACAGTCATATAGATGAAAATTTAAATCGCCAATTTTAGAGACTAAAAAAATACATATGAAACTTTTACTTCGTTTAAAAGTTGACTTGAGCATCAGAGTGTCTGTATATACAACATTCTTCTCGATTGCAATCCTAGTGTTGTAAAACACCACCGGCTACATCGATTTTGATTAGGTAGAATAATATGATCAAAATAGATCATATGAATAATATACAAGGTCAATGGTAAAAATATTTTTTTTTAGTTGAATATGAATATATATCATGATGCCAAAAAGTTGGTTAAAGAAATGCCAAAAAATTGGTCAAAATAGATCTTATGAATGAATATGAATATTTTGTAAGTTGAATATGAATATAAATGGTAACAATATTATATACTCCGTATTAATTTAAAACAATTTTTTGGACTAAATTAATTTAAAACAATTGAAAATAGCACAAACAAACTTTTATTGGATGTCTTCAGATCTCCTTTTTATAAAAACGGATTGAATCGAATTTAATTACTTTAACCAAAGCAAAATCTAGTTAAAAAAACGGATAAAATCTAGTTTGTATATTTTTATTTTTTTGACAAGTCTAGTTTGTATTTGTATCTTTTATAAAATAATATAATCTAGATTGTATCAAAAACTAAAAAAAAAAAAAAAATCTAGTGCAAGATTTTAAAGAGAAAAATATATTTTAGGTTTAGATATAAATAATAGATGGCAACAAGCATTCCATAGGATGCATCTTTCTCTAATTCCTTGTCAAAGATGCCGTCTTCCTCTCATAAAAAGAGAAGAATGAACGAATCTTCCCGGCAGTCAATTTGTATGGTGCCGGATTCAATTCTCTGTCACATACTTTATTCTTTACTGTTAGAAATAATATAAAACCATTGATGTAGCCTTTCCTAACAGCTTAAGCTTTTGGGATAATCGGTTATTTGACATGGTATCAGAGCCTCTATGACTAAGTGGTCTAGAGTTCGATCCCCGCTCCCCTCACTTTCTAATTAAAAAGTGGAATTTAAGCATATGGTAGGTGGACCTATGCATTATCCACGCTTCAAGCCCAAAATGGGCTCTTGCGTGAGGGGGCGTGTTAGAAATAATATAAAACCATTGATATAACTCTTCCTAACAGCTTAAGCTTTTGGGATAATCGGTTATTTGACATGGTTTTTTAAAAATAATCATCTAGATTTATTCAAATAACCGATTATCCCAAAAGCTTAAGCTGTTAGGAAAGGCTACATCAATGGTTTTATATTATTTCTAACACGCCCCCTCACGCAAGAGCCCATTTGGGCTTGAAGCGTGGATAATGCATAGGCCCACCTACCATATGCTTAAATTCCACTTTTTTAATTAGAAAGTGAGGGGAGCGGGGATCGAACTCTAGACCACTTAGTCATAGAGGCTCTGATACCATGTCAAATAACCGATTATCCCAAAAGCTTAAGCTGTTAGGAAGAGTTATATCAATGGTTTTATATTATTTCTAACATTTACCAACCAAATTTGCTGCAACCACAAGTATACTCTCAAAGAGATGGAGATATTTGTGGCTCTCAGTTCTTGCTCTCGACTTTGATTCCAGCGACTTCAAAACTTCTGACGTGTTAGGCCGTGTAATGCACTCAACAATGAACCGGCGAGATATTACACTACCCATCCATTCCTTTCGTGTCAAATATCATAGCGGTTGTAACCAAAAGGATGTCAATGAATTTGTTGAACGTGTAATGCATCGAGGAATACAAAACTTCGATCTCAACCTGTCTGACTATTATCGCTATTCAATTAAATTACCAGTTACCATCCTTAGTTGTAGAACACTAAGGGTTCTTAAGTTGACAAGCATAACAGTGAAAAGTAGTCCTGATGAGGTGGATTTAGATTTACCTAGCCTTAAAACTCTTCATCTGAATAAGGTTTATTTTGAACGTTATAGAGATCTATTGAGCATTGTATTAACAAGTTGTCCTATTCTAGAGGATTTGGAAACAATACATTGTTTAGCATTTGATTTGGATCAACTTTTTGTGATGAACTCAACAAGAGTGATACCTAAAGGCAGAAGATATGATTTCGAAGTTGCAAAATATATTAGTGAGAATTCAAAAGTACTAAATACTATGACAATTAATAGTACATGCTCTCTAGATACTGAGGCAAAGCAGCAATTGTTGATGAAATTATCTTCGTGCACAAAAGAGCCTGCAACATATAAACTTGTATTTGATTGATCATGGCTATGCCAAATCAGCTCTAGCTTTTATATTAGATTCTAATAAGCAATAATAGGATGTGATTGTTTTAATTTGAAATTAGGAGTTTTATCATTTTCCAGCAGTTGAGATTTACAGCACTAATAAAGTGTTTAATACTTGAATTTGTGTTTCTTAAGTTTGCCACTTATATATTTTCTCAAGCATGTAGTTCTATGTTTGTTGATAACAAATCCGCATGTTTGCTGCAAATTCCTCCTTCAATGAATACACAGCCATATAGATGGAAATTTCAGAGACTAAAAAAACATTTAATCCCACAATTTAGTACTACCTCCGTACCAAATTATATGTCACTTTGAGGAAAAAATTTGTACCAAATTATATGTCACTTTACATTACCAAGAAAGCATTTAATGCAACTTTTCCTATTATACCCTTAACTATTTATTACTCTCTCTTCTTTCAATTTTTCAATTTATTTTTTCAATACCATAAATGAAGGACAATTTTGTAAATTAACTCATAATTTATCTTTTCCATACAACAATGATTACATTTCTTAATATGTGTAAAAATGTCAAAGTGACATATATTGTGGTACAGAGGTAGTATTGAATTCTCAGTTTCTCACAGATGTTTCAATCGATTATTTAACTTAACCTCAAGTTAATATAGAAGGCTCTACTGTAAGTAATGATGTTAAAAGCATGTGTTCCTTAAATTCACTTATAAATAATAGATGGCAATGAGCATTCCATAGGATGCATCTTTCTCTAATTCCTTGCCAAAGATGCAGTCTTCCTCTCATAAAAAGAGAAGAATGAAGGAATCTTCCCGGCAGTCAATTTGTATGGTAGATAGAATTAGCGACTTACCGGATTCAATTCTCTGTGAGATACTTTATTCCTTTCCAATTAATTATTTTATTTAATACTTTATTCACTTCAATTAATTATTTTATTTAATTAATTAAATGATATTGACATAATTACCCTTCTATTTATAACATGTTTGTGTAATTGGTTTTTTTTGTCCAAAATAAAAATGTGCACCTTACTAATTAACTTAGACATTTATGTTTTTAAGTGGGTCTAAGGTAACAAACTCATATATATCACTAGGGTATCCTGATCTAAACACATGTACAACAAAAAATTAGAGAGGAGAAAAGAGAGTAAGAAGGAATGTTAAAAAATTTCAACAATATTGTTAATACGTACTATCAAGTGCATTATTGAGTTTGGTCAATTATAAGTTAAATGTGTATCTAAAATTCAAAGACTACGTACGTGTGAAGCTTAAAGAAGCTAAAAGGTTGATATATGAGTGCTTTTTCTACAAACATGGTTAGTAATGAAGTTCGCAGCAAAATGAAAAAATGTGAAATTTTTAGATGAAAGGAGGATACATTGTTTCAAATTTAATACTCGTCCTAATAATTCCAATAGGATTTTGTAGTCTATGTATGCAAAATAGGAATTAATTAGGAATGATGTTAAGTTGCTACATATCATAAACCTTAAATATGTAATTCATAGTATATCGTTTAGTTACTTTGTCAAAATCATCCTCATCTCATTTTGCTCTTTGTTATAGTAATTTAGAATAAAAATTTATTTGAAAGTTATTAAAAAAGCAATGATTTATTTGAAAGGGTTAGAAATAATATAAAATTATTGATATGACTCTATCTTAACAGATTAAACTTTTGGGATAATCAGTTATTTAATATGGTATTAGAGTCTATCCTAGATCCGTTTGTTGTTTGTTGTGGAGACATCTCATATTTGGATCACCTGTTATTGTTGATTTCACGCATCGAACCCAATATTGCTGGGCGTGATGGAGTGTGTTAGAAGTCCCACAAATGGTTCTAGGATAAACTCTGATACCATATTAAATAACCGATTATCCCAAAAACTTAAGCTGTTAAGATAGAGTCACATCAATAATTTTATATTATATCTAAGAGAAAGTAAAAGTTTTATATTATTTCTAAAAAGTAAACGCACATTTGATAAAGAGGGAACACTCTTGTAACTTAATCAATGTTTTAATCTACACCATTTATTTTAATTTAATGGTTGAGATTCATTCTCATATTCTCACATAAATATATCATATTGTGAAGGTGGTCCACCGTGGACAAGTGATATACCAAACATATGTTTGCTTCTCCTGAAACCAGGTTAAGATTCTTAGAAAAGAATCCTACTGATTCAATAGTATATATTGGTTCAGTTGTTGCTGTTTACCAGGTTAGTTTCTCATATATTTCACAAAACCTTCCTCAATTTTTCCTTTTCTCCCATCACATTATATATATGGTCAATAAAAAATATTATTAATGAAAGGGGCACTACAAATATTTTACAACCTTTTGAGAAAGGATTTTAACTCTTATCACATTACAATATCAAATTTGTACTACCGAGTTCACATAAACAATAAACAATGTTAATTGCTAATATTTTCTTGGGACTTGGACCTCAAATATTGATGAGGTCTCTTGTTTCACCAAAATTTCCTTGTGTTTGTGTACGATTGAAAGACATGCTACCCAGTTGTGGTTCGATTCAACAGAGTCAATTATGCCAATGTATCAACAAACAACTATGTTTTGGATGAGATTGAAGAATTCAAATGAATAATCTATTTTAATTTTTCAAATAGATTCTTAAGATTATCAATCTTTCGCAACTCGCTACCTAGTTATGATTCGATTAAACAACAATAGATGAATGGAAGCAAAGCTAAAAGTTACTGGCATAAGAAATTTCATGTCATGAAGAAAAATGTATATATATATATATATATATACATTTTGATAGGAGTTTGCTAATTTACAACCATATAAAAACATTAAGGTGTAAATTAGCAATGCGCACCTTTTTACTTTGGACAAAAAACCCTTGACATTTTGTTATTTTACACTAGAAAATTGAGGGTTAAATATGTAAATTTTATTAAATGTTGTGCACCCATTTGCTAATTTACACCCACATAATTATAAATATATGCAACCTAAATAAACAACTTAGGAAATTAAAAAAGACAACTTGATACAATCCAAACACAAATTTATAATTTACATTATTTTGGTTTTTAAACAAAACATTATTCATGGTCAATCTCTCTTACCTTGAGAAAAAGGAAGAAAACTTGAAGGATAGGAAGTAGAAGATGATAACACCACCACCACCACCATCCAAAAGGTTACTAGGAGGGTGTATGTGGTTGAGGAGGAGGAGGAGGAGGAATGAATGCTTAGCTTAGAAGGAGGTGAATTTGTTTTTGGTAGTTTGAATTATCTAAACGTTTATCATTTTCCAGCGGTCGACTTACATTACTAATAAAGTGTTTAATATTTGAATTTGTGTTTCTTAAGTTTGCCACTTATATATTTTCTCAAGCAATGGTTTCTGGATCGAAATACTCTTCTTCTTCTTTAAATTTAATTGTCCTAATTTATTGTCCTGTTTTATTTTTTATTTATAATTTAATTGTTAAATTAGATCTGAATTTCTGGACTACATCCATACTAACAAGGGAAAGCAGAACTTGATAAGGAAGTTATTAAGAGGTAACATAGCTAACTAAACACTATTATTATTATTAGCATTTATTGTAGTTTTATATTATTGATTGATCTATTGTCAGACCTGTATGCTAAGGACCTCATGGTCAATCTCTCTCACATTGAGAAAAAGGAAGAAAACTTGAAGGATAGGAAGAAGATAATAACACCACCACCACCACCATCCAAAAAGGTTACTAGGAGGGTGTATGTGGTTGATAGGAGGAGGAATGAATGCTTAGCTTGGAAGGAGGTGAATTTGTTTTTGGTAGTTTGAATTATCTAAACGTTTATCATTTTCCAAGTACTAATAAAGTGTTTAATATTTGAATTTGTGTTTCTTAAGTTTGCCACTTATATATTTTCTCAAGCAATAGTTTTTGGATCAAAATACTCTTCTTCTTCTTTAAATTTAATTGTCCTAATTTATTGTCCTTTTTTTTTTTTTTTTAATTTAATTGTTAACTTAGATCTGAATTTCTGGACTACATCCATGATGACAAAGGAAAACAGAATTGGGATAATGAAGTTATTAAGAGGTAACATAGTTGACTAAACATTATTATTATTATTATTATTATTATTATTAGCATTGATTGTAGTTTTATATTATTGATTGATCTATTGTTAATTTCTGTAATTTTTTTAAAAAAAAAACAAGAAGAAACAATTACTTGAATAAGACGTGAATGCTAAGGAGCTCATGGTCAATCTCTCTCACCTTGAGAAAAAGGAAGAAAACTTGAAGGATAGGAAGAAGAAGATGATAACACCACCACCACCATCCAAAAAGGTTACTATGAGGGTGTATGTGGTTGAGGAGGATGAGGAGGAGGAATGAATGCTTAGCTTAGAAGGAGGTGAATTTGTTTTTGGTAGTTTGAATTATCTAAACGTTTATCATTTTCCAGCAGTTGACTTACCGTACTAATAAAGTGTTTAATATTTGAATTTGTGTTTCTTAAGTTTGCCACTTATATATTTTCTCAAGCAATGGTTTTTGGATCAAAATACTCTTCTTCTTCTTCTTTAAATTTAATTGTCCTAATTTATTGTCCTGTTTTATTTTATTTTTTTAATTTAATTGTTAAATTAGATCTGAATTTCTGGACTACATCCAGGATGACAAGGGAAAACAGAACTTGGATAAGGAAGTTATTAAGAGGTAACATAGTTGACTAAACACTATTATTATTATTATTATTATTATTATTATTATTATTATTATTATTAACATTGATAGTTTTATATTATTGATTGATCTATTGTTAATTTCTGTAAAAATTTTTAAAAAAAAAGCAAGAATAAACAATTACTTGAATCAGACGTGTATGCTAAGGAGCTCATGGTCAATCTCTTTCACCTTGAGAAAAAGGAAGAAAATTTGAAGGATAGGAATAAGAAGATGATAACACCACCACCATCATCCAAAAAGGTTACCAGGAGGGTGTATGTGGTTGAGGAGGACGAGGAGGAATGGATGTTTAGCTTAGAAGGAGGTGAATTTGTTTTTGGTAGTTTGAATTATCTAAACGTTTATCATTTTCCAGCATTTGACTTACAGTACTAATAAAGTGTTTAATATTTGAATTTGTGTTTCTTAAGTTTGCCACTTATATATTTTCTCAAGCAATGATTTTGGATCAAAATACTCTTCTTCTTCTTTAAATTTAATTGTCCTAATTTATTGTCCTGTTTTTTTTTTTTTAAATTTAATTGTTAAATTATATCTGAATTTCTGCACTACATCCATGGTGACAAGGGAAAGCAGAACTTGGATAAGGAAGTTATTAAGAGGTAACATAGTTGACTAAACATTATTATTATTATTAGCATTGATTGTAGTTTTATATTATTGATTCATCTATTGTTAATTTCTGTAAAAAAAAATTTTTAAAAAAGTAAGAAGAAACAATTACTTGAATCAGACGTGTATGCTAAGGAGCTCATGGTCAATCTCACCCACCTTGAGAAAAAGAAGAAAACTTGAAGGATAGGAAGAAGAAGATCATAACCGTTTTAGTGAGGCTCATAAGCAAACTTTAAAGTTTCGCACAAAACTCAATTTTGATCAATAATTCACCAAATGGGTACCAAAATGACCGTAATTGAGTTAACTTTCCACAGAATCAAACTCCACTAAATTTGGAGTTACATAGAGAGATTAATTACCGTTTTCGTGAAATAGAGGGGGTAAAATTCCGATTTTTTGAAAACAGGGGGTAACATTGCATTTAAGCCTTTATAAAATAATATAATCTAGATTGTATCAAAAACTAAAATAAAAAAAATCTAGTGTTAGAAAATTTTGTATAAAAATAATTTACAAAGAAATTTTTTATAAAAGCTTCAAATAAAAATTTGGTTTGAATAGTTATTCTTAAAATCTTATTTTAGGAATTTCATCATTTTATTGAAAAAAAATTGGATATCAAAATTTCAAAAAAATCACTTTTTTTGAAGCTATTTCAATAGATTTTCATAAAAATCATTTTTGAAATACAACTTTTTATAAAAATTGAGATTTTGACTATTTTTTGTTCTTCAATAATGTACGTCTATGTTATATGATGTCAAAATTAGTGTTTAAATTTAGAAAAAACAAATATAAAAAACTTGTAATATTTTCAAAAATGGTTTTATAAAATTGATTTTCAAAAATACAAAGAAAAAATCCATTTTTTTAAAACTAAAACAAATGGGCCTATATTTTAGGTTTAGATATAGATAATAGATGGCAATGAGCATTCCTAGGATGCATCTTTCTCTAAGTCCTTGTCAAAGATGCCGTCTTCCTCTCATAAAAAGAGAAAAATGAAGGAATCTTCCCGGCAGTCAATTTGTATGGTAGATAGAATTAGCGACTTGCGGGATTCAATTCTCTGTGATATACTTATTCTTTTCCAACCAAATTTGCTGCAACCACAAGTGTGCTCTCAAAGAGATGGAGATATTTGTGGCTCTCGGTCTTGCTCTCAACTTTGATTCCAGCGACTTCAAAACTTCTGACGTGTTAGGCCGTGTAATGCACTCAACAATGAACCGTCGCGATATTACACTACCCATCCATTCCTTTCGCGTCAAATATCATCATGATTCTATTTGTTGTAACCAAGAGGATGTCAATGGATTTGTTAAACATGTAATGCAACGAGGAATACAAAACTTCGACTTCAACCCGTCTAGAGATCGCTCATTAAATAGCTCGTTAGTGGCATTACCTGTTACCATTCTTAGTTGTAGAACACTAAAGGTTCTTAAGTTGACAAAGATAACAGTGAAAAGTATTTCTAGGTTTACGGGACATTTACCTAGTCTTAAAACTCTCCATATGAAAAAGGTTTATTTCGAACGTTATCAAGATCTTATATGCCTTTTATTAGATTGTCGTATTCTAGAGGATTTGGAAATAATAAGTTGCTATATGTCCGAATTTCATGTCCGTTTTATGAACTTTGGAATAATATTACTTAATTTGATAAAGGCGAGGATTTCTGAATTTGATCTTCGACTTTGTGTAGTTTCTAAGGCAAAGATCCTACATATAGAAGACGTGGTATGAATATCGTGGTCTAACTCATTAAATTTATAAAAAATATGTGAATTTTTGGCAGGATGTTGATGCTCTAGAAAAGACATATGAGGAATATTGGAAGGATCCACCAACTGTTCCAGAATGTCTTTTGACACAGCTGAAAACATGTCACATTAAAGATTACAGAGGTAAAAAATATGATCTTGAAGTTGCAAAATATATTATAGAAAATTCAAAAGTACTAGATACTTTGACAATTAATAGTACATGTTCCCTAAATACAAAGGCAAAGCGCAAATTGTCAAAAAAATTATCTTTGTGCACAAGAGGCTCTACAACATGTAAACTTTTATTTGATTGATCATGGCTACGCCAAATAAGCTCTATCTTTTATATTAGATTCTACATAAGGAACAATAGGATGTGATTGTTTGAAAGACATGAATTATATATGTTTCATTTTGTCCTCTATGTCATATAGTTTATTCTAGATCCTTTTAATATTATTTTTTATTTTCTTACTGTTGATTGTTTTAATTTGAAATTAGGAGTTAATATTTTGCTGCAATATTCATAAATCAAAAGTAACTAGATGCTAAGAGGAGTTCAATTATTTTGGTTTTACTTTAAGGAAGGTTTTGACAATTCCAAGATGGTAGCCTCTTTTTCAGAGTGGTAATGACTGGTTCCCAAGTCTCAAGTCTTCTTGGGTCAGCACCAACTGGCATTCCCAAATATTACATTGGAAATTCTCCAACTTTGCAATTTAGAGTTAAAAGAGCCTCTTCCAACCAAGATGTTTTCACATTGATACCCAAAAGAGTACTCTCGTTGAAATTCACTTTTAAACCGGATATAAGCTCAAATAATTGTAAAATGGACTTCATTGCAAAAAATATTCACCCAACTTTTTCTTCCTATGATTAATGTATCGTCTGCGAATTGCAAATGAGAAATGGTTACTCTTTCTTCCTATGATTAAAACTTTATACATTTCTTTAATTTAAGTTGCTAATTTATATCCACATAAAAATATTAAAGTGTAAATTTGCAATGCACGTCTTTTTCAATTGGACAAAAAAAACTTTTGATATTTAGTTTTTAAACTAGAAAATTGAGGGTTATTTTGATAAATTTTATTGAATCATGTACACTTACTTTGGTAATTTACATGCAAATAAACATATATAACACAAATAAACACATGACAACCTTGAAAATAAAAAATGGTCAACTTGAAAAAACAAATTCAATGCCATGAGACAAAAAAACAAAGAAAGAATGGTGTGAGCACATTAATTTAAAAGAAGCTAAAGACCAAAAAAAATATATATAACTTAGGCATGATAACGTAGGAACAGAAATAACAAACATAGTTAGTACCAGTTGGAAAAGGTATGTTTTTTGTTTTAACATTAACTTAAATTTATAAAATTACCGTTTATTATCTTCCATTGATTTAAAATAGTTAAAGGGGTATTTTTGTCCAATTAAAAAGAGATACATTGTTAATCTACACCTTAATTTTTTTTTTATAAAGAAATAAATTACACCTTAGGTGGATATAAATTAACAACCTTATAGGGGCATATCAAGTGAGAGAATATATTATTTTGAGAGATGAGAGACTAAAATAATAAGCACTTGATCTTAACTAACGGTTTAGATTTAACTTCTCTCTAAAAAATTAGCGTGCACTTGCAATCAACATGAGTGGGTGACTGCAAATCTGCAATGTTTATCTCCATGGATTGATTATTCTTCCTTGATTCTTTTGTGAACAGTGTCTCATCAAATTTCTTCCCCTTATTCTTTTCCTCTCCCCAAAGTTGGGTTTCAACATAAAAAAACAAGATAGCTTTGAGAGATTTATTCCAAATAATTAGAGTAATATAGATGAAGACTCCCAAATTTGTATGAAATCGGCCATGAATCTCTATTTTATATTCTCGAAAATAAGCAAATTCAAACGAGCCCAAAGTGTATAAAGTAATGTTGACACAAATTGACGAGCGTTTTGAGTTATTGTTTGAATAAGCAATCTTCCCTCTACTCTTCTTGTTTTTATGACTTGAAACAATTTTTTTTTCTAAAACGACAAATAAAAATAAACGGATGGAGTAATATATTAAACGTAATTACTACCAAGTTAACTCATTTGTCCTATCATTTTTCTTCCCAAAATAAACTGGTTATTAATAAAAAAAAAACCTGACAATTCTAATGAATACAAACAGCCATCAATGCTGAATTGGTAGAAGAGATGGCAAATTTATTTTTCTTCCAAAAAAAATCAACAAAACACTGACAAAGGGTTTTGTCAAAGGTTAAATTCTATTATGAAACTTTCTATAAAAAAATAATCAATTGAACTCTAGTTAATTAAAACCGTTAGTTAGTTAGTTAAGAAGTTGGAGAAAGTGAGATGTAGTAGTCCCTCAATTGGTTTGAGTGGTAGAGCGAAAATGGACTGCAAGCAGTTAGTTATCATGCAGTCAGGATACAGTCAATGCATCAGAACCATCTGATTAAAATTAGACGTACGGCTCGGATTTAAAATGCAACATTGATTTCTTAAAACATTTAAAATTTCGATGTTAAATCTAAGTTGTACGATCATGATCAAATGATTTTGATTCAACTGAATATATGCAGTCAGGTGTGCTGACTGCACCCAATCCAAGTCCTAGTAGAGCTCGTTGCAATAGTCTCCCTTTGTTTTTATCTATTTTTGTTTTTAGTCTTTAGGGAGCTAAAGTTTGATTTTACTAAAAAAACAGATTTAACTAAATTTTGATCTAAAGAGAAACAAATCAACGCGCTAGGAAACATAGGTACATCACATATGATATGATCCATGTTGAACACAAATTATAATCGTTTGATTAATTTATGAAAACAGATTCTCTCAAATATTTTTCATTTACGTTTATCATGTGTTATCGATCTTACCATTAAATAAAAAAATGTGACATTAATTTTAATATTAAAAATTAGAGTAAAATAATCAATAGTTAAATTATAATTAAGACCAATTTCCATGTTTGATGCAAAATTCCTCCTTGAATGAGTACACAACCATATAGATGAAAATTTAATTCGCCAATTTCAGAGACTAAAAAAACACATAAAAATTTCACTTCGTTTAAAAGCTAACTTGAGCATCATAGTGTTGCAAATAAAACTCCTTTCTCAGTTGCAATCCTACTGCTGTAGAGCGCCACCAGCTACGTCAATTCTGATTAGGTAAGTAAGATTAACATTTCATTAATTAAGAGTTCGTTTTTAATGTTGAACCGGACATCCAAATAGTTAGACCCGACCTTGTTATTACCTCAAATGGAATACTCTCTCGGTCCCAAAATAAATGACATATTTGACTACACTCATGTTTACTGATGTACAACTTTAATCTTTAATATCTTAAATTATCTATTATTAAAATTATATATTTCAAAAATACAAAACAAATATGGCGCTTAAAATATCATAGACCTTCTAGTTGTAAACAAAAGGATGTCAATCAATTTGTTCAGCTTGTACCGCAACGAGAAATACAAAACTTCTACCTCCACGCATCTAAATATGCTTGCTACTCAATCACATTATTTGTTACCATTCTTAGTTGTAGAACACTAAGGGTTGATTTGGTACGCATGTAATGAGATATGATATAAAACAGGATAATGATAAGATATGATATAATAAGGATAATAGTTATGTTATCATTTGTTTGGTCACACAAGATAACATACATTATAACTGTTGTAACAAATGTGAGTGAGTTAAGTTTCACGTTGCTTAGAAAACTTAACAGCAATAACAAAGCAAACATTCATATTTCCTTTTTCAATTCTCCATGCTTCTTTATTCAGTCAAGCAATCACACTTTCACAAAGTCAACTTTGGTTCAAAGTCTCTATAAATTGAGAGCAAAAAATCAGAAAAGAGGAAACAGAACCAAAATTCAAAGAGGTGAGGTGAAAAACAGTAGCAGCAAAATGTAGACATGAAAAGCAATCATCTCCATCTTCACTCATAAAACTCGTAACCACCATCCTCATCATCATCACTATTAACAACCACAGAAATAATCAAAGCCAAATAGAAACAGAAGAAGCAAAGCCAGGAAGAGAGGAAGAGATCTCTCCACCGCCGGAATCATTCCGGTGAAGAAAGACCGCCGGAAGTGGAGAGCGCGAGAGAGATTTGAAATGAAGAGGAAGGTCTGACTTTTCTTCCATTTTTATTGTTATATTATTCAATTGCCAGGTGTCAGCATCACATGCTTTTTATCATAGTCAATCTGGACCACTTGATCTTTGATCAGATGGTAAGCAGATCAAAAGGCCAGGATTGTATCATTATATAGAAGATGCAAGTTCAAATCTTGTGTCTAGCAAAGTTTACTTTTTGACTCTAATTTTAACAAAATATTCAATTTTATTATTATCAACTCTGTTTTCAACCTTTTTTTTTAAATAATTTTTTTTTTATTAAACATGGCCCTTTCCAACAAAATATCCTAGCTCCGCCACCAATTAATAATGACAATTATCTTTTATAAGGCAAGGATTTTGTAGTCTATGCAAAATAGGAATTAATTAGGAATGATGTTAAGTTGCTACATATCATAAACCTTAAATATGTAATTGGTAGTATACAGTTTAGTTACTTTGTCAGAATCATCCTCATCTCATTTTTCTCTTTATTATAATTTAGAATGCAAATTTATTTGAAAGTTATTAAAAAAGCCATGATTTATTTGAAAGTAAAGGCACATTTGATAGACAGAGAACACTCTTGTGACTTAATTAATATTTTAATCTACATCATTTATTTTAATTTAATGGTTGAGATTCATTCTCATATTCTCACATAAAGATATCATTTTCATATGATACATTTTATATATATATTTGAAATTTTCATGGTAAGCTGGAGGAACTTGGAATTTGTTGTCAACTACTTACTAACATTACAGTAGGAAACTTAATTTTATTTTCTAATTTTTATTTATTTTGTTTGGATCTATTTTTCAGGTTAAGATTCTTAGAAAATAATCCTACTACTGATTCTCATATGTATATTTCACAAAACCTTCCTCAATTTTTTCTTTTCTCCCATCACATTATATATATGGTTAATAAAAAATATTATTAATGAAAATGGCACTACAAATTACTCCTTCCGTGCCTAATTATAAGCATCATTTTAAAGATAAAGTTTGTCCATAAATATAAGTCACTTTTTAAGTCACTAGATACATTTATTAATACTTTTCTAAACATTTACTTGCAAATAAGGGACAGAGGGAGTATTTTACACCCATTTGAGAAAGGATTTTATCTCTGTCACATTACAATATCAAATTCTTACTACTGACTTCACATAAACGTGTTAATTGTTAATATTTTCTTGGGGCTTGGACCTCGAATGTTGATGATGTCTTTTGTTTCACCAAAATTTCCTTGTGTTTCTGTATGATCCAAAGACACGCTACCTAGTTGTATTTCGATTTAACAGAGTTAATCATGCCAATGTATCAACAAACAACTATGCTTTGGATGAGATTGAAGAAGTCAAATGAGTGATCTATTTTAATTTTACAAATAGATTTCTAAGATTATCAATCTTTCACAACTCACTACCCACTTATGATTCGATTGGATAACGATAGATGAATGGTCCCAAAGCTATAAGTTACTAGCTTAAGGATTTTCATGTCAGAAAGAAGAATGTGTATATCATATTTTGTGTGATGTCTACATTCTACATCTTGATGACTCTAAATACACTACATTCTATACATGTGCAGTTGTCCATAAATAGATAATAGACTTAAACTTCAAACAACGATATTCATTCATTCGAATAATTAATAGAGTACATCAGATGTAAATACAAATTTATCATCGCTAAAAAAAAAAGGATGTGTATCTTAAATTGAGAAAATGGTAAAATTATAAATGATGTAAACTAGTGTTTTAGTTGACCAAGACGTTTGGTCACATCCCTACATAAAAAGAATTTGAGTAAAATATCAAATACTCTCCTGAAATTTTAAAATTTGTCAAATTTTTTCCTGAAATTTGGAAATAGGTAAATACTCCCATGAAATTGTAAAATGTCAATCAAAAGGCCTCCGGCTCCATTTACTCCGTCTATTTTGATGAGACCGGAGGGAGTGAGTATATTCCTAAAATGTAGGCTTAATTGCAACTTTGGTCCCTTATTTTCACCATTTTGCAGTTTTGGTCCCCCTATTTTAAAATTCGATAGTTTTGATCCCCCAAATCCATATTTTGTCTAAAATATATATGGTGATAAAACATGTTTTGAATCAATTTTTTGAAGGATTATTCTTACAATTTCATCAATCTTGGTATTTTCTTATCATCATATCACATACCACGTCGTTTAAAATATATCACATCATCAATTTATAGTAAAAGATTACAATAGAGGGATCAAAACTGTCGAATTTTAAAATAGGAGGTCAAAACTGCAAAATGGCGAAAATAGGGTACCAAAATTGCAATTAAGTCTAAAATGTAAAATGTATATGACAAGTGGTAACAATGTCTTTTTTTAGTTGAATATATATCATCATGTCAAAAACAAAACAAAATTAGACATGTGACGTGTGTGTCAAGTAAATTGGTAAAAGGTATAGATGTGCTACAAAAATGTGTTCAAAGTGAGGGCTATTTTATAAATTGACGAAATTGAATATGCATGTCAATATGATCATAAAAGAGGGGGTGGCAGCCCCACATAGATGAGATTATAACTTTGATTAACCTCAAAAGTCAGGTTATATATCTTTCCTCGCAAATTAAGCGGATGAATTTTGTATGTGGGACCCGCCAAGATTCTCCTTCTTATTCTTTTGTAACATTACAAAAATTGCAATCATATGATATTATATTACATAATATACTACTAGTACATAAATGATACATGCCCTAAAGTTGGAAAAATACATATACTGTAATGAGATACTATTTGACTACGGCCACACATGGTCTTTAGCTTCAGATTAAACACATATTTGCTTCAAAACATAATGAAACAATGGTGAAGTATGCTACTAAAGAGAAACAGATCAACACGTTAGGAAACATAAGTACATTACATGGAAGCAGAGAGACATATATATATATATATATATGCTCAAAACAATGGCGAAGGTTTGCATGACTAATAATGACACATATGATCTATGAAAACAGATTCCCTCAAGTATATTTCTTTTAGGTTTATCATTTGCTATCGATCTTACCATTAAATAATAAAAAAAAATGTGACATTAATTTTAATGTTAAAAATTAGAGCAAAAAAATTAAAATATAATTAAAATCAAACTGCATGCATTTTTATCTCGCAGTTAAAATGACTTTTATGCTCAAAATCAAATCAAAGCACACCGCGAGCACCCTGATATATATCATCGTCATGCGACGTGTGTATCAAGTACAAAGAGTAGTATAAATTGGTAGTAGTAAAGTAAAGGGGATGAATTTTGGACGTGGAACCTGTCAAGATTCTACTTCATCTTCGTTTGTAAAAATAGCAAATTGCAATCATATGATATTAGTACTACTAGTACATTTTTTTTTTATAAGCAAAGTATGAATTATAAGGAGTACAACGGGTACTCAACCCTTACAATTCATAAGGAGAAACATACTTAGATGTGTAGAAAGCAATCACGAGGATTGTTACACCAATCTGAATACACAACACTAGAACTTCCTCCTAATCGTCCTATAAACCAAAACCAAGCAACATGCAAAATTTGGTCTACTAAAGAAGAAACATTAAAGGAATCACCTTGAAAGACTATGTTGTTGCGCTTACACCAAAGACACCATGTTGTAGCCAACCAAATAATGTGACGAAATTGTTTGCTTTTATTTCCTTTACAAAGATCCCCAAACTTATTGAAGTGAGAAGGCACATCAACAAACGGTAATGCCGTTGTTCCTAACCAAATATAAATATTCTTCCATACCTGAACCGAAACATCACATTAAAAGAAAAGATGAGGAACATCTTATACCTCGCTTGAGCAGAATATACATCTATCTACTACTAGTACATAGATATATACATATATACATTTTTCTTTTGACAGAAAGATATATACATATATACATACATACCCTAAAGTTGGAAAAATATTTGGATATAAGACATAGTGTAATGAATATTCGATATTTTGCAATGCCAAGGAGTAAAAATTGTAAACGGACCTCGTCGTATCATATTGGGGAGTAATGTTGGTTTGTTTGAAGAAAGAATGAAAATTAAAAACTAATTTAATTATTAGGAGTAGGAGTATTTATTTTAAAAAAATAATGAGTTACTCCAATGACATAGTGACTCACATAGGAAACATGATAAGGCCTAATTAATACAGTAATTAATTAATCACTAGTACTGAGTAATATACTTTTCAGTCTCTCATCAAATCAATCAACTAGTACAAATTTTCATTTTATTTCCCTATAACTAAAAGTAACATCTCACTCTCTCTGAGTCTTCTTCCTTCAACTTTTCCCCAAACAAAATTCGGGAAATGAAGAAGGACAATGGCGTGCCAAATAGCAAGTAAATTTTGATTTTTCAATCATTCTCACAAATCACACACCTACTTTTATTGCAATGATTCTCACAAATCACACAAACCTCATCTTTTAATCATAACCAAATCAAAATTTTCATTTAAACAAAATCACGAAACACACTAACGAGAAGGAGGAGGAGGAAGATGATGCATAGCTTAGAAGCACCAATAAATGTATGTTTTCCTAATGACAGGGTAAATTTGTTTTTGGAATGGTTTGAATTATGTCGTCGTTTAAACAAAATCACGAAAAACAAACACACTCTAACGATGACGAGGAGGAAGAGGATGAGGAGGAGGAGGAAGATGATGCTTAGCTTAGAAGCACCAATAAATGTATGTTTTCCTAATGGTAGGGTGAATTTGTTTTTGTCATGGCTTATGTAGTTTGAATTATGTCGTCGTTTAAACAAAATCATGAAAAACAAACACACACTAACGAGGAGGAGGAAGATGATGCTTAGCTTAAAAGCACCAATAAATGTATGTTTTCCTAATGGCATGATAAATTTGTTTTTGGAATGACCTATGTAGTTTGAATTATGTTGTTGTTTAAACAAAATCACGAAAAACAAACACACACTAACGAGAAGGAGGAGGAGGAGGAAGAATACACGCTTTTTAATTATTGAGAGATTATAAATTTTGGACACATAATGATGAGTTTTCCAAGTTTGTTGTAAGTATTCATTTTGTTAGATTGTAAGAGTTAAGATCAACCACAAACACAAGTGATCGCGTGGAGATCTTGGTATCTTACAGAAGCCGGCAAGAAGTATTTTCTCAACACTCTATAAATTATTTATTGTTTATTTGTGAGTTTTGTTGTTTTATGTATTTATATGTGTTATTGTAATGTAGTGGAGGGTTTGGCGCTGACGACTTCGACGCCGACGAGAATGCGTCGGAAATAGCGAGGTAGGAGTAATATAGTGTATTACTCCATACTTTTTATGCATACTTTTAAATTAATATTGTTTATTTTGTTTATAGGGCTATGGATGAAGAATTTGAAAAGAATATTGAGTTGGCTGCAAAGACACAAGCCTTGCGTGATTTCGTTGAAGCTCACCCGGATGCAATTGATGAGGATGAGGAAAGTTCAAGTGATGAGGATAAGTTGCCTGCAAAGAAACAAGCCTTGCTAGATTTCATTTATTCCTTCCCGATTGCAAGTGATGACGATGAGGATAAGTTGGCTGCGAAGAAACAAGCCATGATATATTTCATTAAAACCCTCCCGGTTCTAAGTGATGACAATGAGGAAAGTTCAAGTTATGGGGATATGTTGGCTGCAAAGAAACAAGTCTTGCTAGATTTCGTTGATGCCCACCTGAGTGGAGATTGTTCGGGTTTAGTATCGTTTTCTTTGTGATGAATGGACATTGTTTGGAATCACCCCGATTTTTTTTTTCTCTTCTTTCTTTTCTGTGTTATGCTTGAGATACTATTTGATTACGGCCATGCATGGTACTTATCTTAAGATTAAAAAAATATTTGCTTCAAAATATAATGAAACAATGGTAAAGTATGCTACTAAAGAGAAACAGATCAACACGCTAGGAAACATATGTACATTACATGGAAGCAGAAGCATAGGGATATATATATATATATATATGCTCAAAACATTGGTGAAGGTTTTCGTGGACTAATGACACATGATCCATATTGAAAACAATTTTACGATCGTTTAATCATTTAATTAAACGTTTAATTAAACAATGTCTTTTTTTAGTTGAATATATATCATCATGCCAAAAACAAAAAATTAGACATGTGACATGTGTATCAAGTAAATTGGTAAATGGTATAGATGTGCTACAAAAATGTGTTCAAAGTGAGGGCTATTTTGTAAATTGACGGAATTGAATATGCATGTCAATGTGATCATGTTTTCCTCGCAAATTAAGCGGATGAATTTTTTAAGTGGGACTAGTCAAGATTCTCCTTCTTCTTCTTCTTAGGGCGGGGGATTGATTTTTCTCAATTTGCTATTTTACACACTTGCTACCTAAACTGAAAGGGGGTAAAACTGAAAGTTCATGGGGCGCTTAAGAAGCTTAGTGGCACATAAGAAATCATCTTTTTTTTAGTCAAACATACGTATGTTTAATTTATAGTAATAGCTGAAAGAGCATTTATAATTTCTTTTAATAAGCCAAACTATATTAAAAGCAAAATAAGAGTCAAGATAAAAACAAGGAAATAAGGAACTAGCCTTCTAAAAACACACAAAAATAAATTGTAGGCATGGCGACAGAAGGGTGGGGATGAATTTTGCCCCCTCCTCCAAATTCAAATACATAAAGTTTGGGTATTCTAATACTTGTCTCAATTCTCAATGGGGTGAAAAGTATAACCTAGAACTCACATCAAAGGTGTTCCGAAATTCCCATCTCACACCACATGCATATGAATTTCAGTTGTATTTTGTATATTCTCATCCCATTGAAGTCTCCAATAAGAGGAATCTAACTATCCAATATCATTAGGATAAGGAATCTACTAAGGTTCTGTTTCTAGTGTTGTAGCGTGGCTGTCAAGGTAATCGGGTGTATTGATGGTGCTGTTCTATAGTTTACTTACTACTACTGGTATTATTCTGTGTAATATTGTCTTTGTACACTTGTGTCTATTTCTATATATTTTGGTGCTAAACCTTGGCTTGAAATCGATGGGGCCATATGATACGGTGTTGCTAATTGTCTGTGGAGCGCTAATCTAGTTGTGCATAGGCTATATTTTGTAACTTCAAATTGGTGTATGCTAAGTTGCTAACTTGAGTTGATGAATTATGTCTCATTTAATTTGTCTTTCAACTGTTATTTGGTTGGAGCATAATGCTATTTTTTTCGACGGTGTTCAATTCTTTAGAGATGGTAGACCGTATCAAAAATTCTGGGAAGTATTTTGTCAAGTATTTAGAAATAAAGAGATAACATTGTTAGAATTTTGAGCGTTAAGATAATACATGTAGCAATTCAATTTCTTCAATGTAAATTTTAATGTTTAGAAGTGCAGACATTTAATGTGAAATCTTCTGTTCAAACCGCATATTTAGTTAAAGAATTATCCCTTTGTATCATACTATATATTGTTTGTTGATAACAAATCCGCATGTTTGCTGCAAATTCCTCCTTCAATGAATACACAGCCATATAGACAGAAATTTCAGAGACTAAAAAAACATTTAATCCCACAATTAGTATTGAATTCTCAGTTTCTCACTGATGTTTCAATCGATTATTTTATTCGGTTGGTAACTTAACCTCAAGTTAATATAAGTAATGATGTTAATAGTATTAGTAGGAATTTAAATTTAAATAGTAATTGGAACAAAAAAGGAAACTAAAGATACCCGAATTTACTTTCAAAAAAATGCAAATACCAAATGTACTTGATAAGATGATGTAAAAATTTCACAAAGTAAATTTATGTCCCTAAATTATGATATTTCTCTGATGAGGATAAATTTGTTCCCAAAAGGAAGATACACCCCGATAATGGGCACGATGAAGGGTGGTAAGGAGAAAAACATAACAGACATTTTTACAAAGGAGAATATTATACATTGTATACATTGATAACACAAAAATATACATTTGGTAATGCAGTGAGTGTGAAGTTCCAGTTCTTGGTTGGCTGTGCTCACCACTGGATATGATGATGTCAAATTTGTACAGATCATCAACGGAAACAGCTGCATGGTGAAAAGATCCGTTTTAAAACAACTCGTAGATGAAAAGAAGGATGATTTCATCAAGTTAGAACCTCTCAAGAAGTTGAGCTTACCACGTGGGTAATAAAGACAATGTGAAGCAGATAATTGAGTTCCATCTCCAATCATGTTAAAACCTACAATTAGATGATAACTTTGTGAGGATAAATCTATAAAATGTCAATCATTGTGAACCGGATACGAATTATTAGCGTAAAGGACTGATAAAAACAAAAACATGTGTTCCTTAAATTCACTTGTATAGAAAAGGAAACAAGACAAAAAACAAAGATCATGTTGATAGTAGAAATATCCAATTTCTTCTAAATTTGTCAAAAAACAAAGATCATGTTGATAGTAGGAATATCCAATTTCTTCTAAATTTGTCAAAGACAGGAAGTTACTTGAGTTAGGCCAACCGAAAATACAACAAGCGTATCAAAAAGGATTCCTGAATCAATCATTATATTATACTGTACTTTTTATCATTTGAATCCCTATCATAAAAGAACTAATTGAACATAAACCAAATATACAGAAACTAAAACAAACAAAATTATACTGTAAAGACTAAATAAAAAACAAGGACTATGGAAAAACAATATTACATTACAGCAACCATTCAAAAAATTTACAACGACTAAAAAACAGAATATTAAAGACCAGAAATATATTTAAGCCAATCTAATATGTATTTTTTTAGTTTCTAAAACCCCAGCAATGAATGAAAATCAAACATCTTGTAAGTGAAGAAAAATGCAATGGTATTCCTTTTTAACTTAGATTCTTCTAATTTATCTTTAATAAAAGTTTTAACTGTTATACTAATCAACAATGGAGTTTTGGTGAATGTCGTAGTGTATCCTTAATCCCCACCTGAGATCAATTTTAGTACTCACCAAACATTTATATCCACGAAAATCAAAACCAAACATCACTTTTATAGTTATCCCGAAAAGAATAAATATATAACCTTGCTCACTGACTGACTCCAACGATCGTCTCATCAGGAAAGTAGCTTGGTCCAGTGCCATCCACTGGGTGAGCACCATCATAGTGGAGGATCCTGAGCTTTCCTTCCTATAATTACAAGCAAAAATTTAACAATTAAAAACAAAGCAAGTGAAAGTATACCAAACTGATCTCCCACCAGTAAAATCATACCTTTGTTCCATAAACTAACCCGCCTCCAGGAAAAGGATGAAAGCATGCCACATTGACCTCATCTTCAGCACTAGGAAGCACTCTAACAAGTTCCATATCCGAAACTCTATATACCTAAAATACAAAGCAAATTCCGAGACATGAAACTGAGATTAAAAATATTTTTACATAAAACAATTTTATCTGACAACATTCAGTGCCAGCTCACAGATTGAGCACAGACGATTGATTGGTAGTCAAGACAACAGTTACAGAATATTAATTTCATGTTTCAAAAACATGCTTACTTCGTAACTAAAGATCATACAATACTACAACAGGTAGGAAGAGCAGTTCACCTCTAAAACTGTATATACAGGTAACGTTGTTTCTCCATCAATGACAATGGTTTTAAGAAGAGAACAATGACGTCGACCATAGGCAAGGAGTATGTGCTCAGATGTAGGTGAGAACTACACATCAAACAGCAGTTGTACAGAATCAATCCATGAAAAAATTTGCTTTACAATTTATATTTAAACTCGATAAAAGTGACAGAACTAGTTATTAATATTGAAAGAAATTCATAAGAATAACAAAGGGATTACTGCACTTTTATTTATCATTTTGGTTTGGTGTCCAAAGCACATATAAATAAAAGGGCATGTGTCGGTATCTTTGCCTCGGAGAGAATAAATCATTCATAAATATGAATCTTAAAAACAAGGTACAGACACATGCAGAGAGGGGAAGATAGAATTATGATTATGAGAAAGCATATGATGAAGTACTAAACTGACCTGAATTGAAGTCAGACAATGGGCAGCTCTAATTGCTCGAGAAGCCAGCACCAATCCAAATCTGTTTAACAAATATTGTTAACAAAATTAGTTTAAAATGTAATGGACTCACTTAAACCTGCACAAGAAGTAGAAAAGCTTAGCAGCAATAGTTGAAGTGTGGCTTACGTTGCCTCCTCGAGGGAATAGATCCGCAGCTCATACATAACTTGGTGTGCTGATATTGGATGCCGAGTTGGTGATGTTGCAATGCCAGGCTCTTGATGCACAGGAGTTTGTAATCCTGGATCAGCTTCAATATGTGGAAGCATACATGCAACACAGGCAGCTAAATATCTACCGCATGGTGAAAAGTGGGCACCCATTTCACTGCAAAGTGCAAACACAATTGTGAAATAGAAACATAAAGTACATATAATTTCAATTACATAACTGGAGTGAAAAGCATAATTTCAGAAGGTACCTGCAGAGGACAGCATGAGGTATGGTTAGACGACATCTTTCAGCATTTAGTGGGGCACATGGATTTTTTACGTCATGAGACCATACCCTTAACTTCACGGTACAAGGCAACTCAGCAGCTGCCGCTGCAGCCCCCTGCTGAGGTGCCCCGGATGTAGCAAGTTCTGACTGAATCCGGTTCATGATTGTTTGGATGTCAGATCCATCATGTGGGGTATTAATAGAAGCAGCGAGATTTCCAGATTCTGGTACAGGTGTACGTGGTTGTGATACATGACTCCGAAAACCTGATCTTCTAGAAGATCCGGGTATGTTGATGCTGCCAGACATTGCTGAAGATGGGACTGCTACATCAACATTAGAAGTGGAAAGAGTATTACTATTAGATGCTACAGAAGAACTAATCTGTTGAGCTAGAGTGTCACGAGTAACACCCATGTGAGAATGCATTGAAGGGATACCAACTTGGCTTTGACCCATCAAATATCCTTGTAGAAAAGGTAATTCCCATCCACTTGGATCTCTTGAAGAAACAAACTGATGAAATTGGCCACCCTCTGAATGAACTCCACGATTTGCAGTTTGTCTAGATGGGCCATGTAACATAACATTGAGAGAACTTGCATCAGTAGGGTTTCTGTGTTGACTTCCTTCAGCAGGTCTGGTTTCATCAGTTTCCATACCATCCACTGTGAGGTTCCGGATGCCAACTCCCATTCCATTAGAGAAAGTAGTGTGCACAGGAGAGTTAGTGGGCATCTCAGACCCTGTATCCATGGGAGACACTGTAGTATCAGATTGTTCTGTTGCAATTGTGTTAGTTTGAAACTGAACCATGGCAGAAGACTCAATTTGTACTCTACCTGGGCCAACGTCATGACTAGCATGCGGTAATTCTTCTCTCGACTCATCAACAGCATATGAAGGAACAAAGAAGAAAGGCAATGACACATTAGGTGAATCACTGGACGAAGTAACATGTTCCGCAGGTTGAACATTTGTGACAAAAAAGGAAGGTGGAGGATATTGTAAATAACCAATAGATGTTGCCTCTGTCATCGAGGAATCTGAACAGTCAAGATCATTGACCTGCGCATCAATACAAGCATGTTAGCCAAAAAGAAAAATCAAGAAATTAACATTCTGAATAGCATGGGTATATAGGCAACCGAAAACACAAGTTCATTGACCTCAGCAGTTAAAAGATATGGCGCAGCATGAGGGTGAAAATGCACAGCCCGTAGAGACCGCCTTGTCTTTAACACAAAAATTGGTGAGTAGGATGCTTCGCCTTTCTTGTCATAGTGCCATATGTAGAGCTACATAGTATTTCACAACACAATGTAAGAACATAAAGGAAAAAACCATCAAAACATAGAGTAACTCAATAAAGATGTTTTATAAAAACAGCATGGGAGGTTCTTAGGAAAAATGACTACCTTGTGGCCTGATGCAACGGCAATTATTTCTCCTTTGGCATGAAAAGCAATGGATGCAATTGGTCGATCTGTGAAAAAACATCCAATAAATTCATCAAACAGAGAACCCAATCAATACAAGAAAAACAACAAACAAACAAACAACTTTAGTAACAGTAGCAACGGTGATTTAGGAAAATAAAATGAGATACACAGCAAGTAAATTACAGAAATGGTGAGATGTTATGCACTCTGATGTGTTAGCATCCCATAATCGAACTTCTTGATCCAAGCTCCCGCTGGCCAGTATTTGCGGATGCAATGGATGGAACCTAACCTGTAGTCATTTAGCACAAAATTAAAATTGGAAATGACAAAGCACATTTATTCCTTCTGTAAACTACAATCAATACTAAAAAAATAAAAGGCAAAAGAATACTAAAAACAAATGCACAAGAAATTCAGGTAAACAGGCAGATTTCAAGCTTACCACCCAAGGCGTCCTCATATGGCCAATTAACACCTTTAAGCATCGTCCAGTTTCACAATCGATTATCTTTACTGTGTGATCGCCACTACAAATGGCATACAAAAAAAATATTAATCACAAAGGGTCTGTAATTCAAACTAATAATGAGGTGGTAAACTAGTAGTTGCAACTTACTGCGTAGAGGCAAGAACTTTTCCATCTGGACTAAACGCTGCTGCAATAGTAGACCTTGGGGCAGGTAATAAAGGGCAATACTTAGCTGACAAATGCCGCAGTGAATCAGCCTCAACCCTGAGAATCATTTTCAGAGATGTTAGTCCAGAAAATCGGCATTTGACAAAGAAAACACATAACAAAAACCACATCCTAAAGAGGCTTGCTTTTTCCTAAATGTCATTATACCATGACAGGAGGCCACGCTTTGCATCTCTTGCTACATGTTTTGTCCTTGGTGAAATCTCTCTCCGTGCAAGCAAATTAAAGACATTGCTACAATTGAACAACAAACTCAACACATCAGATGATAGAAATATTGCACAAAAAACTAATAAACAAACAGGGGCAAACTTTTATTTCTGCTTCAATTGATGAACACATACTTAAAGATGATTTAAGTATTAAGAAAATTCTGACAATTAATTAAATTAACATGATCCACAACCACCCATCTAAACCACGCATAAAAAATCCCAAGTGAGTGTACACTGCCAAAGTATACATTACCAGATATCAATAAACCCATTCGAAACGCATAGTTAATATCATAATCCTATGATCTAAGACCTAGCTAAGCTCACATAACTCTTCATTCCTTAACTATTGTCTTTGTCAATGTCAATCTTAAAGTCAAACAAATATAAATCAACTTAAAAGTTAAAATCAAACAACCAAACAGAAACCAGCTTCAAAACTAAACAGCACGCGAAATCCAACCTCAGAGACAATATATCAAACACATTAGATGCATATTAAACACAATTTCAGCTGATCCTAATGATCAATCTAAAATCATATCATAACAAATCAAATTTCGCAAATTTCCACCTAAATCATAAACCCTATAATTCAATAAATAAAAAATCCCTATCTATCTTTAAGGTAAATTAAAATGAAAATTAACAAAAATAAAAACGATTGGATTTAAAAGGAAATGAAACCGATTCAAAGAGAGAAACGATGAATCTGAAAAGGATGAATCGTTACCCGCAGTTATAATTAGAGGCGCGATCACGATTAGGATTAATTCTCGTCATTTGTGTATAGAACAATAGAAGAAGAAAGATTAAGGAGAAGAAACAGAGGATCCAATCAGAGAGAGTTGTATGAAGCAGAGATTAACGATGCTTCTTCTCTCTCTCTCTGGTGGCTTTGTTTCAGAGAAGCTCCTCCGTGTGTTCGTGTTTGTGTTGTTGGGTTGATTTCAAAGGGGAAGAGAGACCTAAGAGAGAAGAAGACGATAATAGAATAATTAACAGAAGTCTTAGGCTGTATTAGAATATTCTTTAATTTAAGGGGCTAAAATGTGAAGATTAATAATTATTGTGTTAATTGCATAATTTTTATTTTTTGAAAGGGATGTTTTTCAACGTTATCCATTACGTCAAAATAAATATTCTGATTTGTGAAATGACTAAAAAAGTCATTTTAATCATAATTAAGTTTTTTTTTTGTAATTAAAGATAATCTAAGTTGTATACGACTCCCTGAATTCCGTATATTATATATGGGCATACAGCAGTTACGTGCATAAGATACCTGATTTACAAAAACAACAAAAAGTTGTGTACGACTCAAAAAATATTTAGATAATAATTGTGGATTCATGATATTTATACATATTGATAAACTTTCACCTCTCAATCTAATTTGAGTTGTTTGCAGATTTTATTGATCAATCTTCGATCAACCATCCTATAAGAAGCATCACCTTTCAAACTCTTTATCACTGTATGTAAATCAATACAAAGTTCAATAACAATACAAATCTTTAAAATTTTCCATTGGCTAGGTGTGTACGGTCCATTATCAAATATTGTTGGTAATCAAATTTCGCAAATCTGTAATGCTTATGGTTTTTGTAAATAAATTTGCTCCGGTTTACAAGCAATTTGGTTGTCTTGTTGTTGGATTATCTAGAAGGAAAGAAACAGTAGGATTTTTGCTCATCGAGATTCTTTTGTGGATGTGTTGTTTGACAAGGTGAAAATGTTATCGTGTGGTTGAAGACCAGAAAGAAAGATTTTCATTATGATTTGAATATGTGGTAGTTAAATTCATTGTCTTATCTAAGATATTGATTGGTTTTTTGGATGTTAGTGTTTTTGCATTTTTTGTAACCTGTTGTCAACTCTTTAGTTAAGCAAATCTTGTGCTAAATTTTATTTTAATATGTATAGCAAATTTCTTCTTAAAAAAAAACCAATTACAAATTTTTAAATAAATGAGTCCCTCATTTTATAGATTTTCACTTTACTCCTTTTGAAAAAAATGTGTCATCTATTCGTATATGATCAACATGTTAAACGAAAATAAACTATATTAAGATGATTATCAATCAACATGTTAAAAGGAAATAAACTATGGTTATACTAACTAGTTCCCCAGAGTACTAGTTAAAGATAGTAAAAAATAAATTTTTACATTCAACATAATACTTTTTATACTTTTAAAAAGTAAATTAAACAAATTCCAATAATTTCATACCTTATTTAGTTCCTTGGTACCTTAGAGGTACTAGTTAGCATTTTCCAATAAACTATATCAAGATGTCTATCAATATTTGATTTCAATTTGTCAAACTTAGTTTATCCTCTAGATGAATAAAGTATGATTGAGTTTAATGTTGATGTGATTTCAACTGTTTGGGTCATTCTTGACAACTTAATGCAATTTGGTTGTTAGGTTTATATATTTTGACCAATTTTGCTCTTTTATTAATTGATTTAGTTCTTATCGATATTTTTTTTCTTATTTATGGTCTTACATATAATAATTTTCATTTCAATCTATAAATTGACCAATTCTTCGAGTTCTTTTTCATACAAAATCAATTGGTTATAAGACAATCTTCAAGAAAAATTTATTTATTTTTAAATGCATGTCATCTATACGAAAATCAACCCCTTAAATTATTATCTATACTAACTCCGGTCAACTAATTGACTTATAAGTTAAGCTTCAAAATACTTATCTATTTCATTATCAAAAAAGAAAAATACTTATCTATTTAAATCCGATAGGAAATCATCTTAAAGCCGTAAATTTTTATTTGTATTTGACTGAAACTTTTCCTATATAAATTTCTTTGTATTGTTTTTCTATACAAAATCATGCAATATATTTTCTTTCCTTTGTTTATTCATTTTATACTACAAGAAACGAAATAAGAGTTAGACAACATATGATTTTTCTTCTTCTTAACAATAACATCACATTGTTCTTAAATAAAATGGCTATTTGAGTTCGAGTAAGCTACATTCGGCCTTAATAAAGCTTCCACTTGAAATCCAACTAAATTCATCCTTCACAATCACATCAGATTGAAGCCTCGCGCCTTCTAACATATGTAACAAGGGAATTAGTTTTGTCACTCCACCGGTTATTCGTACACCTCATTTTTACTCATCCGCTACTTAAGTAGTGGATGTTGTAAAATGAGAAATTTTAAGGAAAAATATGGTTCGCTACTTAAATTGCAAATAGTATTTGAATAACCAGTAGAGCGGCAAAAGTAACTTCCGTGTCACAAACCTCACATGAATAATTGTTCCATAGCATTCAAAGGTCTAGGACCAATAGCATTTTCAACTATTACTTCCACCTTATTGAGAGCCCGGTCAACAAAATTGTATTTATCCACATCTAATGCATATGATACAAGTATGGATATTCGTGGTAGAAAATATTGTCGCCAATCCAAAAATATTCCTAAAATAAAGTATTATCTGCATTACAAATTAATCTTTTAACATAGTTTGTAAACTAATTTGTCTCACATGCACCAACTCTTTCAATATCATGCCACCATATATATATACTCCAAATTTCCATCAACTCCCTCTGTTAAATTGAGTAGCTTCGTCATATTTGATCCATATACGTACAGTATTAAGTTTCTACAAATTGCATTTTCATTTGACAAACATCTCCAAATTCATTTACTAAGCAAAGAAACATTAAACAAGTGAAAGTCCTTTATGTTGGGAAAAATTCAGGATAGAGAAAATAGAATAGCACAATTACAAAAACTACGGTCGTTGTCAAAATCGACAACCAGAGAATAAACACCATGTGAATATTGTTACAACACATAGACTTTACTCTCAACCACCCCATGACCCTAGTAAACACACACTCTCCAAAGTAAATATTTGAACAACATCTCAAATACTCTAAAACAATAGCATAAGAGAAAAAGAAACAAACACAAATATAAACTTAAAGTGTTTACAAGTGCTACTTCTTGGTGTGTTGAAACAAGGAAATTGAGGTCTCTATATATAGCATTGAACTCCTTCACCTTTCACTTCTCTAAGCGATGTGAGACTTCTCCAATATATTTTTCTTGATCTTTTTTCCTTCATTAGTAATGCGAGACTTACATTGCAATCAACCCCAACACTTTACTCCAAAATCTTTTATTCACTTGGAAGATCGATAACCAAGTTACGTACCTTATGTGATTAACATCAATTGACACACCAAGAAGTCGAAAGGTGGCACTATCTATGTTAGAGGAAGGGAAATTTGATGAAGCTTTTGAGAAAGATTCCTCAAAGTTCAAACCATATGATATTTAGCATAAAACTTGAATCATTGGTAATTTATATTGTATTTGTAAGACAAAAACAGCGATCCTCACAAATAACACATTTCTATTTGATTTTTAGGTCAAAATTAATATCCACATTATTGTTTGAGTTTATCGACTTTATTCAATTTATTTATGTGCTGAAACTTGTAAAAAGTTTGAGGAATCCTAAATAATTTAATTTAGAATTTTTTATTTTGACGAAGATTGTGAAGAAGATAAAGATCTCTAAGATTTTTATTTCTAATAAAAAAAATATATAATTTGTAAATTTGAACCTACCACCACAACATCAAAATTGCCACGTAAGCACTCGTTATCCAGATTGATGAAAAAAGTAATTCGTAAAACTTCCAAGATCAACTTATTAAAAAAAGCTTAAAAGATTGTTTGTTACAAACAAAAAAAAATCAATGTCATGAAGGAAATAAAGCATTAAACAATAGTGTGAGCCTCAAAAGTTTGTTTTCCTCTTCTTTTTTTGGTTTATAAAGGAGCAATGATCGAAATCGATATCTCATATATACTACATAAATCCCTCGCCACTAGACCAGACATATAATGACTTTGTTTTCCTCTCTTTTGGAGAGAAGGAATTACAATAGACAATTCTAGCTCTTTTTAATTTTACTCCTATTATTATTTTCGGTAAAAATGTCCCGTTAATTATTTTGTTTGTTTTGAAGCCGTAAAACTCGAGTAGAAATCCTCTCCATTTCTTAAAAGAAATGACAAATGCAAATACTAAAGTTTAAATATATAAATATTCAAATAATATCAATTATTCTTAAAAGACGTGCATTTATATTCTTGATTTACATCAAAACTATAGTAATTACATTTGTCATTTTTTTGAATAAATTGAAAGGATTCCAGCTGATAAAACTCACGTATAAACTAAACACTACACATATACACTAAACACTAAATATATTTGCCTTTTACCATTTGAACTGTGTAATGTATACCGTGAAAATGCCCTTATTCTTTCACCACACATAATTCATGTTTACACTTTACAAAATTAATTAAATAACAAAGAAGAAGAAGAAGAGTTGCCTACAAAATTGATCTTAATTACATTTGTACTCACTTTTATTCTGTTAACATTCTTTTGTTCCACTTCTGTTTCTCAAACAAAAGCAATTGTTAAAATTAATAAATAAAAAAGAGCATTAGTATCATGGGTCAAGAATATCTCATTTTGTATTTTGTTTCTTCTTATTTTTGTTTTACTCAATTCTTTTTCCTTATAAAAATAGAAAAGTTCTCTTGACAATCATATTGACAAAGAAAAAAACAGATCCGGCAGCCAATAACATATTAACATAATCCACACAACAAAAAAGACTTACAAAGACCTTGAGTTTGACTAGGAGGCCACTTTGAGACATGTATAATTTAATTTGTGGTTGACACTATGATTACAAAGTTAACAAAATAATTCCAACTCCCACTCCCACCTAATTTGATAGCACTACACTTTGGTACGAATTTGATTTATCTTATTTTATTTTTGATAAAAATAAGAGATTTTTTTTAAGTAGTTTAATTTTTTTTACGCAAAATTGTTAAGTGGTTAGAATTTCACTTTAAGATAAATAAGTAGATTAACTGAAATTTGAACCCTATATATATATATATATATATTATACGACGTTCGTGTCAAATGAAATGAACCCACAAAGACTAATAATAAGAGATATTTTATTTGAAGATCAAGAAGTATTTGATAATATTGAATCTGGTTGGTAAGATCAAATTTTGACCTTATAACTTATATCTCATATGACAAGAAAAATCTGTTTGGTAAACGTTTATAAAAAAATATTTATGGCTTATTTTTCAAACGCTATTTGAAGTAGCTTATGAGTTTATCGCTTATTTTTTCTTTCCCAATTTTACCCTTGCCACCTTACTTAAAAAAATTAAATATTAATTAAACATATATTTTTTATGTGATTTCATACTTATAAGCTATTTCAACCGCTAATTTTACCAAACACTACAAATTCAATCAACTAACTTATTCGTTATAAACTCACCCGCTATAAGATAGTTTATCAGCTTTTTTTTTACAGTAAGATAATTTATCCGTTATTCGCTATTTTTCACGAAACAAAAGTACAAAACCAATATATATGTTTATCTCTATCTAATTGATAATATACTTGGCAATATATTGCATTTGATAATTTTTATAAGAAATAAATAAATCAACAAAAATTAATATATTCCGTTAAAAATGTTGACTAAATACACCAATTTTTATCAACTAAATACATAAATTTTTGTTAACTTAATCATCTCTTATAAAATAATGGAAGGGAGTATGTTTATCTGCACCTCTCTTCTATTTTCTACACTCTCCGCATATTTTAAAAATACACAAACAAAACAAACTTACAACAAAAAAATTTTATACAACTTCTTTGCATATTCATCCGATTAAATTAATTTATCGTGCAATCCCCTGCCACTTTTATCAAAATCAATTTCTAAATATCTCTACAAATTGTTATATGCATGATTTAATTTGTTTTGATAGAATATATGCATGATTTAATTAGATACACACATCTTAGCCTGAAGAGTCTACTCATTTGATTAATTTATATATCTCATTTTTTGCTTGTTAAAAAAAAATTAGGTACACACATGTAAAAAAATTGTATGCTTGCTACTAATAATCCTGAATACAAATTTCGACCCTACATAAATTTAGTCAAATAAAATAAAACAAATATAAAGTGAGTAACCGATTATCTTTTTATTTATTTATGTGACAGGTTATGACCCCTCCAGGGTCCCACCACAAACGCGCGTTTTATGTTTCAAAGCAACAAAACGGCTCTCGTATATTGTCGTTTTGAAAACCCGTTTACTTCATTTCACGCTCTTTTCACCACTAAACATTGTTCCTATATTCATGCAAAAAAAAAAATCAAAAAAATAAAAACCACAATGCATCGTCATAACATAACTTGAATTCATTCATTCATTCATCATCATCACTGTCAACTACACTCTCTCCACCAACATTTAATTCTCTCAACTAAACTTCCTTCCTCTTACTCTCTCTTCCTCACACTCCCTCTTCCCTCTCACTCTCTCTCATCATTTTCTTTCTCTCTCTAACTTCATTCACCTCTCTTTTCCTAGATCTTCTACCGCATTTCATGGATCCACAAACTATACCTCTTTCATTTCTTCCATTTTCACTTTCTCTCTCCTAGGGTTTCTAACCAATTACTTCTCTTCTTTTCTTCTTCGCGACGATTCTCAGCTATGATTTTCTCCGGTGAAGTTTCTCAGTTCCGATGTGATTTCTTCTGATCATGCTTTTCGTCGGATTTTTAGTCGGCGACAGAGAATGCTGCCGTCGGTCATGTTCCTCTTTGCTCTTCTTAACTTACTATTCTCTTCCCAAGGTATATAGATATTTAAGTAAATAAAATGTTGAATTATTGAAGAATTTTTAATATTTTAGTTTAATATTTGCTTGTATTTAATATAATTTTATTTTTAATGTTTTGTTAATGTATTGTCTTAAGTGTTTAATTGATGTATTTTTTTAATCTAATGATTTCATTCCATTAAAGTAGAACATTGGCGATTTGATCTATTTAAGCACATGTTTTAGCTACTAAACTGAGCATTGACTAATTTAGAAACATATTTTACTTACTTTTTGTGAAATATTTATAATAAATATAATTCATTCTATGTTTATTGCCACTTCATTATTGGATTTGATTCCAATAATGTACTAGCTTGAGATAGGTTTGTTAACTATGGATCGCAGAAAATAGCGGTTTGTTCAAATTCCGCTACTCCACAACAGTGCTGTAACGCTATTTTATAATATTTTGTATTTGTATAGCGTTTCACAGAACAATAGCGTGATTTGTTGCCGATATAGATGCTATTTAACAACATTGTTTGAGACTAGACTAGTTAGTATGTACTCGGTGTCTATTGTAAACTTTGACAAAACAGTGATCGTGCGAATAATTTCCTTTAGTGTACAGTATTTTTGGATGTTGGTTATCTTGGGTTTAGACGGTACTGGAACACTCTTCTACTCGTTGAGAACCTGATTTGCATTTAGCTTCAGATTAGTCTTTGCTATTAATGAAACAGATTATGGTTTGATATTTTTATTTTAAAAGGATTTTTTTGAGGTTTTCTGTACATATACTGTGCCATTATGTATGACACGTAAGCTCTTTGTGTGCAGTGGAGTCATTTTCCTTGAGTCTGCGGTTTGCTTCATTTGAACAAACTAAATTGTGGTTAGCTAAGCCTTCTTCTGCACCAATTTCTGCACCAGTGCCGTCTCCATCCTATCAAGGTATAGTATTTATACATTTTAATAAATCATTGTTAACTTAATATTAGCTGAGTCTAACAAACGACTAATCTTCTCGTATAGGTCCTACTGTGGCTCCAAGACACAAACATCATCGTCGCCATCGACGCCATCATAGCATGAGGCCATATATAGGGGCTCCACCCCCGTCCACAGACCATGGTAATATTTTTGGAATTTAGACACCCATCATTCTATTGTTCTCTTTCTAGGGTAGTAGTAATTATAATATCTCATCAGTTATTGATCTTTCCATTTTCTTAGTACATTCTTTTTGAAAAAATTATTTTTCTCTAAATTTCTGTTTGATTAAGTAAGATTGTCCATGGAATCATGATCGTGACTGCTTTGTAACCTAGTATTCTGAATTTTATGATTCTGATTCTTTCTTAGTCTTTTAGTTTGTACTGACTACTGATGTTAACCGTGGTAAGATGATATAAATAGTAATGATGTCAAAAACATTATTGTTTGGAAGAAGAATTCTCACTCCAACCAGTTTTCTTCCATAGGTCACCAATGTTTATTTATTTGAAACTATATTTGTCTTTATAAGTTATTTCGAGCTTTCTGGTGTGTCTAATAATGATTTTTCACCTTTAATTCATGGTATGGAGTATTTTAAGCTAAATTTGTATGTTCCGCAGCCCATGATATGTGAAAATTATTTCCTACTTTTCAAAGTTATGATAAGGTGTAGTTGGTTTAAATGATACAATAGAGCTAAATATTTGTTTAAATGCACAAATCAAACTAATGATTTCTCTGAACGAAGCCTTTTAACTTATTGATTGGATTTGTGAACCTAACATTTGTTTTTGCCCCTCCTTTGTCAATATCTCATACCATATACTCAATTGTCAATATCTCATACCATATACTCAATTGTAATGAAATCCCTGCAGCTTGTGATCAAACGTGTACGGATCCTCTCACATCAACTCCCTTTGGTTCACCTTGTGGCTGTGTATTTCCTATGAAAGTCAGACTTACACTGGATGTAGCTCCTTATGCTGTTTTTCCAGTAATGACAGAGTTAGAGTATGAAGTTGCGCTAGGCACATATTTAGAACAGAGTCAGGTGGTGATAATGGGTGCAACTGCTGATAATCAAAACCAGGGAAGAACTATTGTTGATATTAACTTGGTTCCGTTGGGAGAAAAGTTTGACAACACAACTGCAGCCCTGACATACGAGAGGTTTTGGCACAAAAAAGTTCCTCTAAATAGGAGCATTTTTGGTGATTATGCTGTCGTGTACATTACATATCCAGGTAGTTGTTTTTCTCCTAATAACATCTTGCTTTATTGATACCACATTACTGTTTGAGACTGAAGCTGTTAGTATCAGGAATTCCATCTTCGCCACCATATGAAACTTCAATTGGGAGCGGTCCCAGTCAAAATGCTGATGGTAGTCTTCCAGTCAGCGCCGATTTTGCTAGCAAGAACCAGAAAATGAATCTTAGAACCATAATCATCATTTCTTTGTCTTCTTTGGTGCTCTTGCTAGTTTTGGTTGCAGCATGTTCTGTTACTTTGAAATGGAGGAAGACTAGGGGACCTTCAAGTGCTGTTGGCCCAGCATTTACATCTTCTCTAAACAAGAGATCTGGTATAGTTTTGAACTTCTCTCTGACATTTTTTAAATAAGTATTTATGATGTTTAAATTGGCCTGAATGTTTCTCAATGTTGGATATAAAAACCATTCATGTAAGTGTAACTTCATCTGCTCATGCTTTTGGAATAGTTTATTGACTTGTTCGTAACATGGCACTAGAGCCGCTGTGGCCAAGTGGTCTGTTGTTTGATCTTTGTTGTCTCCATTCTTCTTTTCTTCTAAATAAAATTTAAATTTCAGCACAAGGTTGGGTTAACATGTCGTTGTCCGTGCTTCAAGCCCAAAGAGAGCTTTTGTGTGAGGGAGTGTGTTAAATATAAAAACCATTCAAATGTTTTCACCTAACAACTTAATCTTTCCGGACAATAATTGGTTTATAACAGTCTGATTGCTAATTATTTATTGTACATTAACCTGGGCAACAAATTGTCCAATGTTATTCCTCAGTTTGATCGTGTCGAGTGTAGTTTCTTTCAGTTTACTGTGCTGTCCTTGTCTTCTACAGACAATGATATTTGTCTTATTGACTTTAAAGTTTTACCTACTGTTACTACTTGTTGATGCCACTTTTGTGCTACATCTCAATTAGTTTCATGTGTGTGACCTGATTTATCTTTATTTGAAAAAAATTTGACTACTGTAAATCACATTTTTTCTGTCAGATTCACGCTATTATTGTCATGTTTAGGATCAATATTACTGAGATGCCTCTGTATTGTGGTGGTTATTGATTTATACCTGCAGCTTAAATAATTATAGTGGCGATGTTTTAAATTTACTCGAGCCAAAAAAAATTACATTTTTCATACCAACCCTCTTTCTATAGTATGTGAACCTGTATTTGTAAGGTGCAAACATGGCATTAATTTACCCTCATGACTTTTTTAGTGATTTTCATGTTTCTTGGTTTTCTATATAAAGTCAATTATATAATAGTTTGAAGTAAATGTAAATGCAGGCTTGGGGTCTATGTTGTCAAGCAGTATTACAAGCTCAACATCAGTGTCCCTCATGTCCACAATGCCCACTTCCATTCTCTCTGTTAAAACATTTTCACTTTCTGAGATTGAGAAAGCAACAGATAAGTTTAATTCAAAGAGAGTATTAGGGGAAGGGGGATTTGGACGCGTGTATAGCGGGACATTGGAAGATGGGGCTGAAGTTGCAGTGAAGCTCCTTACAAGAGATAATAATCAGAATGGAGACCGTGAATTTATTGCAGAAGTTGAGATGTTAAGCCGTTTGCATCATCGTAATCTAGTGAAACTTATTGGAATATGCATTGAAGGGCGCAAGCGTTGCCTGGTATATGAGCTAGTTCCTAATGGCAGCGTGGAGTCACATCTGCATGGTAATATATTTTCACTAGCTCTGGAACCCACATCATTCTATAACTCTTTGTTATCCGTGGAATTAAATTATTTAAATGGTCATTACTGATCCCAGGTGATGACAAGAATAGGGGACCTCTAGATTGGGAAGCACGAATGAAAATTGCCCTGGGAGCTGCGAGAGGATTGGCCTATCTTCACGAGGATTCTAATCCCCGTGTAATTCATCGGGACTTCAAAGCCAGCAATGTGCTATTAGAAGACGACTTTACCCCTAAAGTTTCTGATTTTGGTTTGGCAAGAGAAGCAACTGAAGGAAGTAATCATATTTCTACACGGGTGATGGGGACTTTCGGGTAAGTGTAATAGACTTTGTCTGCAGCATTTTGACTTGGTATGTATGTGCGTGTGTAGTGCCAAATTATAGAGTTGTTCAAGAACCTCCAATATAATACTATTTTAAAGTTTTGGAATATATACAACTCTTGACATCCAGGTAATTGGTAAATACTGTTTTTTGACACGCTGCTCGTTAATCATCAGTTTTATTCAGACTGTCTCTTCTCTCAAGTGAACAATTTAGCTTTATGAATGCATTATGCTCCATGATTGCAAGGTGTAATTTGTGTGTGTAATGAATTGATGGTGGTTGCCTTATACTTTTCATGCAATGCAAATTCCAGGCCTTAACCTGATTACTTTCTATCTATTAATTTTTGCAGGTATGTTGCCCCAGAATATGCAATGACTGGCCATTTACTGGTTAAAAGTGATGTTTATAGTTATGGTGTTGTGCTTCTTGAACTTCTCACAGGCAGAAAACCAGTGGATATGTCTCAACCTCAGGGACAGGAGAATCTTGTAACTTGGGCACGAACACTGTTGACTAGCAGAGAAGGTTTAGAACAGCTAGTGGATCCATCTTTGGCTGGAAGTTACAACTTTGATGACATGGCAAAGGTAGCAGCTATTGCGTCAATGTGTGTTCACTCGGAGGTCACACAGAGACCTTTTATGGGTGAAGTAGTGCAGGCTCTTAAATTGATATACAATGACACAGATGAGACCGGTGGAGATTATTGTAGTCAGAAGGACTCCTCTGCTCAGGAGTCTGATTTTAGAGGCGAGCTTGCCCCTTCTGATAGCAGTTGGTGGAACGGTGGAGGGTTAACGCCTCGATTAACGTATGGACAGGCATCTTCCTTCATCACGATGGAATACAGTTCTGGTCCACTTGAAGATATGGAAAACAGACCGTTTTCAACTTCAAGCTTTAATGGAGATGAGCTATCTTTACCAATTAGGCATGGGAATAGATCAGGTCCCTTGAGAACAATCCGAAGCAAGTTATCCTTATATAGATTTTCTGGAAGTCGGAGTGAACACGGGGAACTTTCTTCCAAGCGAAATTGGATATGATGGTTACTCGGTTTAAGGTTTGGTGTATTTTTAGTGTTTTTGAAATGTACAGTTCCTAAAGGGATCCAAACAATTGATTTGAGTGACTGGTTTAGCTTAGGCGTATCAAATTTCTGCAGTTTTCATGTTTAAAAGTCGGAGAGATACAGGACATTGACTAATTTTGAAATATTGATTCATTATTATACAAGGAAGAAATGTAACTCGAACAATGTTGTAAATGCCTTGAATTGTATCTTGTGTCTCCATTCGATTTTTGTGTCTATTAAAGAGGACATGCCGCAACCAAAATTAAAATCATGATGACATTCCTTTCTTTTTTATACTAGATGTGTGTCTTTGATCACTTCATCTGTTATGCATGTTTCATTCGAATCAAGCTTTTACATTTTTTCCCCACCACTTTGACCATTATAAATTTATAAAGAGAAGCTATCATTTAACATTGAAACTTAGTGAGAAATATAACTAAACGGCTTAAATCAGTTGAAGATAACAATTAGAGTCTATATCAATAACAAACAAAACACAAATTAGTTAATTTGGTTTGGTTATACAAATAAAAGACAGTTGGTTTAACCAAAGTTCATGTGTTTGGTTCAAATGTTTTACCAGATACGTCAATTTTTGTTGATCTAATAGTAACCGTCGAGCACCTTAAATAAATGAAGTAACGTAAATATAAATGAAGAAGTAATGTGAATTTGTCAACATGCTGCATACAATTAAGATTTGGGTGGTCACAACGTTTAGTCCTTCTATTTGGTCACACATATATTTATAAAAGGTATAAAGAGAAAATAATTAAATAATGTGTATTTTTAAAATAATTAAATAACATATATTTTTTGAGTGAAAAAAAAAACATATATTTTTATGTGAGTGTGACCAAATTTTGGGGTACAATAGTAATAATTGCCTCTCACATTGTAGATTTAGAGTGCCCCTCCATTTTTTTCTCAATCATCTTATTAAAGTCTCACTATGAAATGTACCAAAATAAAAGTCTCATTTTGAAGTTTTATTTTGAATATCTGACAAATATAATTTTCAAATACAAAGTCAGCAACAACAAAAAAACTAACAGTAACAAACAGAGCAGAGTTGGTTAAGTAGTTATTTTGATAATTAATTTGTTTAACACACAATCCAAACACACTTTCTAAATATAATAACTAACCTTGCTTCCAATTTGGAGAGAGTATGTAGCATAAATATTTAGATATCTTGAGTTTAAATGCTCACTAGCATACACATTGCTCATATTCATTCAACAGAATTCTCAACAAGGCATAATGGCAGCAGCTCAAGATCATGCAATGACCCCAAGAAAAAGAGTACTTGTTGTGGATGATGATGATCGTGCCCGAAAGATTCACGAAGATCAATTAAAATCACTTGGTGTCGAATCTTGTTCTGCAAGAAATGGTAAAGAAGCCATAGACATAATTTCTTCGGATTGGTCAGCTCGAACGTTTGATCTAATTCTCATGGCTAGGCATATGCCACTCATGGATGGCCTTCTGGTATGTAGATATATCGTTAATATTTAATTTATATACATTGTCAATGAAAAATGATATTCACTTTGTTAATCGTATATTTTTGTTATGCATGCAGACGACTATGGTATTGCGCACAATAGGGTACCCTAGTTTGATTTATGGTGTGTCACATCGCCTTACAGAAGAAGAATGGGAAGAATTTTTTAGTGCAAGGCCAGATGCTATCTATGATGAAGGGAAACCTTTGTCCATTGATACAATGAAAGATATTGTTGAATCAATTCCTACTCCCAAACCTTGTTATGCATGGAGGGAAAGAATGTCTAAGTTACCTAAACAAGGCAAAGGATATTGGTACAGTTGTTTTTTTGACCAATAAGTGAATATATGATATTTTTCTTGAATTAGTGATTATATGATATGATATTTGACCAAGAAGGATCATTTTATTGTTCAATAACGACAACTATTTTAGTTTTTTTTTTTTAGTAATAGGATCACTATTTTAGTTAATAATAATAAATAATTTAAGTTGAATATTTTTAATGCTGGAACTATTGTGGTTGACATTTTTTCAAATAATTTTGAATAATCATGGTTTTTCTTGGATTAATTTGCTTATCAATTCTCAGAAGAAGTGATTTTTAGACGTTACTTCAAAAAAATATCACTCATTTTATAGTGTTGAATAAGAGGTTTTAGACACAGGTTCGACGACTATTGAGTGTATAAATATACGAGGGCAACCTCATCCTATAAATTAATTTTTGAAGTTGAGATCCAAACATATTTAACAGATAGGACGAATAAGGAATGATGGAGTGTTTTGATTTGGGGTCATCACTAAGGTGTGAAAGTATATATAGTGAGGTGAACAAAACAAAAAAAATGTACTAAGAAAAATTAGTCACATTGCACTCGAAATCAACCATTGCATAAACTATAGTTTTTAAACAACATAAGGGATTTCAATTAGAGCTGGAATGCACAATACTAAAATAACATCTTTCTTTCTCTTAAAACAAATGTCACATAAATCATTTCACATCAGCAAATTGTAAAAGACAAAAAAGAAAAAAGCTTAACTTTTTTCCATCAAGGGCCCGTTTGGATTAACTTATTTTTGAGCTTATGTAAACATCTTATGCAATATAAATTAGGTTTTATGTTATTTTATAAGTTCACACTAGTGAAAATTTTATTGTTATAAGCTATTTTATCATAAACTACTTTGACAAACTTATAATAATACATAAAAATTGCATAAGTTGTTTACATAAGCTCAAAAATAAGCTAATAATAAGCTAATCCACGGGCCCCAAATTCTTTTCTATAGGATTAATTTTCAGGTAACATTACAAAATTGCAAATACATGTATACTTATGAATTTTTGTAAACCTCAACAAAATCAATCCGTAATTCAATCTCTTTTGATGGATAAGGGACTTCCAACATCGAAGTTGTTATGTTACAATCATCTTCAATCTTATTGACACCTTGAATCCCCTTCGAGAGAAAAGTGAGTATGTAGGCGATTTTTTTAGCCAAATTAAGATTAAAGTAGTAGAATCTAAGAGATCAAAAGTGTTATTATGAAAGTGAGAGGTCAAAATTGCAAGTTTGTAATAGTTAGCGGGACAAGAATACAATTTACCCTAATTTATAATTAAGCCATCATAAACTTTTAAAATTATTTTAGCTAGGTCCCTAAACATTTGAATAATTCGTATTTTTGTCCCTAAATTCAAGACCTAATTATTTAAAATTTTAAGGACACGATTAAAAACTTTTTAGTCCAATGTCCTAATTAAAGAATTACTAATAAATTCAAATCCAATTACAATTTTTTATAGTTTAGTCTTCTGATATTTCCCTACAAAATAATCAAATCCACAATGAAAGATTTCAACTTTCTTTCGCTAGAAACTCGATATTTAGTTTAACAATCGACTAATTTGAGAGATATCTAACTCCTATCATTGACTAATAAAGACCGAACTAAAACTACAACACTTTCGACCTCTGAAATTAGGACATTGACTTAACACAAAAGTTTGCACTAGAATTCAACCTATGACCTTAAAAAAGGTCTCAAGCCTCCTACTAACCCTTGTGGTTTTGAAAAAAGATAATTTTTTTTAGTGCCCTTGTATTTCTCACACGCCTTTCTCGTTTTTATTTTTATCTTTCCGTTATCAATGAAAGTGGTATTTTGATATTTTCAGGGGATGCGAGAAAATTTAGAAAGCGGTAAAAGAAATTCTCTTAAAAGATTTGGACTATTTTTTTTTGTACATGAGAGGGCCAAAGGCCCATATAAGAGAGGAAAAAAACAGAAATATATATAATAATTTATATTTCATTTTTATTGCTTTAAATGAATCTCATAAGTAATTTAACAACTCAATTTCCTCGTGCAGAAATTTCTGGAAGATTATTTTGGTGTTACCAATTCAATTTTGGTGACAAGAGAAATATTCCACGAAGCATTAGAAGAGGCACGTGTAAGGTACGATCGAGAACAAGATAACAGTATCTATCTTTTGTATGTGTGGGTTATAACATGTTGCATCTCAGTTTCATCAACATTTTCCTTTGTTTTTTTATGATAATAATAATGCATTAACATTTTTTTCTTATGGATGAATATGATTCTCATGTAATGGTTGGTGCAGTTTTTATTTATCATGTTTTTGTTTTATTTGAAAAGGTAATGACAATGATTTTCTAAGTACTTTACTGTAACATTTTTGGACCGTCAACTCTTAACCAAGCGAAACAGCTCACCAAGTATTTGATGTTTTGCTTCATAAGCTTTGTCCACCACTTAATTCATATCCAAAATTATAACTTTTTTTATTTATAGATTAAAATTAAATCATTTTTATTGATTCCATATAAAATAAAATACAGAAGATGAACATAGTTCAGTTAGTTGGACATTGCAGTATGCAGATGTCGGTTAAGGACATTGCAATTTGCAGAGGTTGGGGTTGAAAACTATCTGATATTCTCCACTTATTTAACTTAAAGGGTGAAAGTCTAACCACGACTGACAAAAAAAGATATACTCTTGAGTAAGTGGTTAGGGTTCGATCCTTACCTATGAAGCACGAATAATCCTCAGATTAGACATGTTCCTTTGTCAGACATGCATCGTTCTTAGACACCGACACTTATGATTACATTATTAAATTATGTCATTTTCTCAAATCCGTGCTGTGTCCGGTGTCCGTATCTGTGTTCGTGCTTCATTGATCCCGACTCTTGCGTATAGAAAAATTCGGTTGAAATAGGAGAATTCACCGCATAAAGAGAAAATTCAGTTGAAAAGGGAGAATTCACTTTGTTTGCCGAACAACTTCTTGATAGATGCTAGAAAAGAAAATAATACACAAGAATATTATAGCATTCATATTCATGTGTAAAGGTTAACCTATAGTCTTTCCCCTATATATATAATAGGAGAACCCTAGTTGTATTTATAAAATTCAAATTGTTCTAATTTGTTGTCTGCTTCTACAAAATTCTTTCCTGTCATCTGATAACTCTCCACTATCTAAAAAGGTATTGCCTTTTTCTTTTTTAATTAAAGAGTATTGCTTCTTTCTTCTCCTTTCTGCTATAGTTATGCTAATTAATATTCTGTTTCAATAATCAATATGTTTTTCTAAGTTCTAGTTTTTTATCTGATGTAGTAGTTTCTAACCTTTTCTTTCTTTCATTTTTCTTAGGTCTTTTAGATTGTATAAGTGACAACCATATAAAAGTGATTAATCCTCAATCATCATCAATTAATCAGAAAACATGTTGCTAAGAAGCTCTTCAACACCACTTCTTGGTTCTCTCTTATCTTCAAGTTCCTTCACAGATAGTCCTAATCATCATATGATTCACCCTGAAACCTGTCATGCAGTTAAGCATCTACCACCATCAACCACTTCACTCCAACATATTCATAAACTCTCATGCACTTCTTCTCCAATTTCTCCGTCCATTTCTGATATTGAAAGGCAAAACAAAGGCTTGATTAGAAGAGTTCAATCTGAAGGAAACTTGGAAGACTTAGCCTATGCTACTTGCAATTACAATGAAGATAGTTTCAGTTTAATGGATCCTCCTTCTAAGAGATATTCAGGTAGACAAAGATGCTTGGCACTTGAGACTATTCCATCTTTCTCTCTTTCGAAGCAAACCGGCTTGCGTGAAGAAGAGGAAGATGTGGAAGAAAGTGATATTGAAGATGAAGGCTATGATGAGTTCAGTGTGATGAATAGGATGATGGTGAGTTCAGAAGAGGATAGAGTATGCAGGGTGAGTTTTGATGAGGAGGGAGAGTTTGGTGGTAAAGAGATGTATCTTGCAAAGGGACTTGGTGTTGATTTCTGTGGTGGTGGTGATGGCATAGGTGGTGGCTGCAGAGGAGGAGGCAATGGAGGTAGTGATTATAATTCTATGGGTTCTGAAAGGAATGATGGGGATAATAACAATCATGGGGTGGAAGAATATTACAAGAAAATGGTGCAGCAAAATCCAGGGAACCCATTGTTTCTAAGGAATTATGCCCAGTTTCTGTATCAGGTAACTTCTATTTCCTTCTGTTTGGATAAACAACTCAATTAAGCACTTATATCACAAACACTTATCATATAAATGCATATACATAAGCTATTGTTATAACAAAAAGATAAAATAAAGTCAAACACTTTTATACAAATTATACCTTGTTTTCATAAGTTATGTTGGAGAGCTTATGAAAATAAGTTGAAAACAACTTATAGACATATCATAAACTGTGTGCAGAAGCTCTGCCAAATGGTCTCACTTGTGCTTATGTATGAAAGTATATAAGCTCAAATAAGTCAATCCAAATAGGCTTTCTAACTCTCAATTGTTGAAAATATATGATTCTGCAATCAACTAGTTGGATATTTACCAATATTTTTGTCATAATAATAACTTAAACAAACCATATTATTTTTCAACACAAAATCTTGGCTTCTTTGTGGATACTATACTATTGGCGATGAATGCAAAATTGATGTTGTTTTGACTTTTGACAGTGCAAACAAGACCTTGAAGGAGCAGAAGAGTATTATTCTAGAGCCATACTAGCAGACCCAAATGATGGAGAAGTTTTATCACAGTATGGAAAACTAATTTGGGAGCTATATCATGACCAAGAAAGAGCCTCTAGCTATTTCGAACAAGCAGTACAAGCCTCTCCTGATGACAGGTACACTCATAAGTCATAGCATTCAATTCAGATTATTGATGTACTTTTTATCAAGTTGTCACCTTACATGTTGGAAAATGATTCTAACAATAGCTTATTGTGTCATGATATGATATCAGCCATGTACAAGCAGCATATGCAAGTTTCCTTTGGGACACAGAAGAAGATGAAAGTTGCAATGAGTCACAATGTTTGCCTCAACATTTTCATCTTGGAGCTATGGCAACTACAGGTGCTTAGAAGAGTTGTGATATGATGAATTGATGAAGTTTCTGTTGAGAAAAACAAAGACATTCTATTCTAATAATTGAAATAACAAACTGATGTGTAGCTTTGAGTTTCTTTTGCACAATATGTAAATACTTTAGAAATGCTACAAGTTAGTAAGCAAACCGTTCGGATTAATCAATTAAATGTCATATTTGGGGACTGATTCTAATACTTTGCATCAATATGCTCCAACTTAAGAAAAAAATTGAGATTAGAAAGAGGAAATGACATTGTTTTGTCTTGACCCTCTTGTTTTAAACGGAAATGCGTACTGATAATCTATAATTCAATTCGATCAAACGATAAGTAAAATATGACTAATGATTGTTTTAGCCGGAAAGCGAACTCGAGTTAAAAGAGGATGTAGCACAAGGATAAATGTTTCATCCAGTGTTGTCAAATATCGGCCATATGTTTCTTTTTTGACACCCGCCTTGGAAGGATGGCGGCCCATGACATTTTATGGCAGGCAATCCGCCATCGATGACACTATAACCTCATCATCGTTCATCACTTAAGAAAATGCTTCATAAAACCTCAATATGAACAATTTTATGTTAGAATCTTTCACAATTGATTTTTTAAATCAATAATTATAGTTTTGCACTTTCTCCTCTAACATGTTTTAAACCAGTTCAACACTTGTTTTAAATCAGTTTCAAACCAATTTTGCAGTTTTTATCATTTTATCCAGCAATGATAAATAACATAACAAGATTATAAAAATGAAACATCATAGAAAAGCTAGATTATTCAGCTGCAATAAAAGACAAACATATTGACTATATAACAAGACAAATAAAATATTCACATTGTCAGCATAATGTATGTGTGATAACTGATAAGCATAAATATAAGGATATATTTGTAATTTTAAAAATAAACTTAAGCTACTAATTTATTTTTATAATCATAAAACTTAACCAACAATCTTTCACCCTCTTTGTGTTTGACTGAGTTTTAGTGAGAACTATGTCTGGTGATTTCCTTCCTGAAAACTCAATTGTAGTAAGTCCACTCTTTCATTCAATCATTCCCTTTTCATCTTTGAAGCTTAAAAATGGAATCTTTTTGGTGTTTTTTCAGGTGGGGTGTGGAGCTGTGGGATTGGATTTGTTGGCCACTGTTGCTGCTTTTCCTCAGCCAGATCAAAAAATCAGAAGCACTTCCTTCAAAGTAACTTAATTCCTTTCTTCTTTTCTTTTTCCATCAGAAGCACTTATTATGAATTAAAAATAGTTATAATTGGATTATGATATAAGCACTCTTTAATTGGATAGGTTTTTTTGTTACTCAATTTAATTGGATAGTTAAACTTTTAAATAATTTGTAATTACGTCTTGAATTTAGGTATTTGATTGCAAATTATTAAAAGTTCACAATAACTAAATACAAAATATTATTGTCCTAAAAAATACAAAATTATTTAAAACTTTGTAGATTCAATTAGTTTACTTTTAAAATTTAGGGACCTAAATATAATTATTAACAAGTTTAGGGACCTAATTACAATTTTTTTATAATTCATAAACCTATTTAATCTCCAAACAGGGATCCTAGAGTAATTCAACTTTTGTTATTGTGTGATTCCTCTTTTAAATATAATAATAATTTGAAGCAAATCTGAAATCTAATTATATTGAAAAACTACTTTTAGTAGCTTCTAGAAAATAATTTGATTTTAAAGAGCGGGTTGGTTTCGATGATATTTTTTTTTTAAAATAATTATAAATGCAGACAAACAGAACTTAGTTTTTTTATGCAGTCTAAAAATCACATTTTTTTAGAGATTCTTGTAAGTTGAATCTACATTTTTGTAGACTCAAGGAGGTGGTAACACAGGCAATGCCTTAACCTGCGCGGCTCGCTTGGGCCTCAAGCCAAGGATCATCTCCAAGGTTTTTAACCATCACACACTCTATGCATCTCTACTCTCTTCACAAACCTTGTGAGATATGACAATTTGTAGTAACTTTTGTGTTTGTGTTATGACTTCCAATAAACTGTTTGATACTCATTAGATAGCAGACGACACTCAAGGAAGAAGCATATTAGATGAACTACAGACTGATGGTGTAGATACCTCCTTTATAGTGGTAATTATTTTCTCACAATATTACAATTTGCAATCTTAATGATTGTTTGGTTTTTTGCAATACACGTAGCATTTTTAGTGTCGCCATCCGAGATTGAGTGTGATCTTGGATCTTTAAGCATACTGTCATAGGATTCAAGTTTACAATAGAAACCTTTTACACTACAAACTACATAGCAATATATAACTCAACGATCAAAGTTTACTTTTTAGCTACTTATATTTGTTTCTTTTAAATATTTCTAATGCATATGCTATTTGTTGTTGCTATTTAGCGAGCTTCTTCTTATTTGCAGGTATCTAAGGAAGGCACTTCACCATTTACCTATATAATTGTCGACAACCAAACGTAATGGCCATTGGTTTGGTCCTCCTTTTAATCTTAAAAACTAAGTACTATCATGATTTGTTTTATATTCAGATCTTCAAGGATTTGATGTTAATGCGGCTATTGAAAATTTGTTTGTAACTTGACTAGTTTTTAATGTAATGTCTCAGCAAGTCACGTACTTGTATACATACCCCAGGATTTCCTCCAATGAAATCAGTTGATCTTACAGAATCAAGTTTGTTATCTGCATTGAATGGAACAAAAATTGCTTATTTAGATGGAAGATTGCATGAAACTGCTCTAATGGTTGCACATGAGGTTATTATTACATAATTTGCTCGATGTTTATCCAATTTGTACTCATCTTTTAGTTTATTTTCTACTGCTAAAAAAGGTTGACCATGCGACAGTAGAGCTTCGTCTGATGAGAAATTAAACAAAATTTTATACTTTTCAGTACAGGCGGTTAAGAAGAATATACCTATCTTAATGGATGCAGAAAGGCTAAGAGAAGGGTTGGATGATCTCATCAAAGTAGTTGATTACGTTGTATGCGCTGCACAGTTTCCGCAGGCAAGTTCATTGTTTTCACTAGAAGTGATATATTGTAACAGAAATATAATACTAAGCTTTATTTTCTTCAATTATATTATCTTTTTGTGACTGTAAAGATATATTACATTTCTGATCCCAATCATACATTCATTGTCATTCGCTTCGTTGCACCTATTTTTGCTGATAGGTATGGACAGAAGCAGCAACTGTTCCAAAAGCACTTGTTTCTATGCTTCTAAGGTTGCCAAAAGTCAAATTTGTGATTGTAACTTTGGGAAAAGATGGTTGTATAATGCTTGAGAGAACTGCTAATGGTTAGTGCATACTCCCATTCCTTTGTTGGACTCCGTCCAAAATTAGAGTTTTGCGTCGAGTATTAATTCTATGCTGTATTTTCTCTATATGTATACGCTAAACGGTGTTCTTTTCACTTATTTTGCTTTTCTGGCAGAGGTTCCATCCACAGAAGAAGAAATGGATGCTGACAAATTACTGGAATCTCTCGAAACAAAAAAGAATGCGAGCGTTAACATTCCAACCTGCATATCATCAGTAATCTTAATGAAACTCTCAATTTTATTTTTTTTGTCAGCTTCAGTATTACAAAAATGAAATCATGTTTTGCACATAATCTACTATAAAATATGATTGAGACAAAAATATTAGTCACATATTCTTGTATTTTTTAACTTATAAAGTGGATGATCATATTCGTAGCTGATTTGCATTTTCGGTACACTTATATTCTCTTTTCTTTACCTCCAGTCGGTGACAAATTTGCGAGCAGATGGTATAGGAACAATTTGTGGTAAGTTATATATTGGAACAGCTGAGAACATACCTCCATACGAGCTTATTGATACCACTGGTGCCGGTGATGCATTTGCCGGAGCTGTTCTCTATGGTAATGTGCCAACTTTGTTTGTTCTATATCTTATCTTGAATGGCCCTTCAAATGGCAACTGCTTTATTGTTTATACACGATGTCCTTGATTGCTTTCAGCTATCTGCGCCAACTTCGCAACAGAGAAAATGTTATGCTTTGCTGCTAATGTGGTAATTGCACTGAAGCGATAATTAAGAAAATTGCTTTGTATAATGTTTTGAGTCACTAAACCTACTAGATTGTTGTAAGAAGCTTATGCTTTTTTTTGCCAATTGCAGGCAGCTGCTAAGTGTAGAGCTCTAGGGGCGCGAAGTGGTCTTCCTCGCTACAACGATCAGCGCATAGCATCCTTCATGTAGTATAGCTTTAGCAAGCTAGATGGATGAAAGGAAACGATAAATGATATTGGTCAATTTTTTTAGATGTTGGTTTCATTCTTTGTTTCAGTTTTAATTGTTAAGTTGGTGTAATTATGCAAAGCTAACTACACAATCGGAAAAGGAAACAACTCTTTCCATAAATTGTCATGAAATCATTTGAAATTGTTACACAAAAGTATGCTTTTACACTTGTTTAAAACATGTACGTGTAGTTATATGCAATGTCATTTGGGTAGGTAGCCGGCCTCTAAAAGATGTTTTCCGGAGATTATATGCAATGTCGACACAATGTGACTCTTTTATTAATCAAATGGGTACATGGATAGGCGACAAATGGACTTAGGAGCTAAGTTGAAGGGGGGTTTTCTTTGTTTGAGAAGAAAGCTTGTTTCTCAACACAATTCGCCAAATTAAAATTTCTAGACTTGTGGCCTTCTCATGATTTGGCATTCGACAATTTGGTCTATTTGAGAAACGATAAATGACTTTATCTTTACTGCAAAATCACAAGAGCAGAGGATGTTAAACAATAAACACATATCTTGGTCCTGCAATTTAGCCTTGAAACTGAGATTATTATTTTATTTAAAATTACTACTTTCTTGGAGTGATAAAATTGGTTTGGTAGATTGGAGACTTTTATAAAACATTTTAAAAAAATTGTTGCAAAAAGTTATTGTGGCTGCTGGGATTCGAGCCCAGGTCTCCACGGCCACAACGTGGAATTCTTACCACTAAACTACAGCCACTTTTGGTGTTAAGCTTTTGCGTTTAATTATTAACAAACCTCTTTTCAACGATAAAAGAAAAAATACGAATTAAAAAAATATCGCCGTTGCCGGGGATCGAACCCGGGTCACCCGCGTGACAGGCGGGAATACTTACCACTATACTACAACGACTTCTGATGTTATAAATACATATTAGTTTATTAATGTTTTTGCAAAGTTAAAATTCATCGTCTTCTTCAATTATGAGTTTCAGTATCAGTCACTTTCCAATTCAAGCTTCAACGTAACCACCACCACCATCACCAACCGTTGATTCTCCGATGGCATGCATTTCAAAACCATTCAATCACACCGTCTTCCACTCACATTCATCCTCTCAATTTCCACGTCGCCTCCATTCTAACGTATTCACTTTTCTTCTATCATTCCTTTTTCCTTCAATTCAATTCAAATCTCATTTCTTCTATTTTCACTTTTTCAGTCAATCACATTCCGATGCACAAATATCAAAATCTCATCCTCCACCGTTCCTCCTCTTCCTCATGAAAATCACATCGTCGTAATCTCTCTCTCTCTCTCTCTCTCTCTCTCTCTCTCTCTCTCTCTCTCTCTCTCTCTCTCCGTAGTTAGTTAGTTAGTTAGGTTTTTGTGTGTACAGATTGGATGTGGAATGACGACGGTGGATTTCTTAGCTACTGTAGATGGATATCCAAAACCAGACGATAAGATCCGAACAACTTCCTCTAAAGTTCAAGGAGGTGGAAATGCTGGTAATGCTTTAACATGTGCGGCACGACTCGGCTTGAAACCAAAAATCATCTCCAAGGTTTTTCAATTTTCTCATTTTTCTGAATCTGATTTACACTGTTAAAAAACTGAATCTGATTTTTCAGTTTTGATTATGTGTTTTCAATTAGGTTGCTGATGATGCTCAAGGAATGAGCATATTGGAGGAACTAGGAGCTGATGGTGTTGATACTTCCTTTATTGTTGTAAGATTCTTGAACTCGAAGCATTAAGTATGTGTGTTTGTACGAAATTCGAATGATTATTATGCAAAACTGTTTGTTTTGTTGATTCCTACAAGGTTCAAGTGCTGTTTATCAAATTATCACGATGCAATTTGTCAATGTGATTGTTGATTTAAGGTTTTTAACTTTTTCATGATTTTTAACGAATGTTTGCAAACGGAAAAAAAGAATGTTGATCGGTCCATAAACATGTTTGTTACGTCAACCCGTAAAGATTTGAAATTATCTTTCCACTTATTGTTTGTGTTTATGTCAACAATATATGTGTTGAACTTGAGAGAGTTTGATTTGAAATAACTTTTTGTATTGTATGCACTGTGGAAGAACCTTCTTCCTTGAGTATATACTTATTATAAGCCTTTAAGATTGAAATAAATTGGGAATGTTGGTATTTCATTAGTTTTGTTTTACTTCGTTCTACCTGTTCCCTTATTGTTGTACTTTTTTATCTGTTTATTGATAAAGAATTGTTCTGCTTCACTGTTTACACTTCTTTATCGATACTTTGTAAATTGAAAGCTTATTGTTTTCATTTTTCAGGTATCGAAGGGTGGTAGTTCAACATTTTCATATGTACTTGTAGACAGCCAAACGTAAGGCAGTTGCTTGTATGTTTTACCCTTTACTTCCAACACCTTAATATTAGCATGACTTTCTTTAACAATATCAAGAAACCCGATGATTCCAGACTTGCAATGGTATTAAAGGAAAATATTATCTGAAGGTGTACTCTCATGAACTTGGTGGAGCTCGCTCTATTATATTTCAGCCAGTGCCCCATTTATTTAACATAACATATCCTGAATCTAAAACTATGCATAAACGTGCAAGTTCTCAATCCCCGTTTGTCATGTATATCAATTTTTTCATCTCATCATGACCCTTGCTAGCTAATAGTGGCTCTCCTGGTTATGCAGCTGTAATCTCCGGAAATTATCTCTATTGACAATACTTCTATATCAGTTTTTTATTTTGTAGAATTCGAGGTCATTAAAATAGAAATGTGCGATTAAACATATTTGACGCAATCTACCTAGGATTTCAATAGTTTAAGTGAGTCAACTAATTATTAGTAATACTCTCAGAAAAACTCGCACAAGTATTTACACCCCTGGAGATCCTCCCTTGGTGCCAGATGATTTGTCTCAGTCAATGTTATTATCTGCATTTGATGGAGCAAGATTAGTATACTTTGATGGAATGTCTATGGAAGCTTCTCTATTTGTTGGACAAGAGGTAACCATCATCTCACTTGTGCTTGCACCTTTTCCACTGTCACTGGATGACTCTTTAAGGCATGCATACCAGTAAACTATAAATTACTTTTAGTTGTCGGTTGTCATTTCAAAATCACTCAAGAAGACAAAAGAAATCATGCACAAAGCTTACTTGTTGGGGCTTTGATTTGTCGTGTTGGCGAGGTTTCTTTTTGTTTCCCAGCTTGGTGTATGGGAACTATAATATTATGATAGAAATAATACTTACTACACTTAGTCTGCATGAACTTGTTTCTCAAACTCTCAAGTTAACTCGTACAATCTTATGATTCTAGGCATCAAAATCGAGTTAGCTTGCTTACAGTATCGTTTCTGTGTAAACTCTTGTAGACTCACAAAAAATCGTACAGACTTGCATAGAATTGTGATTTTGAGGACGATTGAATGAGTCCACAACATAATAGCTATTTTCTCCTAGATGTGAATGAATATATAGAGGAGGTGAGTGATGCTACATTGAGTCCCAACCCCACCATAATTCCTAGAGTAAACAAAGTCATAAACCAGGAGACATCAACAAACTCATTGTTGCGAGTTTGCCTGAACCCAAAAGGCCAAAGAGGTAAGTGAACCTAACTCTGATGGGCTGAAACCCAGGTCTACCAAGTTGAATCCAGCTCCAAAGAGGGAACCCAATCCTCCCGATCTTTCACTCTTTAGTATTGTTAAACTTTGTAATTTTTTAATTTGTCCTGTGATTTTGAATTTGTAATGCTCATTTTCTATATTGGGTTGTGGTGGACCTATTTCCTGTTTTGTGAATTTGTCAATCAATGCTTGTCTGTTGTGGACTGTGGTCTATTCTTTTGAATTTGACAAACCTTGGTTATTGATTGAATTTTCAAGTACAGGCAGCTGTCAATAATATTCCTATTTTAGTTGAGGCAGAATCACCAAGGGAAGGGTTGGATGAGCTACTGAAGCTTGCTGATTTTGTTGTATGTTCAACAAGGTTTCCACAGGTAATATGAGGGGCTCGCATGCATTTTTGCATGATTTGGACTGCATAAATTTGGATTCTTTAGTATGTTTATAGTAAGACTTGTTAGAAAATGTTTATCTCAGCTTCCAGTAAAAGAGAGACATTGTTTTTCAACTTTCAATACTTCATGTCATCAGAATTTCAGCACCCCAAACAAAAAGTTTCTTCAATTTTGGCAATTCATTATACATTTACTTTTTAACTCTTGTATTTTGTCATGATAGCTCGAATTGCCTGTTAAGTAGGGTGCACCTCTAATTGCATATATAATGTGTCCAAATGATTCTGTTTATGGTTCATCTTTCTTTGTGTTCATTTGGGATTTGGTTTCTGTTAGGCTTGGACACAGGCACCATCTATCCCGAGTGCAATGGTTTCAATTCTTTTAAGATTGCCAAATGTCAAGTTTGTGATTGTGACTCTGGGTGAAGATGGCTGTCTCATGTTGGAAAGAAGTACAACTGGTGAACACAAAATGAATTTTTCAATTCACTTTTTAAATTTTATTTATTGAAGGAGGGGCATAATATTCTAAAGTATTATTGCTTTGAATCACACTCTCTTTTCTTTGAGCAAATGTAACTTACAAGTTTAATGCTCTTTTGGACAGAGGATGCCAATGTAGAAGAAAGGAATGTGGAGAGTTTCTTAGAACTCTTGTACAAAGAGAAAGACGATAGCTTGGCTATTCCAACCTGTATACCGTCGGTAAAATATTGTTGAGCCTATAATTAACTTCTTCAACTTTTAATCTGGAGATATATTCTAAAATTCCAGTTTGAGTTTAAATATATGTTTTTTGTTTGAACAAAAGAATAAAATTTTAAGACAGATAATAATTTGCAAAGTGAAAGGAGAATTATATGGTTAATTCAAAAGAATCTTGTCAAATTTCATAACTGTCACTAGTTTTCTGTTCAGCGTGGAATTACAGACCATGCAAAAGCCAGCATGGAAGTAAAACCACGCGCTTAAATATTAGTATGTGTGTGTCTCACAAATTACATCAATTGGATTTCTCAGCTGGCTACAAAATTCAGAGCAAATGGAATAGGGACGGTTTGTGGGAGATTCTATATCGGAACAGCAGAAAAGATACCAGATTCTGAACTGATTGATACAACTGGTGCTGGGGATGCATTTATTGGAGCTATTATGTATGGTAGGTGTAGTCACTGACCTGATATATATTTTTCTAAGCTTGTTACTCGAGACTTCAACTGGATATTTATGTTTGGTAGAACTAGAACTATATCACAAATTCTCAATGGTTTGAGTTGAGACATATATGATACTTAGTTTTGAAGTTACATAAATGACACACTTGCCATCTCTGCATGTTTACAGTTGTTGGAAGTTTTTCTCGGTACAATGGACATTTATAGTTCCATTCAGGGTAATTGATTTTGCTCTGACTTGTTTTGTTTACAGCAATCTGCTCAAACATGGTACCCGAGAAAATGTTACCGTTTGCTGCTCAAGTGGTAAGCTGTGTAAAACAAATGCGATTCATATTACAGAGGCATTTCAAATTGAAGTAAGAAAATATAATGTTGGATTTTTTTTTGTATAATTTCAATGTGATAACTGCAGGCAGCGGCCAAGTGTAGAGCTTTGGGAGCTCGAACTGGTCTTCCGCATCGAACAGATCCACGCTTGGCATCCTTTCTATGCTAAAAGAAAAGGAGAGACAACTAGTATTCCTATCAAGGAATTTCAACTCTGTTGTAATGGTCATGTTTACTTTGCGGTTCTTTATTCATGTCTTAAAAAATGTCCATTAGTTTGTACAGAATTGTGAGTGCAATAATATTTTTAAAACAGGTAATAAATATTCCTTAAAGTGTGTTTACTTTTATTTTATTTTATATATATACAAAGATGAGTTCCTGGTCGTTAAAAGTTTGGATTCAATTCATTTATTACTCTTCTATTTATTCTCCATTTATGAGAGAGATAAACACAATAGAAGATCTGTGGGACCCATTAAAAGTGGGTCCCACTAATGAGTTGGAGATAATTGATTTATTTTTGGATACATTAATGTAAAAGTGATTCTCAAAACTTGATGTTGTTTGGATAATTTGAAGGGAAAAACAGCGAAAATTGTTTTTCCGACCCCTGCCCATTTCTTTTTTACCCCCCAAACTGACGTTTTTGCCCTCGGGATTATGAAAAAAATTTGTCAAGAAAATTCGGTTTTTACGAACCGAAATTTTTGCCATGGCAGTTCGGTTTCTATAAACCGAAGTTGGAATAGGCAATTTGTTTTACTTGGAGCTTGCATTTTGCTTCCATCAACAAACAATAACATCCAAAACTTATCAAACATCCAAAACTTTCTCTCTTCATATAAATAACAATTGCATTTGCCATTTGGCTAGCTATCTTCAATTTCACAACATGACTCACTTAGGAACCATGCCACATGTCACACTAGCAAACATGGCTAAGAAATTTGGACCCATCATGTACACTAGCAAACATTTATCATGTTTTTGCGCCTGAATTATAGATGATAAACAAAAGCTTGGAATGAGTTGTGAAATCCTCATGTTTTGGAACCATGCCACAATTCTTGGTGTTTTCCTCAGCTTCGGTTTATAGAAACCGAACTGCCATGGCAAATACTTCGGTTCGTAAAAACCGAATTTTCTTGGCAAATTTTTTTCATACCCCCGAGGGCAAAAACGTCAGTATGGGGGGTAAAAAAGAAATGGCCAGGGGTCGGAAAAACAATTTTCAAAAACAGCATGTAACGAGTGAGAGTTATGGATCTGGGTAGTACAGTGCTAATTAATGAATTTTTGTGAGAATAACTGATGACGGTGATCAAGGGCAATAAAGGAATAAAATGAATAATAAAGCTGTAAAGCAAACAATAATTGAAGAATTGATTTTGGGTCCCGCATAAGTTAGGATTTCTTGCTTCTGCTAGAATGAATTTTATAGGATATAATCAATTTTACAAGAGAAAGCGAAACATGCTTGCTGAAGGGAATAATTGTGTTTACAGTTCTAAATGTGCGTTTAAGGTAGGGATGTCAATTTGCATCCGTAAGAGCGGATCACCGCGGGGATTGCCCCGTTCGGAGATCCGTAAACGGTGATTTTTTCTCTGTGAGGACGGGGATGGAGGCAAAACTTCCCCCGAAGGTAGTTCGGGGCGGAGATCGGGGATTAAGTATCCGTCCCCGCGGATTCCACGATTCCGTCTATATATATACGTAAATATATATTTTTACTACTATTATTATTCTAGGTTTCTATTTTGCTATGAATTATGAGATATTTTGGTTATGAATTTTTGAATGATTATGCATATGTTATTATGTATTATTTTTTTGTTATGAAATACATTATGTGTTGTTTTGATCATTAAAAAGAAAGATGCAAAATATTTATTTATTTTTTAATAAAAAAGGAAAAAATAACGTCATAATTTTGTCCGTAAAATATAGAAATTTTCTAATATTCGATCTCCGTGGATCCCGGCGAGTACATTGGAGATCCGTGGAAATGGGGATTAAGGTAAATATCCTCCCGTGAGAATGGGGATAGAGGCAAAAATTCCCCCGCGGATATTTCGGGGCGGGGAACGGAGATGCTTCCTCCACACATTCTCCGCCCCATTGACATCCCTAGTTTAAGGTGCGCAAACGCGCAGCCAAACATACGCTAAAACAAATTTGACAGGATAGTCTTTGATCCATAGGGCAAAGGTTTTAACCGTGAGATAAAAGAATGTAATACACTAAAAAAAAAATACTATTACTTCTTCAACAGTGTAAAAATTTCAAGGATGCATAAAGTGATAACTAGTACAGTACCTCAGAAGTAGTACAATACTCCTTTTCTGTCTTGGCCCATCACCATGACAAGGCATGAGTGATTCCTTTACCATTTTTGTGAAATCTCACTTTTCTTCTCTTGTCATTTTTCTTCTGAGCAATACAACTCACAAGTCACCATGATAATAATTAAGTATTCACAACAAACACATTAACAATCACCCATAAAAGAGAGGTTATTCATCATTCTCATTCATCTCTTCAAATCTTCTTCCTCTAGTCCCCCTTCTCCATCAATGGAGAATAACATTACTACTATGAGTAAAAAGCTTGAAGATATGTTCATAGTTTTGCCTACCATCAACATTTTCATGTTACCGACTGTAATTTTTTTGATTAATCTCCAGGTAATAAAGTTTCTATCTTACCATAACTTAAATTTGTTCAATTTTTAATGTTTTTCAAAAGGGAATGCACCAAGAACCCTCAAAGCTCTCAAACCATGTAAAAACCCACAACTGCTGCACCAACCTCTGCTTCTAAAGTTTTGATCTTTTTCAAAAGGGTTTTCATTTCTCATTGTCATTTATTTGTTATTCATTTTTTTTTTCTTGAATTGTCTATATATATATATATAATTACACATGAACAAAATATTTGGGTTTTGTTTTCTGGTCTTGGTCGAGTCGATTTTAAGTCTTTCATTCACTTTTAGTCACGTGAAACTTGGTTGAAATGCTGATGTTTTTTTTTTTTTTTGGATAATGATGTTGTTGTTTTCCTTGGATTGATGCAAATAGTTATGTTTTTTCACTGAAGTGATTAATGTTACAATGTTGTGGTTATGTTTCTTTTTTTATGAATGTTGCCCTGGCTTATTGCTAGATGATAGTGTAGATGTCAAGTCAAATTCTATGGCCAAAGGGGAATTTTGTGAAATTTTTAACTGTGAATGGTATATATTTTTTGTCTTTTGTTCTAAATTAGTTATTGAAATTCGTTGGCCGTGTCGGATTCACATTGTTGGTTACAAGGTTATAAACATGTCGGTGTTGCTAAGGTCGGGTAGCTAGCTCTTTTGACTTCTCTAAATTTTATATTATTAAAAATAATAATTAAATTCTATTTTTATTTTCTTATAGACAGACACTTTAATGATTGTTTGCTCGAAGAATCACGCACATACCGTTAAACGGGAGCTAGATCGTCCTGAAGAATTCAGAACCGTCATGGATCAACTTAGAAAGATCATCAATATGCCATATTTAATATAAATATGATGGGTCTAAATAATCAGCCATAAAGAAATTCAATTTTGTATTTAATTTCATATTGATTATATTAACTTTTATATGTTTTGTTTAAGAAATTATGAGTTAAATAATATTAAAAATTGTAAATAAAATCAATATATTCATCAAGTATAATGCTACTCAAGTTTGACATGAGTTTTAGTACTAGATTTCATAGATAGACTACATTAGTCCAATTCTATGTCAAATTGATTTTTTATTTTATTTTTTTGACAATAAATTCTATGTCAAATTGATAATATAGTGTTAAATACTTAGACCCTGTTTGATCCGACTTATTTTCTATTTTTCTACTTCTTTTTAAAAAAATTAAGAAAGTAAAAAATTGTTTTTTACTCTATTTCTACGTAAAATAAATAGAGAAATAAAGTAAAGAAGTCAAAAGCAAGGAGTAATAAGGTCAAACATAATTTTTTACTTATCTACTTCATTTAAAGAGAAATAAAAAAGTGAAAAATAAGCCGGGCCAAACGGAATCTTAAAATAAATTATCTTTCTGTTATGTTCAACTATCGGATTTCTCATGTGGCTACAAAATTCAGACCAAATGGAATAGGGATATTTGGTGCGATATTAGCAACACAAAAAGATATCAGATTCTAACCTAAATTGATTGATACAACTAGGGGATGCATATTGGAGCTATTATGTATGTGTAGTCACTAATTTGATAGTATTTTTTTTTCTAAGCTTGTAACTCAAGACTTCAACTGGATATTTATGTTTGGTAGAAGTATAACTATGTCACAAATTATCAATGGTTTGAGACCTATATGATACTTGTTTGGGTGGTTTGCATGGCTGCAAGAAGTACATAGTCAAAAGTCACTAGGTTAGCCATCTAAAAGATAGTTTTGAAGTTTTTTTTTTTTAAAAAAAAATAGTCTAATTGTTAAAGTCTCACCCGATGAATAAATAGTGTGTGCGAGATTTGAATTCTGCCTTCTACATATGTAATATGTTGTTTCTAACAATTGAGTTAAACTCATAGGAACATTTATTCTATTTTTATCCAACTTTTTATCTTATAATGCACCTATCATGTTGTGCATAAAAAAACCTAAATTCTAACCCTAATATATATCTTTAAATTATAAGAAGTCAATGTTAAAGGAAAACACAACTTTTCTGTGAATAAAAAAAAAAACTTTGTCTAACATGCGTGTTGTACTGTGAATAAATGATGTAATAGCTTTACAGCTTAATAATTTTCAATTCAATGACTAAGAATTAATCTTAGAAGGTTAAAAATGCTTATGCATCATACATGTTACATGTGTTACTACTATGAGAATAATATAGGCATTTAGACCATTGTATTATAAATATAGAATAATATTTAAATTTAAAAGAAACGGATAAAAGTTGATTAATGGTTAAGATGTGAAAATTGAAAAAAATTGAGAGATCTATTCTCGTTACTAGACACAAATTTAATGTGGGGCACCCACTTGCTTATTGTATTTTTAGTAAATGTTTATATATATTTAGGTGATATTTACTCTACCTCTTCATAATTTGAGGGTATTTATCCGTATTTATCAATCAACTAATGAGAACAAACTAAATAAGTGGATTTATATGTGGTACCCACAACTAACTTGTAATAAACTTTTGAATTTACACATGTGAATTTCAATGTGACCCCGCTTGTATAATATTATTGTTTTTTTGTTTATAATAGAGTTAGTGAGGATTGAACCTACCTATTATATATCTTATGCATATTATTCAAACTTCTCACCGATACACTAAACACAGTGGCTTAATATTATTGTGTTTTGATAGTCAATTCATCACAATATAATAAATTACTATAAAATTAATGAGGAAAATGTTAAACGGTGCCCTCCGGACACACTTTAAGCACTTTAAATAGTAAGTTTTTGAGAAATTTGTATAGACATGTGTGAAGTCAACTGTCAACGCAATAAAAATTAAAATGTTTCACTTTTTGAATAAATTATTTATTTAAATGGAATCCTTAAAGAGTGTTCGGGACACTCGTTAACAACTCAATTGATAATAATAATAATGAGTGTTTGTCAAAAATAATAATAATAATAATGAGTGATTAAACCGTGAGAAGAACATGGGAGTATCTTCATGACTAGAGAAGGCTAAACAATAAGGCTTAAATGCAGCTCGCAGAATGGCTTAGCTCAAGCGGCTCATTTTAATGCTAGTCACCAAGTTTTGATCATTGTCCTCCTTGTATTGAAATTACAATTATGAATGAAATGCAGTAAGTGTGCTTTTGTCAAAAAAAAAAAAAAAAAAAGAAATAACTTTATATAAAAAAATGTTGTAAATTATAATGTTAATTATTATATTGATTTTTTGACAGAGTAATTATTATATTGATAACAATATCAACTTATAATATTTTTTTATGATGTAATCTCGATCACATTTATTAAAATTTATGAATCCGTTGGTCTAATGAGGAGAGATTTGAGTAGTATGCTAGAGGTCATGAGTTCAATCATCAACTTCATTGTAAACCAAAAAAAATTCACTAGATATTTGTCCCGTGAGTTTAACTCAGTTGGTAAGACGTTCATTATACATGCAGGGGCCGAAGTTTAAACTCCGATAATCTCAATTATCCACCATAAAAAGTGAAATTTCTAATCACTGAACAACTTGAATAAAAAAAATTCAAGACATATTTTACTGTGAATTTTTTTTTTTTTTTTGGTAATTGTCATACTTGTATCAAAATTGCTTTGTAATAAAGGAAAGAATGATTAATTTCTGTTAGATCCACTAAACTTGCTTTCCTCACTAGTTGAGAAGAAAAGTGGTTGACTCAACAAAAACAAATGGTTGAAATAATGAAGTTTGGTTCGTACTATAGCGGGCACAGTTTAGCGCCTCAAATATTTGATTTTTTATATTTTATTCTTTAATATCGCATCCCATTTGTGTTTTTTTTTTTTTTTATTGTGAAATTTCATTGCATTTTTCAATCAATGCAAAATAAAACGGACAATAAGGAAGAAAAAAAGCTACACAAATAGGAATGAGTTATCAATAATAATAATAGCATAAGAATGAGCAGGTAGAATTCTTGTAGTTTCATCATTTATAGATTTCATACAAAACCAACATTCAATAAGAGAGTATTTTGTTGGCCAATTGCATACATCTTGAACGATAAATGAAGATCATCTTCGTAAGGACCATAGTCATTAGTCAAACTCGAGATTATGTCAAACCTACCTAGCCTTAGGACAATCACGCGACAAATGTAAAATGGTTTTCGATGAAGCACCTCATGTATAACAAGAAATATTTGACATTATATGACGAACGTACCTAACCTGATTTATATGCAGCTTCTCATGCATAATAATTCAGGTAATATGACGAACATTCTCAACAACTTTAAGCTCAAATCAAGACCAACTCACAACCTCCTACGGATCGGGACCTGGTAAAAGGGTTCGTATGATTTAGTTGTATATGTACTTGAATTGGACGACTCTCACACAATGATGTCGTCAGTCTTAACATTGATATAAATCGTCTCCATCTCCATTTTAATACCTTATAAGGAGCCATTTATCATTACCAAATAGAGATATAAGCTCTTTACACACAAGGAATGAATTTATGGCTTAAAATATTTACCGCTTTAACAATATAGTAAAAAGAATAAAAGTTCTCATTAATATATACTCTGTATTTCATCACTTTTGATTGTTACCTTATCACGAAAAGGTACAATATATAATATTAAAATAACATTTTATATCATTTTTACCTCAACAACACAAGACACCTTTTTTTTTATATAACATTTTAACAAAATAACACCCTTCCTTTTTCTTTTCTTTTTTTCTTTTGCAATAATTGTTTCCTTTTTCTAACCAAATAAATAACATAACTTTTATTTTATGATTTTTTTATCTTTAAATTTCGTATTAATTTTACTCGCTAATTGTGGTAATAAAAAAATAATAATCTAGAAAATGAACCAACCGCGCAGTGCATTTCTCAAAAATAAATAAATAAATAATAAAATATCATTGTAGGTACAGTCTCCAGATATATGGCAGTGGCAGCCTGATCTGGACAAAGGCTATTCTGTACGCAGTGCCTATAATCATCTGGCTGCTCAGGATTCCGTTATTCTTCATGCAGCAGATAGTCTCATTTGACATTCTCAGGTTCCCTTAAAGGTGTCCATTTTCGCGTGGCGTCTTTTGCGTGACAGGTTACCCACAAAAGCAAACATGGTCAATCAAGGCATTTTATCTTCAGAAGCTCACTTTTGCGTGTCTGATTGCGGAGCGGTTGAATCAGCTCAACACTTATTCCTCTCCTGCACCACTTTCGGCTCTATCCGGTCACTTGTCAGTTCTTGGATCATATCTTCTTTGGTGGATGCTCACACTATATCTGATCATTTTGTTCAGTTCACTCACTCAGCAGGTGGTACTAGGGCGCGTCGCTCTTTTATGCAACTCATCTGGCTCGTAAGCGTTTGGGTTGTGTGGAACGAGCGAAACTCCAGACTGTTTAGAGGCTCAGCAGAATCATTACAGCACATATTGAATAAGATCAAGACTTTTTCCTACAGGTGGTTGAAGGCGACAAGTTGTACTTTTACTTCAAACTACCATAGTTGGTGGTCTAGTCCTTTACTTTATTTGGGCCTTGTATAATTTTTCATGTTCCTTACTCACTAACACTTATGTAATATTCCACGATCTTCCTCGGTACATCTTGTGTTGCGGAGATTAGTGGTTCTGTTTATGTATATCATATCTCATTTTGGCTTGTTCAAAAAAAAAAATATCAATTTTTATTTATTTTTTATTTTCAAAAGTAAATCATCTCTAATTTACATTTTATTTTCTCTCAAACACAATAATTCAAGTAAAAAAGCTCGCATCTTCTTATAACATATTAGAATTAACACATATTTTATAAAATGAAAATAGAAAATATTGTGTGAAAAAATAATTAAATAAATGTACAAACTCCTATTTTGATCATCGAAGTATATCTAACTGTCACATTCGTTCATGAATATATTGAAATTGTAATTAGATCCACAAATATTTTTTTCTGCATTCATCTGAGTCTTCAAATATATTTTTAAATAGTTAATTTACTCCATAAAAATTCTAACAAAAGAGACACTTTGAAATTTCAATACATTTAAAATCTAATTTGCCCCTAAATAAATTTAATTTTTAGGCCAAAAACCAAAATTGGTAAAACAAGAAAAAGAGGAAAAAAAAAAAAAAAACAAAAAGGAAAAAGAAAAAGCAAAGGAAAATGACAAGAAACAATCACACACACGTTATATTGCACCAAGAACGCTCAAATTTCTCAAACCATATAAAAACCCACACAACCTCTGCTGCTACAATACTCTATACTTCTAAAGTTTTCATCTTTTTCAAAAGGGTTTTCATTTCAACCTTCTCATTGTTTTATCCACATTATCGTTATTCACTTCATAACCAAATATTCTCTCTGCACCCTTTTGTTTTTTCTGCATTTGGAGTTGTTGTAAACCGCGTTTTTGAATAATCTGTGCTGAAATACTTTGTGGGCTAGTGCAAAAATCATTCATTTTTGAGTGAGTAGTTGAGTTGTTGTTGGTGGTTGATTCAATTGCTTACAAAAGCTGAGTTTTTTATCAGATCTTTATTAGATTATGGTATGGTATTTCGTTTCTCATTCATTTGTTATTCATTTGGGTTTTGTTTTCTGGTATTGGTTAAGTCAATTTTAAGTCTTTTATTCACTTTTTAGTCACGTGAAACTTGGTTGAAAATGATTTGGTTTTTTTGGGATAATGAGGTTGTGGTTTTGTTTGGATATGTTTTTTTTCATTGAAGTGATTAATGTTACAATGTGGTGGTTATGTTTTTTTTATGAATGTTGCCCTAGCTTATTGGTAGCTGATAGTGTTGAAGTCAAGTCAAATTCTATAGTGATAGGGATTTTGATTTTGACAATGTTTTTGGAGAAAAAGGGATTTTGTGAAATTTTTAACTTGAATGGTGTATTGTAAGTCTTTTGTTCGAAATTAGTTATTGAAATCCGTTGATCTGTTTCTTGAAATTGGACCGTGTTGGATTCACATTGTTGATTACAACGATATAAATTTGTCGGTATTATGTTGTTGATTGATTTTGAATTTTTCGTTGACTTAAGTGTAGAAATATTTGTTTTTTAATTTGGTCTGAATTTGAAATTAAAGAGAAATTGGATTTTCCATTTACCCGCGTGTTTATGAGTTTCGCGCCAGTTGTGTGATTATGCATAAATTTCATACTGTAGGCTGCTGCTGTCGTTCCGATAGTGGGGACCCATGTTTGGTTGGAGGATTCTGATGTAGCTTGGATTGATGGCGAGGTCTTGGAGGTTAATGGAGAAGAAGTCAAAGTCCTTTGTACTTCAGGAAAGACGGTGAGTACATTTCGTAATAATATTCACTAAATGTCAACTCAGAATTTGAAACTTTCTGTTGCTTTCAATTTTGTGAATTTTGTCCTCTTCATATGTCTCATTTGTAATATGCAGGTTGTTGTCAAAGCTTCCGATATTTTTCATAAAGATACCGAAGTTCCACCTTGTGGAGTGGATGATATGACAAAGCTCGCATACCTGCACGAACCTGGAGTCCTAAATAATCTGAGATCAAGATATGATATCAATGAAATTTATGTACGCATCTCAGTTCCCAACTCTCATAACATTGTGTTTGTTGCGTGGCAGGAATGTCGCCCTTCAATCTTTATTATTTATTAGAAAAATCTTCATGTCTTCATGCTTTATTAACGCGTGCTATATTAACGTTTTGCTTCCAGACTTACACTGGGAGTATATTGATTGCTGTGAACCCTTTCATAAAGCTTCCTCATTTATATGATAGCCATATGATGGCACAATATAAAGGTGCAGGTTTTGGCGAGTTAAGTCCACACCCCTTTGCTGTTGCAGACACAGCGTATAGGTAATTTTTATTTACGTCATATACATAGAGCATGCTATTAGGTTACAAATTCTGATTATATAAATTATTCTGTATTTAGGCTCATGATAAATGAGGGAATCAGCCAGTCAATATTGGTCAGCGGTGAAAGTGGAGCCGGTAAAACAGAAAGTACTAAGTTACTCATGCGATATCTAGCTTACATGGGGGGGAGAGCCGCTGTTGGTGAAGGTAGAACTGTCGAGCAAAAAGTCCTTGAGGTGAGTGAATTATTACATCTTTATGAATTTAGTTTGGCAAGCCGATTTGACTACCATAAACTGTATTTATTTTGTTAATCTCAGTTAACATCTAAATTTCGTATAACCTTGACAAACTAAAATAGACCTTTCTTTCTTGATTTGCAGTCAAATCCTGTCCTAGAAGCCTTTGGCAATGCAAAAACTGTGAGGAACAATAATTCAAGGTGGAAAATAATAATTGTTCTTGCCTGTTTATAGGACAATTTTTTATGCTATACCATCTTATTTGTTCTATTTTCTCACTTGTGAACTTCTGCAGTCGTTTCGGTAAGTTTGTGGAGATTCAATTTGATAAAAAAGGAAGAATATCAGGCGCTGCTATCAGAACCTATCTGCTGGAAAGATCACGTGTTTGTCAGGTGTCAGATCCAGAGAGGAATTATCACTGTTTCTACATGCTCTGTGCTGCACCTCCAGAGGTAACAAGATTCTTTTGTTTATAATAATACTATTAATATAGGCAATAGTTTTGAAGTTCATTATTGGTAAATTCATGCTTGGCATTGTGGGATTTCGTGCTTTAACTTTTATATTTTTTTACAGGAAGTTAAGAAGTACAAATTAGGACATCCAAGAACATTTCATTATCTGAATCAATCAAGTTGCTATGAGTTGGAAGGGGTTGATGAATCTAAAGAATATAATGCTATAAGGAGAGCAATGGATGTTGTTGGAATAAGTTCTGAGGAGCAGGTATTTTATCGGAAGTTTCTTTAGTTTCATGATTAGTTTCTTCAACTATGGTTTATGATTCAATGCTTTGTTTTTCCGTTTCTCAAACTTTTCTCCAGGATGCAATATTTCAAGTTATTGCTGCAATTTTGCATCTCGGGAACATTGAATTTGTGAAAGGGGAGGAGTTTGATTCATCTATGCCCAAAGATGAAAAATCCCGGTTCCACCTACAGACTGCAGCTGAGCTTTTTATGTGAGCAAACATTGAACATTTGCACAGTTTCAAGTTTTAGATTTTATATCTTTTCCACCTTGACTATATTTGACTAAATTTTTTTATTCAGGTGTGATGCAAAGGCACTTGAAGATTCTCTTTGCAAACGTGTAATTGTTACTCGCGATGAAACAATTACAAAATGGCTGGATCCTGAAGCTGCCGCACTCAGTCGAGATGCTTTGGCTAAGATTGTATACACAAGATTGTTTGACTGGTAAGTCTGTAGATTGGTCAGATACAAGGTTTTAAATAGCATTTGCGGTCAAGGTTATGTTAAGGATTTCGCAATTTTGGCTGTTACAGATGCCGCGTCATGGATTGCGGTCTTCGCGGTGTGAATTTATCAGAATATTGCACAAATTTCATTAAAAGTATCTGCATTATCATATAAGTTTAATAACTGAAATTAGAGATAGATCTTAAGTTCTAAACTAGGGAAAAAGCTAAAAGGAGATAGCATTATGTAATTTATGTTCAGATTTGTACTAAAAATGTGTCTTTTATCCATCTCAATTGATAAAAATGGAATTCTGGTTATTTGCATTTTGTTGCGGCTGTAACGGCGTTTCAATGTATTTTTTTCACTATGTAAAAACGGGGAAAAACGGTAACAGCTACTGCCAATACTGTTTTGTTGCGGCCGTTTTCTCGGTAACGGACCTTTTTTAAACCCTTGGTCAGATATATATTTTCGAAACATCTGTACTGGCATATTTGATCAATTAGCTTGTCGTATTAACATCTCATTTGTAATTTGTCATTCTTTTGCAGGTTGGTTGATACAATAAATAACTCCATTGGTCAAGATCCTGAGTCAAAATCCTTAATTGGTGTGCTGGATATTTATGGTTTTGAGAGCTTCAAAACCAACAGGTGTGTAACCAGTACACCTTTTGTTGTGTAATTAGCACGGATCAGTCTCTTTAAGTGAAAAGTTACTCCAATAAACTTGCAGATTGTTTATAAAGTTCTTTGCTGATGTCAATTTTGTATATTATCCCTGACTGTTGTCACGTGTGCTTTGCAGTTTTGAGCAATTTTGTATTAATTTGACCAATGAAAAGCTTCAGCAACATTTTAACCAGGTTTGTTTGTGAAAGATATATATTTCCCCCCTTATAATTGCTTGCATATTTGAAACATACAATAACATCACCTTTTTGTTTATTCGACATGCTATTATTGTGCTAAATTATTTTGTTTTACAGCATGTTTTTAAAATGGAGCAAGAAGAATACAAAAAAGAAGAAATTGATTGGAGTTACATTGAATTCGTGGATAATCAAGATATTTTGGATTTGATTGAAAAGGTTTTTCTTTCTAATTCTGCTACCCTTAAGTTGATTGGCTTTATGCCTTTATATCTCGTTCCATGATTTTATATAAGATATTCATTCCTGCTAAATATTATTTATTAAATTAAATGTACGGCTGTAGATCAAAGTGTCACTAATGAATTTATTATTTATCATTTGAAATATTTTTAACTTTTGAATTGTCTTGCATTCATTTTCAGAAACCTGGTGGCATTATTTCGCTTTTGGACGAAGCTTGGTACATTTTATACTGATAACCCATATATGTTTGTTTTAATTATTTCTATGAATGCTGAGTATACTGTATGGGTTTGTGTTTGCAGTATGTTTCCTAGATCAACACATGAAACTTTTTCCCAAAAGCTGTATCAGACCTTCAAAGACCATAAAAGGTTCAGCAAGCCCAAATTATCACCTACTGACTTCACAATTTGCCATTATGCCGGTGATGTAAGTTGGTAAAATTGCAATTTTAGTTTAGAAATTTAATAAATAGGATACATATATGACATAATATATTTCAAGAATGCTAGATTTGATTTTATTTTATTTTTGTAGGTCACTTATCAAACTGAGTTCTTCCTTGACAAGAACAAAGATTATGTTGTTGCGGAACACGAGGCACTTCTTTTTGCTTCCAAATGTCCCTTTGTATCTGGCTTGTTTCCCCCTTCACCCGTGGAAACTTCCAAACAATCAAAGTTCTCTTCAATAGGATCCAGATTTAAGGTATTTTTATTTATATAAGAAAATAACTATTTTGTCTTTCTTGTTTAATCTTTGGGATAGTAAAAACTCTTCATACTTTCTGCCTTGCAGCAACAATTGCAATCTTTACTTGAAACTCTAAGTTCCACTGAGCCACACTACATTCGATGTGTGAAACCCAATAATCTTCTTAAGCCAGCAATTTTTGAGAATAAAAATGTTTTGGTGCAACTGCGCTGTGGGGTAAGACTGCTACTGTTTATCCAGTTTTGCTTACCGTATACTTCATGCTGTAAGTGAAGGTCGACCAAAGATTATGCAAGTTTATGCTTATTAGGATAGTTCATTTGGTTGTAGGGAGTTATGGAGGCAATTAGGATTAGCTGTGCCGGGTATCCCACTAGAAAAGCCTTTGATGAATTTGTGGATCGATTTGGCCTTCTTGCTCCTGAAGCATTAAATGGAAGGTATCTATGTTGTTCTTCCTTCTTATCAGGAATGTTGGTTGTTATTTTAAAAATGTCTACTTATTTTATATTTTAAATATGTCAGTTCTGATGAGGTCACTGCTTGCAAGAAGATCCTAAAGAATGTTCAACTTGAAGGTTATCAGGTAACTATTACCATTCATTCGGTAATTGCAGATTGGCTGTACATATTATATCTTTCTAATTAATTTTATTGGTATTGCCACAGATTGGTAAAACAAAGGTGTTTCTTCGAGCTGGTCAAATGGCAGAACTAGATACCCGTAGAAGTGAGATCCTAGGAAAGTCAGCAAGTATTATTCAGAGGAAAGTTCGTTCATATTTGGCACGTCGAAGTTTCATTTTGCTTCGTTTGTCAGCTGTGCAGATTCAAGCTTCATGCAGAGGTCTCTGCTCATTGATTCTTAAAATATTAGCTGACAGGATGAATTTGGAGAATAATTTAGACTTTGAAGTCTGATGGCTTGCTTTGTACTGATTGCAGGACAACTTGCTCGGCAAGTTTTTGAGGGAATGCAACGGGAGGCTTCTAGTCTTCTTATTCAAAGGTATTTCCGCATGCATATTGCAAGGAAGGCGTATAAAGAATTGTATGCCTCTGCTGTCTCTATCCAGACTGGTATGCGGGCGATGGCTGCTAGGCGTGAGCTACACTTTAGAAGGAGGACTAGTGCAGCAATTGTCATTCAAGTAAGGGGATATTTTGAAGAGCATCTATATAAGATAGTTTAAACATTTTTTTAACTGTTATTGTTGCTCATACAGCGTATACAAAATTGTTATTGTGGAACTTAGTTTATTTGTTTTGGTTTAAAAAACTTTTACAAATCTGATGAATTTGTGTCTTGCAGAGCCACTGCAGGAAATACTTGGCACGACTTCATTTCACAAAATTAAAGAAGGCAGCAATTGCAACACAATGCGCATGGAGAGGAAAAGTTGCCAGGCGAGAACTGCGGAAACTCAAGATGGTAAACACCTTTTTGTAACCTATTAATCCTTGGAATCTTTTAATGAATGCTTTTAGTAAAATTGTGCTTTATTCATGAGAAATGTGTTAAGGTTCCCCTCCCGTCATCCCACTCCAATCTTAAACCTTACCACAAAATCTTCATTAACCTTTCAACTTCAATTGCAACATTTGGACCGTGAAAACCTGTTGCAGTTATACTCCTCCAGCAAAAAGTCTTTCTAGCTCATGCATGCATATATTATGCTCTAATATCTCTTGGTTTCTTAGTAGCTTAATTCTTTCACTCCTATTGAACAAAAATGAAGCATTTCACCTCAGTTTCTTTGTAGCTTAATACCCAGTCCTATAGGTTATATTTTCATCATCAGTTTCTCCTTTTCACTAGTCCATGATTGAATGCCCGTAACCAATAATACTCCAGCCTAAATTGATCCACATACATGTGATACTTTTGACCTCTACTAGATGATTACATTATTCAAATTAGATACCTTACAAATTTTCCTACCTACTTGGTATGTTGTCAACACTTTTCTGGTTCTTATCTGCGAGCCAACGTGTTTTGTTTGAGTTCCTAGTTACCAAATAGGAGGATTTATAACAAATTTACAAAGGGGGAAATTAAGGATGCTCTTAACTGAACATACTGGAGTTAATGTATTCTATCATTCAGTGATCATTGAACCTTAAAAGTGTTAGCTCTAAATTCATAATAGTAGGTTTTATATGCAATAACAGTAAGAGTCAGCTTTATATGCAATTTGCACGAAACTAAGTTTTGTGCCAATTTTTTGCTAAGCAGGGGGAATTGTTTCAAACTATTAGATCTTATGACTAATTGACTGTGCGTTGATGATTGACCCCTTTTGCTTTTCTCATTTAGTGATTGAGATTTTTCATTTTTTTGGTTGTAGGCTGCAAGAGAAACAGGGGCTCTCCAAGATGCCAAAAATAAGCTTGAAAAACAAGTTGAAGACCTTACATTAAGGTTGCAGCTGGAAAAACGTTTAAGGGTAAATGACTTTGATTTTTCTATTACTAACTGCTAACTGAAATCATTTAACCATGGTATACTGGAAAGTTTCAAGCAGAATTAATTAACCACTACTATTTTAGTGGAATGACATTGATTTGTCTCGTTGATAAAATGATTTTTTGTTTGCTTTTTCTGACAAATATGTAAGGAAGTGGTAATATAAAATTTAGTATCACCTCTTTATTTCTGTAAAGAAATAATTTAGTATCCGACGTTGCAATAAACTTCTAATATTAAATATAGGTGGACATGGAAGAAGCAAAAGCAAAAGAAAATGAAAGATTAAAGTCAGCTTTGCAAGACATGCAATATCAGTACAAAGAAACTAAATCACTTCTTGAAAAGGAACGAGAGGCTACTAAAAGATTGGAGGAGAGAGTTCCTGTGATACAGGAGGTTCCAGTTGTTGACCATGATTTGTTGGAGAAGCTAAGAGGCGAAAATGACAAACTCAAGGTGAGGTGGTTATGTGCTTAGATATCTGTGTTTTGTTTAAAGAAAGTATTAGTATACTGACGGTATGCTTCAGATATTTTAGCCTAAGATAGGTTGCCAAATTGTATTTTACTAATATAATGCTTCTTGGAGTTTTTTTACAGAACTTGGTGAGTTCACTGGAAAAGAAAATTGGTGAAACGGAAAAAAAGTATGAAGAGGAAACTAAACTTAGTGAAGAAAGGTTGAAGCAAGCTTTGGATGCAGAATCGAAAATAATCCAGCTGAAGACTGATATGCAAAGGTATTGTTCATGAGTAAGCTTTGTTGATATCAGATAAAAGAGTTACCTTTGTAGTGTCTAACTGTAATCATCCAGTTACAAAATCTCTGTCACGGTGACCATTTTTATTTCTTATCGATAGGCTTGAAGAGAAATTCTCAGACGTGGAATTTGCAAATCAACTTCTTCAGAAACAATCTCTGTTAAGCACACCTGTGAAAACAACAGTGGAACACCTCTCTTCCCCTGTAGCTAAGGTAATTTATTCTATACCAGCTAAATTATGTAGGTCCTCATTTTGTGTTAGTGTGCATGCGTTGTTTGGAATATTGACATTTTCATATGCAGAAGTTGGAAAATGGTTACCACGTGGCAGAAGAACAGAATGACGTTGTAAGTACATTGTTTGCTACTATTTCTGCGTGACATTTTGATTGTGCTTAGTGTGGAATATGAAATGTTTTGTATTTTTCCAGGATTCATATGTTACTCCGGTGAAACAATATATTTCCGAATCTGACTCGAAGTTGAAGAGATCGTGCAGTGAACGACATTATGTATGTGCTTTAGCTTAAGAAGTTAATTATGATAGTTTTCATTTTTTTTTTCCATGCAAAGGCACCATTTGATTTTAAACTCTTGTTTCGCTGTAGGGGAGTTTTGATTCACTTGTCAACTGTGTTAGTAAAAATATTGGTTTCAATCATGGAAAGCCTGTTGCTGCATTTACCATATACAAATGTCTTCTCCACTGGAAATCATTTGAAGCTGAAAAATCTAGTGTGTTTGATCGCCTTATCCAGATGATCGGTTCTGCAATTGAGGTGATTTTCCTAATCTACTATGAACTATGGAACACAATAGTGTCAGGAAAAAACTTTGGAAAAAATTATACTTAGGACAAGAGCATTTAATTATGAAACACGCTGTGCAAATTGTCCCATTAATTGTGACAATTTAATTTTGTGGCTCCTGAAATGATAGATGATAATCATTATTTAATTATTCATGGTGCTTTTCTGTTATAATAAAGTATTAGAACACTTGTCTAAAATAAGTTACTGCGATTGTTCAAGCATACTCTCTTTTTACCTCACAGGATCAAGATGACAATGATCTTATGGCATATTGGCTGTCAAATACATCAGCATTGTTGTTTTTACTTGAACAAAGCTTGAAATCTGGGAGTTCAACAAATGCAACCTCGGTTGGAAAACCACCTAATCCAACATCCCTCTTTGGAAGAATGACTATGGTAATAAATATTTCTTATATTTTATATTTTCTAATTTCCATTAAGCACTTTAAATTTAAAATATTCCGCTTAATTAATTTCAAGGGTAAATTGCAGGGTTTTCGTTCATCCCCATCTTCTGCCAACCTTGCTGCCCCCTCATCGGTGGTTGTACGCAAGGTAGAGGCTAAGTACCCTGCTTTGCTTTTCAAGCAGCAGCTCACAGCCTATTTGGAGAAAGTATATGGCATCGTTCGAGATAACTTGACAAAGGAGTTAACATCGATTCTTGCATTATGTATCCAGGTGTGTTGAAATCTAGTTGGAAACTAAAGTAGGAAACATTATCTCATCCAATACAGTTCTCTTTGTATGTTAATGTTGTCATATACATTTTCCCATCTGGAGATATTTTCTAGAAACATACTTCAAAAGGGATTGAGTCTACATATTGCGTTTAGTCAGCTTTTTAAAAAAAATTATTTTCCTTATGCAAACCTCATCGATGATTCACAGGCACCAAGAACATCGAAGGGAGCGTTACGCTCTGGCCGGTCCTTCGGTAAAGATTCCCCAATGGTTCACTGGCATAGTATTATTGAATCCCTCAACAACCTCCTCTGTACACTGAAAGAGAACTTTGTAAGGAGATTTCTGATTATTAACATCTGAATATTATGCAATTACCTTCTTGTTAGCCTTCTCCATTCAATTTTTAAAAATGCTGAAAGAAGATAATAATCTTTTGGGTTTCAGGTGCCTCCGGTTCTTATCCGAAAGATCTTCAGTCAAACATTCTCATTTATTAATGTGCAACTCTTCAATAGGTAAGTGGTTTATACATGGACCCTTTAACATAGAAGACATTCTGTTGTATCATAATGTTTTTATCTTAATTAATTTGTAAAATTTAACATTTTTTTTTCTTCTAAAATGATTACTAGTCTACTAGTTCGTCCCGGTTGTTGCACATTCAGCAATGGAGAATATGTGAAAGCTGGATTAGCTGAATTAGAGCTGTGGTGCTGCCAAGCAAAGGAGGAGGTAATTTGTTCACTTTTACTGTAATGTGTTGATTCGAGTTAGAGCATATGTTACTTGCTATGTTGATGACATGTCCTTTTTGATAAAAGCTCCAAAATAATTTCTGTAAGTTTGCAGTATGCAGGATCATCTTGGGATGAGCTCAAGCACATAAGACAGGCTGTTGGATTCTTGGTAAGCGCTTCTCGTTTTTGATGATAATCAACGTTGATTCTTGAACGAGACAACAAGTTTATTTATTATGTTTTTGTTTCTTGTTGTATATTTCTTTTAAATGAAATAATCAAAATCTTTGTGATTTTATATAACAGGTTATTCATCAGAAATATAGGATTTCCTACGATGAAATCGTTAATGATTTATGCCCTGTAAGTCTTTATCCATCTCAAACTCAACATGCATGCATGAAACCGCGTCTCTCATTTATACTCTAACAACGATAATCTTGTCATCCCAGTTTTTATAGTTTATATATTTTTTATCTAATCCTTACGCCGGTTTTGCTTCTATAGATCTTGAGTGTCCAGCAGCTATGTAAAATATGTACACTTTACTGGGACGATAACTACAATACACAAAGCGTATCGCCACATGTAAGTTTGTGTCTATAATTTCTCTAATCACAACTAAAGGTGTCTTTGAAATGGCAAATGCTTAATTGATGCATTTAAATCTTCCTTCAGGTCCTTGCAAGCATGAGGATGGACTTGGACTCCAATAATTCTCCGAACGATTCTTTCTTGTTGGATGACAGTTCCAGGTGAGGATGGTTTAATAGAACCATGCAGTGGTGAAAATCATCTTGATACCTTCCAATATAATGGAAGAGAATTGATATAGTGAAATTCTTGGTCAAATATTATAGCAGTTATATATGCTATCATTATTTTTTTGCTTATTAGAAGCAGTATTAGTTGATTGAGAGATTAATTAGAAGCAGTATTTAGATGGTTTAAAAGTGATTTTTTCATAAAAAACTATAACAAACGGACCCTTAGACACTATGCAATAGGCCTATATTATTCCTTTATAATATGGTTGTTATTTTTTACAGCATTCCCTTCTCAGTGGATGACCTCTCTGCATCACTACAAGAAAAGGACTTCTCAGACATGAAATCAGCAGATGAACTTCTTGAGAATCCAGCCTTCCAATTTCTAAATGAGTAGCCTACCATACTCATTTCATTGTGCCATTTGGTACTTGTAAATGCCCTTTTTACATTTACTCTTTTACATTATTTTTTTCCTTTAAAAGAAAAATATAGTGCATTTTTTGGCCATATCCCTGCAATCCTGCATCATGATGATGCTCCTGCTGTATAGTTATTTCTACCATTCTTTTGTTAGCATTCAACTAGAATTTTCTCATTATTAATGAGGAGGGATTTTTTGGGATTAATGGCCTTGTAAATTCACAGGTATGAAAAATTATATAGCAATGAAAAACAGAAGTTTGAACTCATCTGATATTTTCTTTCATCAGCATGTTTATTTGATAATTTGTTCCCCTAGAAAGTATTTTTGAGTGCTTTTTAATGTAATGACTTTTTTAGACTAAACTAAATAAAATGATAAAATGATACAGCAGTAGAGATATAAATGTAACTCCTAATATTTTCCTTTTTCCCTTGAAAACTTTCTAACCAAAATTAGTATAGTTAGGCCATAGGAAACATAACTTTTATTCATGCTGACAAATCAACCTAATGTTAGTGAAAGGAACTCATTTTTGACATAAAATTCATTTGCTATAATAAAAAAAATCTGCCTCTGATGGACACATAATTTTCTCAAGATTTGAAACATTTTTTGGCCAACCCATTTGAAATTCACATGGTACAAGCCCTAATAGTCCTACCCCAAGAAAAGGGTTTGGGACCAAGCTACTATTCTAGTGGACCACTCTATAGTCTAAATTTCCAGCCAGCCATTACAACTGTAATATTACTGCTATCTGATAATGTCACAGTCAGAATGATAATATTAATAAGAATAGACAAAAATTGAAATGAATTATGGATTTGCTGTTTGGATTTGTATAATGTTTGAGATATAGTTTTGCCACCTACCAGTTCTCGTGCACCCTGCGCCTTTTCTGTTTTATCCTTTTGCTACATAAGTAGCAGAACAGTAGGTGGTCAAGTCTCATGCATCAGTCAAAGGTCTGCAAAGTGGCCAATTTTAATTGGTCACCTGTTTGGCCAAAATTGCTATAAAAGGCCACAAGCTTACTGATGTTTCACACCTCTCCCGTATATTCTCTGTTTTTTTTTCTTGTTTTAGTAATTTTAGTTTATTTAGTTTTTTTATTTTTTATTTCGTGTGTACGGTATGACTAGTCGAAACAATCTACCAAGTTTCCATTTAGGTCACACAAATGGGAGGGACTCTTCCGTTTAATGTAATGAATTCAATGTTCTTATAGTTTGTTACAAATTTTGTTGCTGTTATTTCTGTCAAATAGTTGTCCGCTACCTAAGTAGCGGATGACAAAACAGCAAACTTCATACAAGGCTTGTGTGAGGGGCATGAGATCTAAACCGGTTCAAAATTTAAGAAATTTTGAACATCCACTACATAAGTGACGGATAAAATCATTTACCTAAATAGTGGACGGATGTATATTTGTAAATTTGTAGGCGCGTAAGAAATGAGGTAGGGTGACAAAAGTGACCCAACATGCAAAAGATCCACATTTGACTACCGTATTCGGCAGCACACGTGATCAAATCTCATGATCAAATATGATAACAATCTGACAATTCATAATTATCATCGGCTTATTAGCAACTAAATGTTTTGGACTTGGAGTTGCATTTAAATAACTTTAATTTTTATCCGTCGCATCCAAATAACTTTGACCGTCGTCTTTAGGTCCACTCTAGATCAGATAAGCTTTGGTGGCAAGAAAACGAGTAAGGAAATTTGTTCCAGGTTAGACTTAACCCATGCTGTGTGGATGTATTACTTCACGAGGTTCACCTGAATTTGTCATTAATCGTTGGTCCATTCCAAGTGCTACAAGGTCCTCACCCTAGGCATAGGATATTAAATATAACTAGTATTTCATAATCCTAACATCCCTTTCTGTATAGCTAGTTGAGGAATTTTTTTTTGCATTCACATCCTTGGTCATAATTTTCAATGTATAGTATTATTGTATACAAACAATGATCTGGCACTCTTGAATTTAATTCACTTTAATTTGATTGGTTTTTGCTATGAACGAGACACAACTGGTTGATGGTGAGACTTAAGGCGGTTACGGTGGCAATAAGTCTTAGAGCGGTAGTTTACGGTGGCAAATATATTTATAAAATAGGTTAACACTTTGACACTTAATAAGTTAGTATATATGTGATTAAGTTGGAGTGAAAGTAAAAAGTGAATGAATCGTTGGCACGACAGCCTTTGCGCTTATATAGAGAGCGGTTATAACTATTGGCGTGATTCTCAACATGAGATGCGGAGAACTGTTGACATCAATATAACCATTTATTCTTAATTTTCTATGCCACTAGGTCTCCCTCTCTTGCCTTATGCTTTTAAAAAGATATTTTGTTCTTAACGTTTTCATTCTTAATTTTTGATTGACTTTTAAGCTTTGTGTATTTAGGGTTAGTGTTTGTAAGTGCTCTTTTGTGTTTTAAAGTCTTCTATATCCTCAATTGGGACACCATAATCCCACTTTAAAAATTTTTTTAAAAAAAAATAATTGTGTTTTTAGTTTTTTTTTTTTTTTGAATGGCAATCGTGTTTTTAGTTGAATGTAACTTTTTTTTTTTGCTAAAAGAATGTAACTTTTTTTTGGTTACAAGTTGAATGTAACTTTTTATAAATATTAGTAATATTTTCTCTATCCCTAACTATAAAATATATATTTTTTTTACAATATTACTTATTTCATATATAGGACAAAACAATTATTATGACAAAATTTATCGATCTATTTGGTCCATCAAACATGTAGAACCTTTCACAAGTGTAGCTGCATATAGCAAATCACAAAATGTAAGTATAAAAATGACAATGAATGTATTATCTATATCACTATCTTACAATAGGATGAATTCTCCTCTTTATCGTCTAATTTTGGACTTTATTTATTTATCAATATTAATTATTCATTTTCAAATTTTTAAAAATAAAACAATAAATATATGCTAGTATTTATCTTATTATTCATGTACCATTTTTCCTTAACAATTTAAGTGTAGTAGATAATACAAAGTTCATGGGCCTCTGAACACAATAATTGAGTAAGTGTGATATGCTACAGAAGCCCACATAAATTTGAGCAATGCATGATAAATGCTAATTAGTGTGATTAGTCAAAATAATGCCACTATAATCTGCCAAAGCTATCACTATCATCAAATTCCTTGTCACAAGAGATGCAATATTTTTGCTTAGCTTTGTCTTACTTGTAATGTGGCTTTGTCTTACTTGTAATATTAATGTGTATGTATAATGAAAAAATTCCAAGTTGGTCATTTTCAATTTTCACATATGGCTCCAAAAATGAGACCTCAACCATGACTTCCCAATTTAGATTTAAATGACATCTCTATCTATATAATAAGTACACACACATGTCATAGTTGCACAAAAATTTGTGGCTTAGGGTTAAGGAAACAAAATGAAGATAATGAACATGTTCTCATTTTCTCAATATGACGATTCAAGTGGGAATGGAGGAATAATACTCACTTTGGGGGTGTTAAATAATAAATTTTTAACCAATGCCTTAATTAAGATTTTTAAGACTTGTCTCAAAAGTTAAATTTAAAGACTATGTACTATTTAGAGTAAATTATTTTACAGATATAGCCGTCATATTTATTAATGTCAAATATTGACGATGAAGGTGGAGAATTCACACAATAATTAGTTAATTAAAATTAAATCTAAATTATTACTTAGAATTAATTTTGATATGTGAGTTGTGATTAATTAGTTAATCATGGACATCATGTCAACTTATTAGTCTATGTATTTGTTTTATAGAACTTATATTGTAGTTAAATTACCACATTTTTTCTTTTTAGTCTATGTATTTGTTTTATAGAACTTATATTGTAGTTAAATTACCACATTCTTTTATTGGACAAAACCCACTAGTGCAAATAAAAATGGGTCCACATTTTTTATTGTCTAAATTAATGTGACTCGTAAATTTTTTTTTTAACGTTAATTAATCATTTGTTCTCATGAAAAAGAGATTTCAGATTTTTTTAAAAGATTTATTTTAGGAGAAATTCACTAAACACTTGAGTCAAATGTCTTGATTAAGTATTTCTATTTTATGTGATATATAGTAATAGATAAAGACTAGTTTAATGCATTAATTTTGTAGTAATTACTATCTTTATTTAATTATTCCATTATTAATTAATGGATATTTTCCCCACAAATACACTCACACCCTCACATTGAGTTGAAATGGAAAACTATTTTTATTGAAATCCATATGCATACTATAGTCAACTTAAAAGCAAAGATTGTATTTTTGTTGTTGTTGTTGTTGACAAAGATTAAAAATTTAGATTGTTGATAATTAGTCAAACTACATACCTACTTCACATGTAATTAGTTTATGATTAATTATTCCAAATTGTAAATTAAGCTTCCTTTCCATGTGGTCTCATGTGTTTCACCGGAGAGTCCACATCTCTTCCTAGTGGTATGGTACTATCTTCTTAAATATAACTATATATAGTCAAACAAATATCATAAGAAATAGTTAACAATATTTCATCAAAAAATAATAAAAGTTAATAATAAATCATTATAAGCATCTAATTAATCCATCAGCCATGTTCTTCATTTTATTTTGGTAAACGGCCGGTCATGTTCTAACCATATATTCAATTAATTTTCTTCTTCCTAACTATCTTAAGACATGTATAATTATTACTATTTTTATACTAAAATAATATATTGACGTTTCTTTTAAATTATTTATATATCTTTGCCGTTATGGTAGTTAGTAGTTATTTTTTTCTTTGAGGTAGGTAGTTAGTTAGTAGTTAATATAGTAAGTGACTATATTATATATATATAAAAAATAGTGAGACAGATGTAGTAGCATGTAATTAATAATATATATATATATATATATATTTTTTTTTTTTTGTTTACCATGTTATGAAATTTTCACCACCGTTAATAAGGATTAATTTTCACCGAGGAACCTGTGGAGCACAAAAGGTGACTTCTTTTTTTTAACTGAATTTTCTCCATACACATGAGTCAAAAATTGGACTCCTGAACTACATACTTAAAGAGACCAAAACAGTTATGAATTGGACTAATTGATTTGTATGTAATTAATAATATACTAATGCTACTGATTATATTTTGACTCAAATAAAATAATGCTACTGATTATAGTATCCCTTATATAATGCACTTAATCAATTTGAACAAATCAAGTAGCTGCAGCAACCTTTCTAACTTCAAATTCATATGAACTTGATTTTGTCGTTGTGTGCAAAGTGAATCACAAATAAATAATTTGCATGTAATTAAAATAGATTATATACAAATGTTCTATATAATTAAATTGTTGGTTTACATTACATACACTAATGTACATGTACCATTTGTCAGGAAAACAAAGATGATCGGATGACTACTTATGTTTGACCATTGAATTATCATTAAAATTATCATACCGAACATTTATGAAGAAAGATTTGAACTTATCTCCCAAAATCACTAATTAATCAAGTTTTTTCATTAATTAACACATGTCTTTTTTTTTTTAGGAAATTCTTGGACGTTTTGTAGGAGACAATAATAGAATATGAGTTATTATTTTTTTTTTTCCACATGCATCCGATAAAATCACTGTATATTTGAATACATATTTTAAAAACAAATCAATAAAAATAGTACTATAATGTAATTTGATTGGATATATGTGGAAATGTACACATATTAGCAAATTGAATTATTTATATGTTAAAAGACTCCAGTACACATATATTAATAAATACACATTTGAATAAGATGTATATCGAAAATAATTTAGCTTTTCATATCAATTACTACAAACTAAATTACTCTATACGTTCCCTCAAAAAGCTTTTTTCACAGCCACAAGCCCACAAATGTTTAATCTGACAGGATAATTCTGCCACAAAGTTAATATTTATTGTCACTTTTGTTGGTTTGTGAGGGGACTGAGGGTTTTTTACCTCCACAAAATCTTTTTTTTTCTTGCTACAAAAATCCATTTTTTCTAGTAGTGAACATAGCTACATGAAGACAAGGGAGTCCCATACTCGACTAAAACGAATTTATATTCTATATATTGATCTAGTAGACTGGAGTAATATCTCTAACAAATTAATCATCTATCAAGGACAAATTAATAATTGCTCCACAAGTGGACAGTAAAATTAGTCTCGTTAAATTAGTCGATTTTTAAGTCAGAGACCAAGTTTTAAAAAAATATGTATATACGTACCATTAATAATTTTTAGCTGAAATTTATACTAGTTTTTATTCTGCATGAGTTGGTTAAAACATAATTAGACAAAGCAAAATAACTCCATATGATTATTGTCGTTAGTTCATCTATCATTGTTTTAATTCTAGTGTGAATATTGTTAAAAATCTTGTATTTGATGTGGGTATAGAGTAACAAAGCGACGTAGTATTAGAAAAAGAAGAATATGAAGAGAAAAACAATGATGAGGATATACAATCTTCCGATGAATCATTTAGAGTTAAATATATTTTTGTGGTTGTTCATATGGCATTAACTTCGTTAGATTTGAGTAGTTTGAAATATTTAAAAGTATTTTTGAATTTTTATTTGATGAAAAAATGTTTAAATTGTTGTTAACGGTGAATTAAAAAAATTGGACAAATTTTAATGCTGCGTTTTATTATAAGGATTTGTCGCATGTTAATATAGATGATCTTCTTTCTGAATTGAAAGTGTTACAAATATCTTTGTCAAATGTGTGGATATCAACATTTGAAATTCTTGAGTTAATTTGTCAAAGCCGCGTAAATTAATTATTATCCAAATGTTTCAATTGTTTGTCGAATTCTCTTAACTATATCGGTAGCTATTGCATACACAAAAAGAAGTTTTTTGAAGTTAAAATTATTTAAAAACTACATGAAATTGTCAATGTAACGAGAAAGATTGAATGATCTAGCCATCTTATGTATTAAGAAAGATATGATTTAGACCCAATTAATTAATAGTGACTTTGCTCTAGAAATGCTTGTAGAAATCATTTTGTACAAGTATTTGGATATTACGAGAAAAAAAAATCAATATTTTTCGAGAATCACATTTTTTATACCACTTATTAGTGTTATATGTAAAATTTTACTTAGAATTCTAAAGTCAGCTGGACTTCGAAATGTACATATACGCAATAAAGCGAGTTGAAAATCACACCAAGAGAAGTTTGGAGGGTTACAGACAAGCACACCAAAGAGAAGTTTTCCCAACAAAAATTCAAATTTCAAACAACAAAAGAAGATGAGGTTGAACGGTTTTCAACGGTTATCGAAAGACAGTGGTCCTACATGTGGCGTACATGCGAAGACCCAAAGCGATTACTCGAACTTTCTTATTTTCTTATAAATAGAAGAAACTTAAATTGTTTTAGGGAATTTATTTCCAAAAGAGAAATACACTTCTTAAAACATAAACAACACACACACAAAACACAAAATGATAAACTTCTTACACAAGTTATAAATTCTCGATTGATGTATGAAACTCAATTTTCCTTTCAACAATTGAGTGAAAATCACTCTATAAGCCTCATATAAACTCTAATATTACAAGCATTCATAAACTGTTTATCCAAACGGACCCATAATCATTCTATTAGTTTGAGGTTAACCCTAAACGAACTAATGTCCCTTGACTAACTTAAGAGTCAACTCACCTAAATTTTTGTTTGGAAAAGAAAAACTAAAACTAAAACTAAAGTGCATGAAAAGTGGAAAGGGATATATACGTGGAACGTGCATGAATCTTCTTGCACCTAAAGCATCCACGTAGATATTTAAAAAGTTTAAAATACTCATTCTTCTCGAAACAATATGCCTAGGGATTATATTTTTTATATTTTTCACCTACACATTACATTATACTATGCATTTGAATTGAATTATGTCGACGCTCTATCCTTCACTCCACTATTTTATCTGACACCAAAGAATTTTCTTAAATGTAGTGAAAATATAAAATTCATTTTTCTACGTGCCCGAGTAGAGTATATGAACCAAAACAGTGCTCAAAATGCGTACTCCTATTAATGAGTTTGAAATCAGTGTACATAGTACAATGATCGATTGATATTTAATATGGAATCACATGTTGCGGTTAGTGATTCACCTAACTACCAAGATTAACTTTGATATCCGGATACATTAAGCTTAATTACTCATTTACATGCTCCTAACTAGTAGGATTATCTAGTCCTAATTGATTTGATATCTAAAGTTGAGTCAACATGTTCTCATATACTATATATAATTTGGTTATAGGATTTCACAACTTAAGTAATCGACTTACGAAATTAATCAATTCTCTTTAAGACGAATTATTTGAAAGAATTTCAGTTCAATTTATAGTGGAAATTATTATTAATTAGGCTTATTTATCTTGCGATCGAACTCAAAATTACCGAGGTCTCTTTTCCCTAAAAACTAGCCAAGGGATTAATAAAAAAATCAACTATAGGAAAGATACACATTTAAGTTCCGTTTGACCTGCAAAATATAAATATTGGATATAACAGTACAAGACAGCATAACATAGCATAATACACGATAAAGTTTAAGACATTGACCAATTTTATTTTGTATGATATTTGATGGACAAAATATTATTTTGGAAATTTAGACAATATATGCATATATAGGACAAAAAGGTATTTCATGAAACATATTTAAAATCAAACACAATACAGTTGTAGTTGCCATATTCGATTTCTTATTTTTTTTTTAGCAAATCAAATGCCTCTTAATACTAAACAATGTATCGAAAATATATGATTTTTTCATGAGGAAAGAACATATAGAAATTAAATCTTTATTAAAAAAATTAAATCTAAATTTGAATATATAACAGATGTGAGCCAAAATCCAATTTACTTTCTTTTTTAATGATAAAGATAAATATATCTAAAAACTCCTTCCAAAATAAAAGTTTCACCTTTTCAACAAAAGAGTCGATTAAAAACAGTTTCACTTTTATTTATAACCGAATGAATCATATCAAAACACGTTATGAGAATGTCTTAGTTATGCACTTTGGGAGTTTTGGTGATCCATATAGTATAGTTGGACACAGTCTAATTGACTCAACAAATTTCACTCAAATTTGTTAGAATATTCTTCTTATAAATATTTCCTCCTATATGCAAAAGTAAATGTATACATTTCTTAAAAAAGTAAAATAAATGTATACATATGTCTAAACTTTAAAATGTTATACTTCGATCACATATTAACTTGATTGTTAGAGTACACTAGATACATCACCTTCTACGACTGGAGCTGGTGTTTTCGAGATTCAACTGTGCTTCTGATCTTCGATCTAGGTCCACTTTATATCATTTATAAAAGTGTATTTAAAAATAACATTATTGTATAAAATTTACTTTTAGTGCATTTAATATGATAAAAGAAAAAATATTAAAATTGCGGACCACCATGTTGAGCTGAAATATATTAAAAGAAAAGCTCATATGAAATTGTGTGTGGAGAACGTGAGGATTTTGCTATAACCATGGCATGAAAATTGATAAAGGTCTCTAAGGGCGGCACCTAGGATATAGTTACAAGGATTTATTTATTTAATAATTATTATAGATTATAGATAAAAATTAATCGCATCTTAAGGTAAGAAATCTTAAAATGAGAGCAAAATATGCCACATGCGAAGCCACGGTCGTTCCAAGTGCAATGCTCCTAACAACATAATGCAGTGACTAATATTGCAAGATGATGACTTCAAAGTGTATAATTTACGAGTACTACTACTAATAATATAGTATTAGTGTCTTGTTAACGTTTGTTTTAAAGATCCATGCATGTTAAAATAATTTAATTGATATGCAATATTAGTGTAAAATTATTTTATATATGTGTTCAATACTATGCCGACACATTATGTATTGTGTTTAAAATCACATGATTTGTTATATTCATCAATGATGTGGCAATACATAATTGAATGCATGTGTAAAAAACTTTACACTAACGGTGCATACAAATTAAACTCTAAAATATTTAACCGTAAACATTTTATATTTTAAATTAATATATATATATATATATATATATATATATATATATATATATATATATAAAATTTTAAAAGTAAATATTCTTTCGTCAAAAAAAAAAAAAAAGAAGTAAATATTCTTGATGGAGTTACTTATCCTATACTCTTAAAGCACATATTAATATTCGTCAGTATTATTTTTTTTGTTGGTTAAGTAGTTTAGTGGTTTTTTCTTGTTTTTTCTTTCACTTTCGTTTGAAGGTTTTTTTGTACTGTATTATAAACTCTGTAGCACCTAGCCGGCACTCCTTGTGCGGGAAGGGCTATTTTTCATTTTAATAAAGTTTATATTAGCTTCTTCACAAAAAATAAGTAGTTTAGTGGCTAGACTCACACATTTAAATGTAAAGAAATATGAAATTCAAAGTTTAATTAAATTCTGACCACTCCAATAATGTGTCTAGTAGCTACCATTTAAACTACATTTACGGACTTGGTCAATATTGTTTTAATCCAAACAATAGTTAGTTGATTTATTTTATAATTTATCCGTGACCTCCTCTTCCATTTTTTCCGGTCCTCGATAATATCTTCCTTTGTTTCTATTTATGTCATGTGTATTCATATTCATACTATAGTGGTCTCATTTTCATTTTGTTGTTGATCAAAAATATTGATGTTTTACACGTGACAAAGCTCTAATTGGGAATTGTTGTGCCCAATACGCCAACTGAACATAACCGTTTGGAATTAAGTATAGTTCTTATAATTAAGAGTTGTGTTTAACTTAATTCCATAAAACTAACTTATATCATTTTTATAAACTATAGTAAGACATTATCTTTAATTAATAGGAACTTGATCATTTTTCAATACACTGTGCACGCTTGACACTATTGAGTTTGGTTCGTTGTTGATTGAAATAGTGGGTGACCTCAAACAACATGCTCTAATACAAACTTAGAATTGAGAGTTGAGTTTAACTTAATCCTACAAAATTAGTTTGTTATGTGTTCCTGCTAAGTATGCAGGGGTGTATATTCGTAGTTGATATGTAACGTTTGTGTGTTAAGTGTGTTAATCAGTCTGTCTTTTGTTATCAATGGGATGGTCTATATATAGTGGTCCAGAGGTAACTGCCAAAACGTTGGATTCCTCATTTCCCCACGATCTCCACTGGGGAGCTGGATGATCGTGGTCACGGGCTCAGCTGTTCGCCCTCCCCACGTGAAATATGGGTGAACGTGGGTTTGAGCTGGTCACCTCCTGTGGTGGATGGACTTGGGCGAGTAGATAAGTCGGGGTGGCCCATCAGTGGATACATATTGGGCTTGGGCGAGTTGGGCCTTGGTTGATCCCCCGGTACAGATACATATTGGGCTTGGGCGAGTTGGGCCTTGGTTGATCCCCCGGTACACAGCCCCCCAAGCACAAGGCTCAAGTATTGAGGTGTAGTGCTGATTGAGTTGGGTTTTGTTTGATCCCCCGGTACACAGCCCCCCAAGCACAAGGCTCAAGGCTTGAGATGTAGTGCTGATTTGTTCCTTGTTTATCGGCGATCATTGCTGTCGTCTACGTCTATAGCTGCGTTAACTGTTGCGATCTTCTAAATTTCGAATTTCCTTGCTTCCCTCAACGGATACGTCGTCCGAAACGGGTGGTCCCGCTCCCACAACAATATCACCTTATAAGTGTGCTCCGCTTGCCTTTGACGTTCATCACAAGAAATTTCGTCATTCATTAATCATGAGTTCCCCGGTGCCATCTATCATCCAGGATTTGCTGAACGAATTACTTCAGGGACCGGATCATCTGCTCCGTGAGGTGGAGACCTTCTCCTCTCTTGTTGACGACTTTAGAGGCTACTCATGGAGATTATCGTCTCATGAGTCCTGTTTCCTTACGCGTTTGCTCCGCTTGAGGGCCGAGCTGGTTGATAAAGTTGCGCTTGTATTTTCGATCGAAGATGCGGAGCGGCGGCATCGTCAAACGATGACCAGGACTTTTGATCAGATCTGGTCTGTTAGTGAAAGCATGCGGACATACGAGAGTAACCTTGCTGCCCGCTTTCATGAAGAGGATGGCTGCGACGCTCGGATAGCTGAGCTGAAGGGGGAACTGGCCAGGCTAGAAGGACGAAAGTTGGAGCTGCAGGCTGGTATTAAGGGAGATGTTGCCAAACTCTTGGAGAAGAGGCCTGTTCTCTTGGAGCTGGAGTCTCAGAAGGCGAATCTTGGGGGTACTTATTCAAGGATAATGACGGACATGGAGCTTGTTAAGACCTGTCGACGCGAGATTGAGAACATGTGTGCTGAGGCAGAGGAGGCTGCAGAATTGTTATAAATATCTTTCTTGGCCCTTTGGCCATGTATTTCCTTTTCTGCAAAATGAACCCTGTGTTTTTGGTATTGATTGTATACAAATTTTGCTTGTTGATTTTTCTAGTATTTCGAAATTATAATAAATTTTGCTTGTCGATTTTTCTAGTATTTCGCAATTATATGCACTGTAGTATATCGTATCTGTTCGCCGATATTATCCCTGGGCGAGATGAACGAACAGATTAGACACGGGCGACAAAACGCGTGTGATCGACGAAAATGTGCCCGGTGAAAATACTTGGTGTTCCACACGCCATGTGTCAATTGTGTGTACTTTTTCCTATTTGTGTTTAATGAAGTGTTCCCTCTCCCTTATATCCATTGGATAAAAGGGTGCTTCTTTTATCCTATAAGAACACCATTTGTGTTGTTCTTCTCATTTGCTCACAAATGATATTTTCTCCCATTTCATCAATTGTTTCTTCTCCCTCCATGGTGTCTTGTTCCTCTTGCAATTTCTAAGAAGCTTGGATCTTTGTTTTTTGTTCCTTCTTGGTGTTCATTTTGCCGGTAAGGATCTTTATCTTCTTCTTGTTGTTGGTTTTTGTTGCTTTCTTTCATGCCTAGATCTCTTTTCCTTTAGATTTCATCCACTTTAGTGAAGCTTTACATTGGATTATGCAACCATATAGAAATTAGTCATGGTTAGATGTTTTATAGTGTGGTTTATACAATCATATAAAAATTAGTAATGAGTAGATGTCTCATAATGACTTTCACCATTGGCCATTCACAAGAACCTTATGTGCAAATGACACTTTACTAGATGCATTCGAGGGGAATTGCTCGCCCGCGAGAGGGCTGCTTGCCCGCGAGAGGGCTGCTCGCCCGTGCCTGCTCGCCCACGAGAGGCCTGCTCGCCCACGAGAGGGCTGCTCGCCCGTGACTGCAGGGCTGCTCGCCCGTGACTGCTTGCCCGCGAGAGGGCTTGATCGCCCGCGAGAGGGATTGATCGCCCTTTAAGGGCTACACGCCCATGAGGCTTACTCGCCCATGAGGCTTACTCGCCCTCCAGGGCTACTCGCCCGCGAGGGCTTGTCCGTGCCCTTTGGGGTTTTGATCGTCGCGGGGGTTATACGCCTGTAGTTTCTTAGTGATTCCTGTCATGGTAAGGGTAGTAGTTATTTAACAATGACTACCTCGTCTTTCACAGGGTGGTGCTCGCCGGGATGGATGTCACGTCAAAGTTCACTTCCCCTGAGAGTATTCTCCGTTTTAGGGAAGGTTATTCACTATTCAACGGTGATGGTGAGGATAAACTTGTCATTGTTGAACCTGTGCGAACAGACGAGTTAGTCACTGCGGTTAACGGGAATGAGCCTCACTATTTTTACATGTATGCTAATGTGATTCAAACATTGAATTTGTGGTTTCCTCTTACCATTTTTGAGGATACTATATTGAGACTTTTGAATGTGGCGCCTAGCCAATTTCATCCCAACAGTTGGGCCTTCGTTAAAGGGTATGAACTTCTATGCTATGCCTTGGATTTAGAGCCTAGTTTAGGGGTGTTCTTCTCTTTTTATCATGTGAAGAGTCTCACGCCAGGAAGATTGGTGTCAGTTTGTGCTCAACCGAACAAGGGGTTATTCAAGTTGTTCGCCTCTAATTTTAAAAATTATCAGGACTCCTTTTTTCGTGTAAGGTATGGGCCTGGGTTGCATTCTTTGATGTATGATACTGACGGCGATCGTTTGTTTCCGTTTTATTGGACTGAGGATCCTAGGGCGATTAAGGGAGTCTATGACGACGTGCTAACGTCCTTTGAGAAAGAGACTATAGCCTTTTTAGAGAACTTTAACCTTATTGATATTAAGGACTTGCTTCGGCGCGAAACTAATGCCAAGCGTCTTACGAACTTTATACGTAAGTTGTTGTTAGTGATTTTGAATGTTGGCTTTTCTTTGTGGCTTTTTCTAACCTTGTATTTCCTTCTTGTTGTGAATTTTGCAGGGAGAATGCAGACCGTTTCTGATGAAGAATGGATGTCCTTCTTGGCCAAATCCAAAGCAAAAAAGCTTCAACCTGATGAAGTCGCCCTTCCTGACGACTTGCTGGTGGTGGGTGAGACTAAAAGCTCCAAGAGAAAACGAAGGGGTGATAGGGCGATACGGGGCGATAAGGGGAGGGGTGCCCAAGATGTGGGTTCCTCCAGCCCGGCGGCTAACGTAGCGTTTGGAGTTTCTGTTTCTCGTTCGCCCCAGCCTAGTGGTAGTCGTGTTTTGCGAAGTCATTCTACTGATGTTATTCAGGCTGAGGATGTCCAAATGGGCGAGTTTATTGTTGATGGCGGGGTGACCGTTCAGACTGCTGGTCCACCCCCCGCTGTCGTTGGTATTGGGTCGTCTGTTTGGGGGAGTACGTTCGATCCCTCTGCTTTTGTTGAAAATACTCTTTTGGGTGCGGGTGACTCAGCTAGATTTGAATCCTTGACGACTGCGGAGCTTCGTAACTTAGCTCTTAGCTATGAGGTGAAAGGGACGGTACTTACCCATCTGTTGTCTGCCCGTCGGGACAAGGAGATTCTAGAGGCGAATTCTAAGATCACCCGTGCGGAACAAGCTGTTTCCGATGCTGAGAGGACGATAGCTGAGATAAAGAAACAATGGGTGGATGAGGTTGATCGTTTGAAGAGGACACATAGAGAAGCGTTGGCTGAGATGAGAGGTGCTCACGGGCGTGAGATAGCGGAATTGCGAAAGAAACACGCTGATGAGAAGGCTTCGCTACGGACGAAGGCGGCTATTCTTGAGGCCGAAGTGACTACCTTGGAAGTTTTGCGTAACAACTTGATAGTATCATTGACTCAGAGTAGGAAGGATATCTCGGAGTTGGAGGAAGATGTCGATGAGTTAGAGGAGACGAATATCGCGTTGAAGCAATCTATGGCTGACAAGTATGTTGATGGTTTTTGGTCTTCTATCGAGCAAGTGAAGATACTTTTCCCTGAACTTGATCCGGATGTGCTGGCTCAAGTGGATGTAATGAAGAGGATTAAGGATGGCAAACTTATTTGAAGATGGTATCACATGTGATGTTTTGTGTTCAACTCTTCCTTTGTTCATGTTAGTGTTGCTGTATGGTTCCTTTCGCACTTGATGATGTATTTTGCTTATTTAGCCTTATGGTGACTTTGATGTATTCGATGTATTTTGCTTGTTTAGCCTTATGATGGCCTGTTTGATGTAGTTGATGTATTTTGTTTCGTGTGACGCCTTGTCTATTTTCATCGTAACAATGTTTTTTGTTGTTTGTAGCGTTCTCTGTTTTTAAGTACACACTTGTTTTTGATCTGGGTATGCTCGCCCGAATAAGGGGCATCTCGCCCTTGGGGTACTCGCCCAAATAAGGGCATCTCGCCCATGGGCTACTCGCCCAAATGGGGGCACCTCGCGAAAGGGGCATCTAGCCCGCGAACGATATTTTTCACAGCAAGTCTTGGTAGACGCCTGTTTTCATGGCAAGTCTTGGTAGACGCCTGTTTTCATGGCAAGTCTTGGTAGACGCCTGTTTTCATGGCAAGTCTTGGTAGACGCCTTTCTTCATGGCAAGTCTTGGTAGACGCCTTTCTTCATGGCAAGTCTTGGTAGACGCCTGTTTTCATGGCAAGTCTTGGTAGACGCCTTTCTTCATGGCAAGTTATGGAGAAGAAACGATGATGTTTAAAAACGATGGGCCTCGATAAAAACTCCTGCCCTTGCAGGAGAAAAGAGTGTCCCATCGCCTTTTTTATTTAATTAAAAAGCCAAATGAAACATGTTCCTGTTACGACATATGGAAAAAACATGAAATAAATTGCAAGAAGAAACTACTTTAAATAGGGCGACCATGAGACCTAGCTGTAGTAGAAACGTAGATTAACCACATTCCACGCTCTAGGTAGCGTCTCGCCCTTCAACGTCTCCAGCCTGTAAGCACCTCCTCCTAATGCTTCTTGAATCCTGTATGGGCCTTCCCAGTTGGGGGCTAGCTTTCCTCCCTTGTTTCGTCCCATCGGCCGCTTCAGCACTAAGTCTCCTTCTCGGAATCCCCTTGCCATTACCCTGGTGTTGTATTTTCGTGATGCTCTCTGCTTCACCGTGAATTCTCTGAAGTGCGCAGTTTCTCTTACTTCGTCTAGCAAATCCAGGTTCTCTTTGAGCGCCTCATTGTTCACTTCTGCTGTCAACGTTGCTCTTCTCCAGCTTGGTGGGTCGATCTCTGCTGGTATCATTGCATCAGCGCCATATACCATCTTGAAGGGAGTTTCTCCAGTTGAGGAATGTATTGTGGTGTGGTAGGACCATAGTGTTGGGAGCAGATGTTCGACCCAATTTTTGTCTTTTCCCTCTAATCGTCTTTTGATGGCTCTCAGGATGACCTTGTTTGCTGACTCCGCCTGCCCATTTGCTTGGGGGTGCTCCACTGATATGAACGTGTTACGGATGCCTTTTTCCTGGCAGAAGTTGATCACCGACTCACTGGTAAACTGAGTGCCATTATCGGATACTATATATTTAGGTATGCCGAATCTGCAAAGGATGTTCTTCCAATAGAACTTTTTGACTCTTTCCGCCGAAATAGTAGCCACCGGATCTGCCTCTATCCACTTGGTAAAATAGTCGACAGCTACTAGTAGGAACTTTGCTTGACCCAGTGAGGTGGTAAACGGTCCCAGTATGTCAACTCCCCACATGTAGAATGGCCATGGGGACATAACTGACTGCAAAGGCTCCCCTGGGGCATGGTGTAAATCTGCATGCCTTTGACACTGATCACAACTTCTTACATGCCTATTGGCGTCGCTAAGCAATGTTGGCCAGAAGAATCCTGCTCTGGTTACTTTCCCTGCTAGGGATCTCCCCCCTATATGACTACCACATGAACCATTATGGATTTCGTTCAAGATTCTGCGAGATTCTGTTTCTCCTACACATAACAGCATTGGGGATGAGAACCCCCTTTTGTATAGTTCGCCACCAACCATGGTGTAGTGTGCCGCCCTCTTTTTAATCTTAACCTTCTCCTCCTTCTCCTCAGGCAGCTTTTCATTCTCCAGATATTGGATGATGGGCGTTCTCCAGTCATCGTTTCTTGTTACCATCCAGATCTCCAGGTTGCCTGTGCTAGGCTTTGCAACTGTCTCTTGTATGACTGTTCTGTTGTTGCCTGGTTTCTTGGTACTTGCGAGCTTGGACAGCAGATCTGCTCTCGCATTCTGCTCCCTAGGAACGTATATTAACTCGAAAGTATTGAAATGCTTGGCTAAACTTCTAACCTGTTCGAGATACTTGATGAGCTGAGGATCCTTGGCTTGGAATTCTCCTGACACTTGACTTGTGACTAGCTGTGAGTCACTTTTTGCTCTTAGATCTGCTACCTCCATCTCCTTTGCTAGCCTCATTCCTGCAATCAGTGCTTCGTATTCAGCTTGGTTGTTGCTTGCTTTGAAGGCGAATCGGAGTGACTGTTCGATCAAAACTCCATCAGGTCCTTCTAGGACTACGCCAGCTCCGCTTCCTCTTATGTTTGATGCTCCATCGACTGACAACGTCCATGGCTGCATGCTCGTCGCTTCTGGTGGTGATGACAGTTCCAGGATGAAGTCTGCCAGGAGTTGTGACTTAATATTTCCCCTTGGTACGAATGTAATGTCATACTCTGATAACTCGACCGCCCACGCCACCATTCTTCCTGCTAAGTCTGGTTTCTTTAGCACGTGCTTGATTGGATGGTCTGTTTTTACTACTATTTTGTGACTTTGGAAATAATGCCTCAACCGTCTGGCGGTGGTTACTACTGCAAGGGATAACTTCTCTATTTTCTGGTACCGAATCTCCGCTCCCTTGAATATTCTGCTGACAAAGTAGACCGGTCTTTCCTCGCCTTTGACATCTTGTACTAGGGCTGAACTCATTGAGTTTTCTGATACAGCAAGGTACAGGTACAAAGGGCAGCCCAGTTGTGGGCGAGTCAGTATTGGCGGAGATGATAGAAATACCTTAAGCTGTTGAAACGCCTCTTCGCACTTGTCAGACCATGTAAATCTCTCGCCACTTTTCAATGTGGCGAAGAAATGGAAAGCCTTTTCTCCTGCACACGAGAGGAACCTCGACAAGGCTGCTATTCGCCCTGTGAGTTGTTGCACTTCCCTTACCGATGTCGGGCTTCTCATATCTATTATGGCCTGACATTTTTCTGGGTTTGCCTCTATCCCTCTGTTTGTAAGTAAAAATCCTAAAAACTTACCGGCCTGAACTCCGAACGAGCATTTCGCTGGATTGAGCCTCATATTGTACTTCCTTACCGAGGCCAGAATGTCCTTCAGGTCCTCGTGGTGCTCGCCCTCGCTTGTGGTTTTAACTACCATATCATCGATGTACACTTCCAGGTTCTTTCCGATTTGATGAGCGAATACTCTATCCATCAGGCGCTGGTAGGTGGTGCCGGCGTTTTTTAGACCGAACGGCATGACAGTGTAATGATAGTTGCAGGTATTAGACATAAATGCTGTATGGGGAGCATCCAGGGTGTTCATTTTGATCTGGTTGTACCCGGAATACGCGTCCATGAAGCTTAGAATTTTGTAACCTGAGGCGCCATCAATCAATCTGTCGATGCTGGGTAGCGGGTACGGGTCCTTGGGGCATGCTTTGTTGAGATCTGTGAAGTCAACACACATCCGCCATTTCCCGTTCGACTTCTTCACTAACACCACGTTGGCGAGCCATTCCGGATATTTGATTTCTTCAATGAAGCCAGCCTCTTTCAACTTGTGAACCTCTTCATCTATTGCTGTCCTTCTTTCTTCTCCTACCTTCCTCTTGCGTTGTGACACTGGTTTCGAGTTTGGAGCTATGGCCAGTTTGTGAGTTATGATGGTTTCATCAATCCCTGGCATGTCCGACGGCTTCCATGCGAACAAATCAACATTTTTTCTCAGGATTTCAATGATCTTCTCCTTCTCTCCTTCATCGAGATGGGTTCCCAGGTTTGTCAACTCGTGTGGTGCCTCACCGATCTGGATCGGTTCCAGGTCTTCTATGGGACTAACTCTTCTATCCTGGAATTCCTCCCTTGGATCGAGGTCTGATGTTTCCACCATATTTGCTTTGCTTATCATATTCACCCCTGATATGATTGGCTGATCGGCTGGGGCATGGTTCCTTTTTAACCTCAGACTTAACTCATAGCATTGACGTCCCTGTGCTTGGTCTCCTCTAACCGTTCCAACTCTTCCGTCGTCTAACGGGTATTTCATTGACAGGTATAAGGTTGACAATACCGCCCCCAAAGTGTTAAAGGCTGGGCGGCCTATGATTATATTGTACGATGTAAAAGCAGTTTTAACAACTAGGTACCTTACTTTGATGGTTTTGGCGCTCTCCTTCTCGCCGAAAGTTGTTAACAGCGTGACGTGCCCCATTACTTCTACCTGCTCGCCTCCAAAACCTACCAAAGTTCCATTGTATGGCTGCAACTGCTCTCCTGCTAATTGCATGGCTTTGAAAGCCTCCCAGTACATGATGTCTGCCGAGCTGCCGGAGTCTATCAGAACTCGCTTCACATCGCAGTTTAGTATCTGGACTTGGATTACCAGAGGGTCGTCGTCGTGGGGGAACACGCCTTCTCCATCACTGGGTGAGAATGAGATTTCGGGGGCTCTTGAAAAAGATACGTGTGCCACCGTGTTTGTTTCCTGGATGATCCTCCTGAGGTATCGCTTTCTGGCTGCTTTGGACTCGCCTCCTCCCGCGAACCCTCCGGCTATCGTGTTGACTGCGATCCTCTTGGGTTCCTTCTCATCACCCTCTCTTGGAGGTGATCTTCTTGGGGAGCGAGGGGGTGAGCGTTTGTTCAAGTCGCCTTTGGCTGCTCGTTCCAGGAATTTCCGCAGGTGACCACTGCTTATCAATTTCTCTATCAAATCTTTTAGCCGGTAACATTTTTCAGTGTCATGTCCCTTCGCCCCGTGGTAATGACACCATGCGTTCTCATTAGCACCCATCCTCGCACTGCTGTCCGGTGCGGGGGGTAGTCTCGCCAGCCCTGAACTCAGAATTTCGTCCAGCACGTGCACTTTCGAGTCGTTTAACTCTGTGTATTCCTCTCGTGCTCTATAGGTCCTTTCGTTGTTCCGCCATGGCTGACGGTACCTTCCGGCGCCTTTATCCTCATAACGGCCACTCCGTTGACTGTTTCCTCTGTTGTATCGCTCTGGAGACCTTCGGCTGAAAGGCTTCTCTCTCGAGTCCCTGCTTCTCTTCTCCGCGTTGCTTTCCTCTCCCTTGATGTAGCATTCTGCCCTTTTCATAACCTCTTGCATCGTGCTCGCCGGTTTTTGCGCCAGTGACTCGTTAAAGTGACCAGCTTTCAAACCATTTTGGACGGCCGCTACGAACATTTCTTGGTTGGGGTTGGATACTTGTATGGTAGCTTCATTGAACCTGGCGAGATACTGATGCAGGTTTTCGTTGTGTCCTTGACGAATTCCAAACAAACTTGTAGCCGTTACCTGCACATGCTTGGAGCCGGCAAACTGATGGATGAACTTCTTATGGAAATCTGTGTAACTTGCGATGGAGTTCTTTGGTAGATTCATGTACCATCGTAGAGCGGCGTCCTTCAGGGTGCTGGACAGGAGTTTGCACTTCAAGTGTTCCTCCGCTCCTATGATAGCAGTTTGAGTACCGACGGCCATTAGATGCTCTAGTGGGTCGGTTTTTCCTTCGAAGGTTGGCAGTTGGGGGATTTTGAAGTTTGCGGGGACCTGAGCATCCCATAGAGCTTGGGCTAGAGGTTGTGAGTCTTGAATGTTGTCTAACTCTGCTTCCTCCTCCCTTTCTGCAGCTTTCTCTTGCTCTATGGCCGTCATTTTGGCCTTGAGGCGATTTATCTCGCTAACCGCCGCTTGTAGGTTCATAGCAGGTCCCCCGTCGTTGGTAGAATTGCGTTCCATTGTGATCGTCTGATCAGTTGTTGGTAGGGCTAGGAATTGTTTTACCGAGGCCCCACGGTGGGCGCCAAATGTTCCTGCTAAGTATGCAGGGGTGTATATTCGTAGTTGATATGTAACGTTTGTGTGTTAAGTGTGTTAATCAGTCTGTCTTTTGTTATCAATGGGATGGTCTATATATAGTGGTCCAGAGGTAACTGCCAAAACGTTGGATTCCTCATTTCCCCACGATCTCCACTGGGGAGCTGGATGATCGTGGTCACGGGCTCAGCTGTTCGCCCTCCCCACGTGAAATATGGGTGAACGTGGGTTTGAGCTGGTCACCTCCTGTGGTGGATGGACTTGGGCGAGTAGATAAGTCGGGGTGGCCCATCAGTGGATACATATTGGGCTTGGGCGAGTTGGGCCTTGGTTGATCCCCCGGTACAGATACATATTGGGCTTGGGCGAGTTGGGCCTTGGTTGATCCCCCGGTACATTATGTGAGGAGCATCACTCTTTATAAACTATAGTCAGGTCTTACCTTTAATCAATCACTACAAGAAAAACTCAAATTACTGGCCAATGTTTTTGAGGGTTTAGAGCCCTCAATAATGTTTTGAGAGATTATTGGGGGTTGAAAGCCCTCAATAATGCAAAAAACAGTTTTAAAAAAAAAAACAAATAAAATAAGAATTATTGAAGGCTGATGGCCCTCAATAATCCACTTCGATATTGTCAAAAACTTTACAGCTAGCATATGCATTATTGAGGGCTGAAGGCCGCCAATAATACCTGTATTTTTGAGGGCTCAAGGCCGCCAATAAGTTATGCTGAACGTTGGAAATTTTTGAGGGCTGATGGCCGCCAATAACGCGTTCAGATTGATTTTCAACTCAGCAACTCATCCTCTCACATTTCATTTTCACATTTTTCCCAACTTCACCATTTTCCATTTCTTAACAAAAAACAACATATTTTGTTACCATTTTTAATTTTAGCAAGTTTTAAAGTTAGGATTCTCGTGGTCATCCGAGTCTAATGGTTAAGAGCGAGTAAAGTCAGAATCTACTCGCACTCAAGTAAGTAATGTAATTTTTTTTTTTTATGGATTTAATTTATAATACTTAGTAATAGTTATTAAATAATATATACTTATTGTTTTTGTGAAATAATAAAGTATAAAACGAAAAATAGTATATTAAAAAATAGAAAAATGTTAAAAGTTTGTATTTTTGTCCAACAATTTAAAAATTTAGTATTTTTAGGAAATAATAAACAATAAAACAAATAATATTATTTTTAAAAAAAGGAAAAATGTTAAATTTTGTATTTTTGTTAAAAAATGAAAGAAATTAGCATTTTTCTGAAATAATAAAGTATAAAACGAAAATTAGTATATTTAAAAATAGAAAAATGTTAAAAGTTTGTATTTTTGTCAAAAAATTAAAAACAAGTTAGTATTTTTTTGATATAGTAAAAACAAAAATTAGTATGTTTAAAAATCGAAAAATGCTAAAAGTGCATGTTTGTTGAAAAATAAGGCAAATATGGTCGATCTAATTATTTTAAACTTGCGCAGGTATGAATTTGATGGATCGTAGTTGGATGTACGATCGGCATGATCATGTAAAGAGAGGACAAGTTAAAAGGGATTTTAAACTAGGGGTTGAACTATTTATCACTACCGTAAAATGTAATCCCATTGTCATACGTGAAGGGGGAATTAGATGTCCGTGTGCAATTTGCCAATGTACATGTATGCAGAGCGAAGATGAAATTAGGTCTCATTTATATAGAAAAGGATTTCAACCCAACTATTGGGTTTGGTCAAGTCATGGCGAGGGAAGGTCTTCCACGAGCGTTCTACCCGAGTATCAAGGTGTAGCTTCAAACAGTGTTATTCAGCCCCCGTTAGCAATGCCACAAAATTATCAGCATTATCATCCGTTCAATGAGATGAACGATATGATAACGAATGCCCTTGGGTTTAATGTACCGATTTATAGGCCAGTTGACGTTGATGAACCAAATGAAGTTGAATATGATACTGAAGTTATCGTTGAACGACCAAACAAGGAAGCCCAAAGGTTTTTTGATCTTTTGCAAGAGACAAATAAACCGTTTTGTGAAGGATATCCAGACTCGAAGTTAACTGTGTGCATTAGACTTTTAGGTTTAAGGTGTCAACATCTAGTTACAGAAGTAGCCATGGATTTGATCACGAAATTGATGTTGGATATAACAGTAGAGCGCCCTCTTGATTTGCCAAAAAGTTACTATGAAGCAAAACAGTTAGTGGGAAAGTTGGGGCTCGGAGTGAAGAGAATTGACTGTTGTGTTAACGGGTGTATGTTGTACTATAACAACGAATTTGGTGTAAGTGACGGTGAATTGCTTGAATGTAAATTTTGTCAAGAACCAAGATACCATGTAAGAAAAAATTCTCGGTCAAGCAGAAGGAAGTCAGTCCCAAGAAAGGCGATGTTCTATTTACCCATAATTTCAAGGTTACAAAGGTTGTATGCATCATTGCAAACTGCTAGTAAAATGACATGGCATCGTGAAAACTATGAAAGGAGGAAAATGTCCGGTGAGTTGCGACATCCTTCTGATGGAATGGCTTGGAAGCATTTTGATCAAGTTTATCCTGAATTTGCTTCGGAGCCACGAAATGTTCGACTTGGCTTATGCTCTGATGGATTTACACCATACACTCAAGTATCAGCCACTCCATATTCATGTTGGCCTGTTGTGGTGACCCCGTACAATCTTCCACCTGACATGTGCATGTCAAAACCTTACATGTTTTTAGCAGCTGTCATACCAGGTCCATCTAGTCCAACTGCTGGTATTGATATCTATTTACAGCCTTTGATTGATGATTTGAAGAGGTTGTGGAACGGTGTTGCGACATATGATATCAGTCAACAACGAAATTTCAATATGAAAGCAGCTTTGATGTGGACCATTAATGATTTTCCTGCATATGGGATGTTGTCTGGATGGGGGACACATGGTAAACTAGGATGTCCTATTTGTATGATGGATACAAAATCTTTTTGGTTAGATAAAAGTAAGAAGGCTACTTGGTTTGACTGTCATCGTCGCTTCTTGCCCGATGATCATCCATTTAGAAGAAACAAAAAGGCTTTTGTTAATGGTGAGATTGAAACTCGTGGACCGCCACATTATTTGACATCCGAACAAGTCTGGAACAAAGTGAAAGATATTCCAAAGGTAGAGGTTGTAGGCGGTGTTGTTTCTAAACCGCGTGGTTACGGACAAACGCACAACTGGACAAAAAAAAGTATCTTTTGGGATCTGCCGTATTGGAAACACAATCTTTTACGACACAATCTTGATGTTATGCATGTTGAAAAAAATGTGTTTGAAAACATATTCAACACTGTAATGAATGTAAAAGGAAAAACGAAAGATACTGATAATGCGAGGAAAGACATAGGGTTGTATTGCAAACGTAATGACCTTTTGTTGGTGGAGACATCCAATGGCAAATTGTTAAAACCGCGTGCGAACTATACTCTATCTCCTGATGAAGCAAAATCTGTTTGTCGATGGGTAAAACAAGTGAAGATGCCAGACGGTTATTCGTCGAATTTAGCGAGATGTGCTGATGTTGATCATGGAAGGATGCGTGGGATGAAAAGTCATGATTGTCATGTTTTTATGCAGACTTTACTTCCGATTGCATTTAGTTCTTTACCACCACATGTGTTGAACCCGCTTATTGAACTCAGTCAATTTTTTAAAAATTTGTGTTCAACAACGCTGAGAGAGGCTGATCTCGTCAAGATGGAAAATGACATTCCACTAATCTTGTGTAAGTTGGAGAGAATATTTCCTCCGGCTTTGTTTGATTCTATGGAGCATGTTGTGGTGCATCTTGCAAACGAGGCTAGACTAGGTGGGCCGGTTCAATATAGATGGATGTACCCGTTTGAAAGGTTCATGGGCGATTCAAAACGTTCTGTGAAAAATAAAGCTAGGGTAGAAGGCTCGATTAGTGCAACATACTTACACCGTGAAACAATTCACTTTTGTTCTCATTATTTCAAAGATACGTTGTCATCAAGAAATAGTCGAAATGAAACTGAAACGTCTCATCCTGTGAGAATTCACCCATTAAATATGTCAATATTCAGCTTGTCTGGCCGTCATGGTGGTTACGAGAAAGTGATCTATCCCGGTGACAAAGTTTTAAATTCGGCGCATGTTCACTTGCTGATTAACTGCACTGAAGTCGATCCCTATTTACAGTGAGTATTTTTAATTAATTAATAAATTTTTTAATTTATAATCTAACTTCGCGTATATATAATTAACTATATATTCTTTTATAACTTAGCTATTTTTAACATCTGCTGGTATAAATCCACAAGAATCTTCTGCTCAAATCCATTCACGTTTTCCAGCATGGTTCAAACAATACATATATCTTCAAACACCTGTAACTCCTCTCATACAACACTTAATGAACTTATCTGATGGGCCAAAGTCAACCGTTAAAGAATGACACACGTACTTTGTCAACGGATACAAATTTCACACAAACAATTGGACTGAAGGAAAAACAACAGTAAATAGTGGAGTGTGTATCAAAGGTGTAACTGAAAGTGGTGAAGGAGATTTTTATGGCGTGATCGAGCACATATTTGAAATCGAATACAATTACCTTGATTACAAGAAAACAGTCGTATTGTTTTACTGTAATAGGGACTCTAATGAAGGCTTCAACCAAGGCGAATGGCGGCAAGCGCAACGCCCGTTAACAATAAATGAGGGAGGTGGTGGCAGAAGGGGGAGGGCGCGCCAGACAAATGGGTCAAAAAATTGCAGCGGTAAGGGAAAACAAATACTAACTCAGCCTGAGCCTGAAGAAGATGATGACTACTAACGAATCGGTAATGATGCGATAATCTTATCTTATGTTTAGACTTAATCCCCTACTGAATGTGACTATTGGTTTTATTTATAATGAAATTAGACTTAATCCCCTAGTGTATGTGACTGTATTGGTTTTAATTATAATGATTATGATGTTAGAAATGGTTAGAGACAAATAGGGACTGTTTTGGTTTAAATTCTGCAGGTTTTTTCAGCACTACTGCATGTGCGTATTGGTTTTATTTATAATGATTATGATGTTAGAAATGGTTAGCGACAAATAGGGACTGTTTTGGTTTAAATTCTGCAGGTTTTTCCAGCACTACTGCATGTGCGTATTGGTTTTATTTATAATGATTATGATGTTAGAAATGGTTAGCGACAAATAGGGACTGTTTTGGTTTAAATTCTGCAGGTTTTTCCAGCACTACTGCATGTGTGTATTGGTATTATTTATAATGATTATGATGTTAGAAATGGTTAGAGACAAATAGGGACTGTTTTGGTTTGAATTTTGCATGTTTTATTTATAAGCGTAATGCTTAATATCGCGAAAGTTGTTTTAGATAATTCACATGCCTTTGTAATTTGGTCTCCTTGTTTATAACACATCAATTAAGTACCAATAGCATGATTATCTTCTTTTGCATATTTCTGCTTGGATGGATTTGGATTAGTCTATAAGATAAAGCATCCTTGGTGGTATTATGTTCAAGCCTCACCATTAGAAAAGTTGTTCATGTACCCTCATCATCGTCTATGATAAATTTCTTCTTGTGCATATTTCTGCTTGTTTTAGTTAGTAAGCATCTATATCACTAATCACATGAAGTTTTATAATCAATAATTTGGTTTTATTTATAAGCTGCTCATGGTGAATTATGATTATTAATTTGGTTTGAACATATTACAAATTGAAATAACTAATTTCTTCGGTGTCTATTTATTGTAGACAATCAAGGCACAAGAAGTTTTGCGGTAGAAGATGGATTATTTTGAGCATATATGGAGTAGAAGACAAAGTTGAAAATGTTGCATATATGGATTAGTTTAGGCACAAGAAGTGACTTGTAATATGAATGACAATCTTGTTGCTTTTTTTTGTTGACAAACTTGATGCTAAATTAATTGTAATATCAATGACAATCTTGATGCTTGATGCTTAATTAGTTGATGCTTGATGCTTAATTAGTTGTAATGACAATTTTATGCTAACTAATTTATTATTTAATTAGTAGCTAGATTTTGCAATAGGTTTCTTTTTAACTTGGTTGTGTGTAATGAGTTTAGCACAACTTGTGCTAATTAACTTTTCAATAAATTTATTATTTAAAAAACTTTTTTTTTGTGACATTAAAAAACAGTTTATTTAAAAAATAATATTTTATTATTTATAAAATTATTTAATTATTAAAAATTCATATTTCTGCTTTTTAAATAATTAAATTATAAATTTACTTTTGAGAGTGTTTATTGGCGGCTTCAAACCCTCAATAACGTGTCCTCGAATTTCGAATCATACTGTCAGAATTATTGAAGGTCCCAGGCCCTCAATATGTAAATCCAGTCTGTCCTGCGTAATTGAGGGTCCAAGGCCGCCAATAACGCTTACTGGCGAGCGTTTTATTGTGGGTCTAGGGCCCTCAATAATGCATGTAATTGTGGCGAATTTTATGCATTTTTGAAGGCTTTGGGCCCTCAAAAATCCTTTGTTTTCTTGTAGTGAATGTGAGACTTGATTTTTCCAATAAGAATAAACTAGAAAATTAGTTGGATCTAGATCATTTGGTGTGACTAATTCATGCACTTTTACATGACAGATATTGCAACCGTATGAAAAAAGATCTAATGGTTTTAATTTATCCAATAAATTTGGCCAATTTATTCATAATTTGATCTTAGTCATTCATTTTAAATTGAACGGTCATAAATAATTATTGCGTCAATGTTGGATAATGAGAGGGCAGTTGAGGGATATATAATCTACGGTTGGAGTTAAGAGCAACCTTACAAGTGAGTTTGACACCACATCTTTACCAAAAACCGTAAGTCATTTGATTTATGGGTCCTCTTATTTATAAAGTGTTCAACACCTACTTTTTCAAACAATGTGAGACTTAAATCATCTCCCATACACTTGCCACAACAGTCAAATGTGCTTCCAACATTCATTAGAAGGAAGGGAGATCAAGATTTAGTTCTTAACTTCTAATTTAGAAAAAGACAGAGATTATATAATTTAGATTAGTCTGATTAGAAGACAAATAAATAAACAATTTGGGTTACTATAATATAAGTACAAAGTTTTCACTACTTTTATCAATGACTAATTTTCGTCGAAGAACTTGTGAGAAACAAAAGATGGATTCTCCACATCCAACTGAATTCTTTTCATATGCATGAGTTAAAAGTCGAACATCTAACCTTCTATTTAGGTGGCTCCAGATTTTTACTACTTGGACCAATTTTATTAATATTGTTTTGTTCAATAATCGAACTCAAATTATTTCAATCATACTTAGGTTTTATTTTAACTACTTTATTAGTTTTTTTTTATACTAAAAATAAGTTATGAGTTTTTCTTACAGAAAAAAGTTATGAGTTTTTAGATTAAAAAGAAGGAAGTGTATAATCATTTTTGGGTCAAAATATGCTCTCTAATGTTAATAAAAGAATAATTTACATAATTATTAAACAATACTTAATTAATTTTCAACAATATGATTCCACCTCGTCATGGTTTGCATGACAAAAATCCCAACCAATAATAAATTAGTAATATTTTAATACCATCATATTTACTATAAGATTTTGTTCCATTATCTAGCATATCCAAACACATGCCAGAAAATATTCCGTCCGAAGAAAAGTTGGTATAACTATATATAATTTTGTCACTATAACACTAATGAAAGTTTATAGTTTGTCACATGAGTGATGTGATGATTAAAATTAAAAGCAACAAGTAATTAAGCAAATTTGGAGGAAAACGAAGATCTTCTAAAATCTTTTTAAGGTTCTTATTATGACCACATAGATTTGATTTTTATATTTTATTTTTTATAACGGTTATGGTGCTATGCCATGTGAATATGTGACTCAATCAATAATCAATAGACTACATTCTCCCTTATCTCACCGTCCGTTTACTTGTTTGGGACTGCAGCAGTATTTAATTTATTCAAAACTATATAGTATGAATTAAGTAATTACAATCTATAATTGTGGATGGAAAATGTTTAGTGTATGTGTGGCTGGATATACATTTTATGCTGAAACCGTTAGAGTTTATTGAAATATAAAGTTAAATTTCAATGGGATTCGTTTGATTAGAGGTTCTTTTGTTGTTTGTTCTACTTTGTAGTTGATTTTCTCTTCTCTTTGAAAGAAATCAGATCTTTTTTTTTTTTGTGACGGTTTTGATGTGTTCTTATTTTAGGCGTTAGTGTACTTTTTTGCTTTTCTTGCCGGTGTAGTTTGGGTATATTTTGTTTTGGTATATATGCAGTTTTGTTCCCTCTATTTAATAAAATGCAAAATTTTAGTCCTTCTATTTGTTTTGCTCAATTTTTGTCTTCTTATTTTGAAAAACCCAGACATTTGATCCCCCATTTTCATTTATCTTTTAATTTGATGACATGACACATTCTTTAATCAAAATGGCACACATGATACATGTTTCTGGGGTTGCCACGTCATATTTAATTTTATTATTTAAATAATATATTATTATTATTTCTTAAATTAAAGATATAATTAAAAAACATCAACTAAGAAATTAAAATTAAAATTAATAGTGTTTACTCCTTCTTATTCATTTTGTTCTTCTTATACATAAGCATGTATCATGTGCTAATTCATTTGAAAAATATGTCAAATCATCAAAATTGAAGGTTAAATCGAAAGAAGACCAAACATTATGAATGATTTAATATCTCTAAAAAGAAATTGTTCTAAAATGAATGACTCATTTTCATGGCATTATCAATTCAATATACTCTATTTAATTTTATCTTCATTATTCTCAAGGCAATATATTCTATTATGGCCATGATGATTATACAAATATACGATAAAAGTTAATTTAGTAAAAATATTGCTATCTCTCATTCAAATTTTTTTAAAATATATAAAATGATCAAATGAATCACTCATTATGGAATGGAGTGATAACAATTCTAATTTTGTGAAATGGTCAAACAAACTTATTTTGAACAACTTATTTTGGCTAAAGTGACAATTATTTTAGAACATATGGTCTAATTGATCTTGTGATTTATTTTTATTTTTCTTGAAATTCTCCATAGTTGGAATTAATGTTGTGAATTTTTTAAAAATTCTCTAATGTTCAAGAGACTTCAATTTTGTAAGTGATACAAATTTGACTTTATAATTTCAAAGAATATAATTTAAATTTTATGATAGACGTTAAATTTTCATTAGAGTCACATATGTTAAGCCAAATTATATTTTTTAGGTATACATAGTCGAGAGAGAAATCTCAAAGTTTATTTCACAAGATCATACTTCCAATGTTGGGACCCTTTGTATATCATCAAATGAACCTAACCCTACTCTTTTCTTAGTATTATATGTCATGCTTGTTTCCTATCGATCAAACCAAAAATAATATAGCTAAAATGGGAAGATATGTATTTCCTAGTTGGTGACCTAGAAGAAATATGTGGGCATGATAAGAACCTACCTAACAATGTGTGACAAAATGAGGAAAAAATATATAAATGAAAGGAAAAGACACATATCGAATTGGCTCAAAATTCTCTCAATCTATACAGCTAGATATATATACTCATATATTGTTGGAAACTTCAAAGTCTACGTCACGGATTGACACACTATTTTTTTTTTTTTACAAATACACTATTTTTTTTTTTTTTTGCTTATTTTATGTCGTTGGTGTCATAACAAAAATTGTTGACATTCGCATGGACGGGAAAGTACTATTTCCCGTCTCTGTCCTTTTGTCATTTCTATCTAAAAGGTTAATAATTCTTTTAATTGTGAAAAAAGGTTAATAATTCTAATTTTAACTTAATTTAATGAAAAAATTTGATATAGTTTTAATATTTAAATTCAACTTGGCAAAATCTTTTGGAGTTCACGATTATTTATTTAGATAAGATATAATATACTAAAAAAGAATTACTATCTAAGAAATTATGTTGATATTTACATTTATTATCTACTATGAAAAATAAATATAAATTCAGATTTGAATCCAAATAAAGACAACGGAAGTAGGAAACTCTCCGACCTCTCTAGGGCATTATGGCAATGTAAACACAATTTCTCATACTTTTTTTTTGAAGGAAATTTCTCATACTTATAAGCCCCAACTATTAGAATTCCTTTAGCCCCCAACTATTAGAATTCTATTTAAAATTACATGGGTAGTCTTTTTTTAATATAAAAAATAAATATATTGGAAAAAAATGAAAAAGTACAACAGATACAAAACCCACCACTCAAAGAAGTATAAGGGACACTCGATCTATCCCCCCCAAAAAAAGAGATCAATATGACACAATTGTGGACACTATGGGTCTCATGTATATTTTGCGGAAGCGGGTAGTCACCTTACGTTGTATGTTTTTGCTTCTACGGTGCGGTACAAAGTTTGTACGTGGTCAAGTTGGAAATTGGTATTACTTCAGAATTTTCTCGGCTCTTTTCTCTGTCTTTATGGAATTAGGGGATAGGGTTGGGATTAGGTTATGTTTTGTTGGGTTTTTGTGTGTTGGCTACATTTTGCTAAAACACACTCTAGTAAGATGTTACCGAACATGTTGTAGCATGTTTGTACAGCATCAGGTCTGCTACGACAGCTGGGCAAGCGACTCTGTTTTTCTGCAGAATATCTTTTGAAGATTTGATTGTAGTATAATCTTGTTTGTGGTATACGACAGCTATCGCGCCTTATGCCTCAAGTCTCAAAGGCGGTCCATGTTATTATTTACTCCAAAAATATATTGAAGATATATTTTTGCATCAAATCTTTTGTGAAGAAATATTTGGACTAAATCTTTTGTGAGCTGGACATCGCAAATACCAGCTGTATTTTGAAGCCAAAAACGTGCATGGTTAGGAATCTTCAGAAGGTGGTTACTTGTTCCTCAAGTTTATTATAAAAGATGAAGGAATTAAAAAAAGATTTGATTTGTGTCAAATATATATGACGCAAATATATTTGTGGAAGATTTAATTTTAGAATATAACCACTGAAGATTATTGCAGAAAATATAAAAGATATATTTCAAATATATCTTTGTGCTTCAAGAAGATTATTATAGAAAATATATTTATGGAGAATCAAATATATTTATGAAAGGAATATTTAGTGCAATTATATTTGTGGAAAATATATTTTGCTTTCTTGGAACTGAAGCATTGTGAAGCCTATATAAAGGAAGTTGCTAAACCTATTGTATCAACCGAAACTAGAATCAAAATAGAATATCAAAGATGTAGTCTTTTAGGGTTTCGTGTTCGTGTAGCCACTCTCTAGGAGAGTTGGTGTAAAGTGAACAACTCAGATTGTGAGATGGTCACTGTGTAATCACTCAGAAACCTATAGGTAATGAGTGAGTATTGTCATTGGAGGGAGCTTGTAAGCAACTCCAAGTTGTGTGCTTAGTCAAGAGTCTTGGCTACGTATTTGTCATGGGAGTGTGTCTTCTAATTTGTTCACAGTGTTGTTAAAAAATCCTTGCGGGTTAGTAAGGTGGTAGGGAAGTGAGACGGGGCGTCTCATATCTAGGAGTTCCTAGGTAGAATTGCATGAGGTAGTGTCTAGGCGATAAGATAGAAACGGGGCGTTTTGGAGTCTTTGAACTAGAACTATATTAGTGGATTCATTCCTGGATTGGTATCCCCCAGAGTAGGAGAGGTTGCTCCGAACTGGGTTAACAAACATACTGTGTTATTTACTATTCTGCATTTTATCGTTTTTAATACTTCCAGCGTGATTTATTGCTACGAACGTCGTTTTTAATACTTCCAGCGTGATTTATTGCTACGAACGTTGTTGTAGCATCTTGCGTAGCATTTGTCATGTGTTCGCCAGAATTTCATGTTTAACTTTGATATGACAATATGTTATGTGGTCCATTTAGAAGGCTCGAAATGATCTTATTTTTTTCGACCAGATAGTGGACGGTGAGCAAATACTTGACAAATTTCAATTTTTCTTTTGAAAATAGTTTAATCTTAAGAGTTCTGGTAACCTCTGCTCTCATTATGAGTGGACTAATGTGCAGCTCATCATCTGCGCGCTATTGTCGGTAGTGAAATATATGGTTAGCTCGTTTGGCCTTTCTCTTGGTATGGTATTGGTGGTTGTATGTTCGCCTAACTCCCTATTCTGTGGTGGGGTACATATAGTTTCTCTGATTTTAGTTGGTTTAACTATCAGTATAGAACTACTTTTTGTCATTCTTTCAAATTTTCTTTTGTTGTTGTGTATCACTGATTTTATATTTATCTTTTTAATTTACTCGTTGTGTATACACCTCTAATACTATTTGCACTCTCACCGTCTTGATCTGTTCTATATATAGTTGCCATTAAAATCAATTAGATTAATGAACCTATCATAAAAAGTACATGCAATGCCCCCTTAATTTCTTTCTTGCTAAAAACCACTTCTAAGAGTTAAATTTACTAGTTTCCACTTCCTCATCAACCACCGAAGTCTTTGATAAATAATGTTATTTTCAAATGGTTGTGTGCCTAGTAATTAGTGATCAATCTCACACCCCTAAAATGATATTATTCATATATTTATTTTATTCCAAAACAATCTTATTAATAGACCCTCGCACCAAATTCAAAAATTGCAAATTAAATTTTAACAAGTTGACATGCATATTTTCAACCAAAATCAAATATATAGTATATTTTAATAATCAATAACAAACATCCCCCTTTGCATTTGCAAGGGACAAAGTATATAAACCAAAAACTTTATTGGTGTCACACACCTTACTCGGTTCTCAAAACCTTCTCCACCTCCTAACTTCGATCCACTCACTAAGAAATTTCTTAGGAGCAAAACAAAGAGATAATACTTGGAAGTGGGACTCATGACTTAATAATTAAATATATAAACTAAAAATCGTACTAATTGGCACCGCCATATAGCCATATTCCAATGCAAATGGGTTATAACTTTTGCTAAGGAAGTTGGCAATTGAGATTTTAGCAATCCAAAGTCAAGAGAGCTTATATATATTTTTTGTATATATATCAATGATTTTGCCTTTTCTTGACTACGCGTGAACTTAGAATCACATTATATTAATTCTACTTTACATGAAAACCATAGTTTAATATTACTTAGCCACACTACTCGTTTTGTAACACTATATAAAGTTCATAATATAATATACTAGTAAACCCATAGATATTATTATTTCAAATATATAAAAAAACGCGTTTAATTTAAATATTTATTATAGTAGAGATGATCATCACCGCCAACGATTGGAAGCTTATTAACTAGCTAGTTCAAAAATAAAGTTAGTTCATTATTTATCATGCACGAAATTAAAGCCCTAGCTAGCTAGCTAGGAAATATCAATTTACTACGGTTTGCATACACAAATTAAAAGAAAACGATTGAGATTCTTACCTATTGTACATGTTATGTTTTTCTCTATAATATCATGAAACTAGAGTAATTCTACAATCAATAAATTTAGAAGATTAACTAGTACTCTATTTAAATCCGACAATTTAAATTTTAAATTTATTTATTGAACTTAAAATAACATTTTGTTTGATGTTGATTAAACTGTCTAAATTTAACGCACAAAGCTAGTTGGTGAAGAGAAATAAAACACATATTATGTTTATTTTTTTTAGAGACACATTTAAGATGGATAAGTGAAATGTCTAGGGTTTAAAGTCCGACCCCAGGCTCAGCCATTAGGATGTGCAAGATGTGCTATCGGGCCGGACCTCAATTTTTTAGGGGGCTCTTAAAAAAAAATATATGGTAATATGTCTCTAAAAAATGTATGAAAATGATGATTACTTTTTATATTATTAATATTATTTTGTATGATTAGAATATAAATACTTTGATCTCGTGAACATAGTCCAATTGGTAAGGATATTGTTACATGATTGACTATCTTTTATATTATTTATAATTTAAAAAAGATTATACATTTTAATTTTTTTTATATTTCTTTACTAATGGGCAAAATTTTAACTTTTGAGATGGGCCTCGAAATAGTCGAGATCGGCTTTGTCCAATTCCTATATAATATCTCAACCAACTGAGTTAAGCTCACGAAAATCATATCACATCCACATTTATATAATGTATATGGGATAGGACTAGTCAGCTGAAAGAATCATATATGATATCCATATTTATATATTTTATATGTATAATCTCCTCTTTATTAATTCATGTCATATCTATTTTGGCTACATTTCCACTCACATATCTCTTTGGTATGTAGCCATTTGTAGGATTGTTTTTTGGAGCATTTGATTAGTAGTAACTGGAGGAAGATTGGAATGATGGTGGCTAGCTAGCTCTAATAATAATTCCATTCATTTTATTCCAAAGCATATAATTAATTAATAATAATTCAATTCATTTCATGAAAAGGAGAGACTCCTATGATGTTCAAGCCTCGTGCACATGCTGCCCTCTCCTACCCATCAAATTTTAACCATTTCTCAAAGTGGAGTTTGTGGGGTACGTACTACTCCATGATTTTCCCAAAAAAAGTTCTTCATATGCAGCCACAAAGTTGTACTTTCATATGTATCTGGCATTCATTTTTTTTCTGACTGAATCATATATATTGATTTCATGAAACTTAATTACATTAATTTTGGTCCTCATATTTGATTTATGGTCATTCTAATTTTTTGGGGCCATTATAGTACCTTTATTTTAAAAATAATTAGATATGGTCCTACCATGCATCGATTTTCTTTTGCCTAAATCATATATAATCTCATTTTTTATTTGCTAAAGTATTGCAGATTCGTGAGTTAAAAAAAAAGCATTTCAGGTTAGATGATGAATTTGAGATAAATAATAATATCAAAATTTTAAAAATAAAAAATAATTTAATAAACTTTAAAAAAAAAATCAAAGATAGTGATAGGTTTGACAAGAAGAAAATTTAATATTTTTATTTAAATTGAAGTATAAATTAAACAATATTGACACTCTCCAACCTCAAAAATAACATACTCAAAACTACGATCACCAAATGCATAACTATAAATAAATAAATAAATACATATAAAATTATTTCTTTTTAAAGTAAGAAACCAAACCTAATGCAAAAATGAATCATTTATAACACACTTAAAGTAACATATACTTCAATCATTTCTCTACCTTCCACTTCCACGTATAGCATAGTGGATTAAGCATATTATTAAGTCCCATGTCCTTCCAATTAAAGTACATGAAAGTGAAATTATACGTGCCATTTGCCTATAGTTTAACTATATTACTCCCTCTCTCCCATTTTCATTGCCACATTTGCAAAAAAAAATTGTCCCATAATACTTGACTCATTTTAATTTTTTATGTTATTTTTTCATTTCTACCCCTTATAAATATTTTTGCAGAATCTACATTTTTTCCTCTTCACTTTCTCACCACTTTTTGCCTCTTCACTTTCTCACCATATAACAAGGGTAATTTGGTAAAATTAATATTATCTCTCATTCACTTATACACTTTTCTTAATATGTATGAAATGGTCAAATGTGACAATGAAAATGGGACGGATGGAGTATGCAGTAAAAAGGCAGTAATAGTCCAAAAGCTAACCTAAAAATATCCAGTCTAGCTAATTCGATTCTATAGTACTGCGTGCACTATTTACTGTTGTTAATTAGTACTAACTCTTTCCGTTTTAAAATAAATGTAAAAATAAATCAACAAAAATTAATATATTTAGTCTAAATTTATATCAAATATAGCAACTTTAATTATATTTTAGAACAGATGAGGTATGTATCATTTTTTTTGTCCCATGAACTTGCTCAATTAGTTGGACATTGCATTATATATGCAAGGGGTCGGGGTTCGAACCCCGATCATCCCACTTATCCACCTTAAAGGTGGAATTTCTAGTCGTTAGGCTACTTGATAAAAAAAAGTATATATTATCTTTATCATTAAATTAATATATCACTTTATATATTTGATTATTTGATTCAACAATAAGATTTATTAAATATTTTATATAGTTAAAATAAACTTGTATATAATAAAAGATATATTTCACTTGTATATCATAAATTAATTACTACTTTGTCCTGGTAGAAATGTCAAAATTGTTATTATTGGACGCTATGATCAGAATTTGAACTCTAGTCTCTCCACTTTATATGTGATTTTTCAATCATTTTGTTATTTTGTCTATCTAAAAAAAATACTACTTTGTTTCACTCCACTGGTGAAGATTTTTGGTGGTACTTCTAAAGTTTCTATGCGTAAACTTATCTTTTGACACTTTTCTTTGAGAATGTGGTTAAGTTTAATGTTAATAGGAGCTCAATCGACAATTTAAGTTAATCTAATTTTAGAGGTATCATTCAAAATATTGTTAGGGGTTAGATCACAAAACTATAGAGTTCATATTGACGAGTAGGGGTGGCAAAGTGGGCATGTCCGCTCCATCTGAGCCCGACCAAAAGTGGGATGGGACAGGTCAATTTAGGTGTATTGGCTCAAACCTCAAGTATGCTCCGTTTATTGGCGGGTTGGCGGACCGGCCCGCCTTCCTCTTTTTAAACAAAAAATTATAGTTTGAATTACTACATTAATTACAAAATTAATATTCATTATCAAAGAGGCCGACAAAAAACATTTTTTTAAGAGTGCATAATAGAACTTCACTAATATCAAAAACAAACACATATTAAATTAAAGAGTGATGTGAAATCTACTCCAATGTTTATTATTGCTCCATCAAATATACTAGTAAGTAGTAACAACATGCACTTTGCAATATATTAAAAATAAATAATATCTAACACTTTAACTGCACCAAGATTGAACATTTCTTATTTATCCCAATCAAATATTAATGTGATAGTTACTTTAATTACTTTGATTTTAAATATATATATATAAAAGTAAAAGTTGGTCATCAAATATACATAAAAATTTGGTTAAAATAAAATTTATTTATATTTGATATAAAATTTATATCTAATACATCAATTTTGTTTGATTAAAATTTATTTATATTTTAGACCGGAGTAGTAATTAGTCTTTAACAAAATAAATAAAGGACAAAGCAAAACAAAACACATGTCAAACAGTTCATCAATGCATGCTCAATTTTCATTATAAATAAAAAATTGAAAAATACAAAGCCCACGGACAAACTCGTCCACCCTACTCCCGTCCCGTTTTTTAAGCAGGCTAGGCGGAGCAAACCACCTTAAAAAAGCGAGTTGAAAACTTCAAACTGGCCCGCCAAAAATGGCGGATCAAACTGACCGGACCAGCGGACCGAGTCCGTTTTGTCACCCTATTGAGGAGGGTGTTCCGAGTCCGTTTTGTTTTATTCTTTACTTTATACTTCTATTTTATTGTGGATTATATTATATCTTTGATTTCAAGTAGTGATTTGAATCATCTAACCCAAATTCTTCAGTTTTCACTTTTCACTCAAGTGATTATGTACTATTTTCCTTTATTATGTACAGAAATATTAAGCAATTGTCAATTTCAAACATCAATATATATCATATCACTTTAGGCATTTTAATTTTTTCTTATCTCAAAAATAAATTATGACATCTCTTTTTATTTTATTATTTTAAGGTTTTCCTCTCATTTTTTATGAGTTAGTTATTAGAGGAATCATTATTTGAAACTTTTATTGCTTGGTATTAAAGAGATAATAGCAGGATTAGAGAGGAATTAAGGAAGATTTATTATGTTTTTGGTTTTTATTTTTTGACACATTATGTTTGGTTTGGTTGGGAAATAAATGAATAAAACAAAATATATTTGGCAAAATGATAAACAACACATTTATTAAAAAAATCTAGTATAATAATATTTATACTATCGGTTAAATTATATCTTACTTCCTAATGTTCTAATTTTTATTATTGATAAAAATGGAAGACTAGTTTATATTCTCTAAATTTTTAAAAATAGATTAGTAGTTAAAGCAAAAAAAGATAAATGATAAAACACAAATTTTAGTAAAAAGTAGTGATAAATTATATTTGGAGGGTTATGTTTGTATTAAACAGTAGAGGTTGTCTCATATGCCTTTGTGGCTTTCGGTGCTATATTTTGAATTTTGCAAGATCATATATTGAGAAACAATAGATATGTGGTATGGGCTCTGATTTTGACAATGTTTTGGACGGTATTCGTTATACGATTCCGACTACTGACTTTAACATTTTTTCTAGAAATGACACCATCCCCCTAAAGCCCAACCAACATATTTTGGCGAGTGTCTTTTTTGGATCAATGTGAGTTCGTTCAACAAAAGCAATTCAATTCGATCAAATTTAAGAATCCAATTTAAACCGCCAACTCATTTAACATTTTTGCTCATACATATAAAATTTGAAATGTATTTTTCGAATTTTTTAAATTTAAATATCATTTTAACAGTTCGAAAAATATAAATTCGGAAAAATAAGTTAATCCAATCCGGAAACAATCGTGCTGTATTTTTAATTTCCTCCCTCAAACCATCAAACTATGTTATCACACACTCCTTTACAGGTGATCTTTGAAACTCTCATTGCAACTTGGCTCATTCACTCCACGTGGGTCTGGCTCCTCTTACTCATCACTTCCCAATGCCACCTCATATTTTCTTTTATAATAATGGATTTTTATTTCCTTCTTAAAAAAATATATAAATAAACTTGATCAATATTGTTGTGCCCCAACTCATTTTCCCGCGTTTCTTACTTTTGTGCTAATTTTTATTTTAAAATTTCTTACTTTTTACTTTTTAAAAGTGTTTCATTGTTTTTAAATCAAAAACATGTTATAATTCATTTATATATTTGAGTCTAAAGTCTTAAACTATGATTGCATGACTCACCATTCAATTTTTATTATAGATACAAAAATTTTACAACTATTTAGCATTCTGGCTCCACCTATTAAACAAATTTTGTGTTGTACGATGTTTGATGGCAAAATGTTATTTTGGCATCTTAGATAACTTGTGCATATGATAAAAAGTTATCTCGTGGTTCAGTATTGGACAAAAATCTTAGTTTTGTCCTATCTCTTAGCTCCTAGTTTGTTCAAGAATAGTTTTAAAATCAAACACAATATAACTGAAGTTAAGTTGTTCAGTCCCTTATTTTTTAGCAGATTAAACGCATCAACTGAAATAAGTTTACTTTGTCCAAAATGATTTTTTCATAGACAATAGTTAAAGATCAATCTCCTAATCACTTGTTTAAATGATTTAAATATCTCTTATGAGTTGGACAATTCATTCTTAGTTATTATGATAACATTATGACTGTTCTAAAATAAAAATATTTTGTGTGAATTCAATTATTAAAATCATTAATAAAAATTTGGCTTTTGCCCCTATAGCTTTTCTTTGATTTTCATTTTCATCTCTACAAAATTTAAATTATTATTTTTATATCGAAAATTCCTATTCCAATAGGTGACATACTTTCACTAAACCAATTAACAAACACTATTAAGCTTTAATTCAACCAATTAACTAAAATTTAGTAAAAAAAAAAAGAAATCAACCAATTTTAACTACTATTTTATGTTTATTTATTTTGCTAATTAACTGAGCAAGATTTGAGTCATTTGACTATTAGTGTATATATGGATCCAAACCAAAGGAATGAAGATGACATGTCAATATGTCATCATCACTGCCTCCTTATTCTCCTCATATAATGTTTGACTCATGCTTATAAGTTATAATTCTTATCCACAACTTAATTCCCCTTTCAAAACAACCTGTCTTGTAAATCTTACCCAATTTGGATATAGTTACCCTTGCAATGCAAACCTGGCACTTAAGTGTTAAACCACCTATTAATTAGGATAGGATTATTCCTCTATCATGAGCTTTCTTTTTAACTGCTGATAAAATCTCAGTTGCTCAGTTGCTTGTTTTTTTTTTTTACAATTATAAAATAAAATATTAATTTATCAATAACTGATAAAAAAAATCATGCATTTTAAAATATTTACATTTTTATGGAGTATGAATCAATTTCTTAATAATGGTAACAACTTTCGTTGGTTAAACATTTTGATACTGATTATATATGAGTCACCTCGTACTTAACTTTATTTTGTAAAAAAAAAAAACTTTGAATATCTTATAAAAAAGAAGGAAAAAAAAAAGCCCATAACACATTATTAGTGTGAATGTGATGATTGAGGAAACCTTTCCAAGTAAATAAAGAATAATTCCCCATAATTATTTGCTACTAATCCCTCCCACATTATTTAAACAAGTAGAATCTAATAAAATAATAGCACAGAATATAATGTTGTAAAATATTGATCACATACTAAAAACATATAACATTCTAAATCAATAAAAATGATTATTCAATAACAGTATTATGATTTGACAATGTACACATCAAACTTCATTGTCAATTTGACACTTACCTCATTTCACCCAAAAATAAATAAAAAATCAAATATAAGAAGTTTATTAAACTATACACTTTAATAACAGAAGTAATTTAATAATTAATGAAAGATCAAATGATTCCCCCACCTCATCACATGCAATTTTCCTCTATTTAAGCCATTCAACTCCTCCTTCTTCATCATTCAATTCAACATCACATTCTCAATTCTATAACTAAATTTCATTTCTCTCTCAATTACAACAAACCAAACCAAAAAAACAAAGAAAATCAAAGACTTTTTGTTTCAACTCTAAACACTTCAAAACCACTTTGAAAACAAAATCATCCAAGAAACAATCTTTTTCACTTCTTGATCATACCAAACTCAACAAAATGGAGAATTTATTTCGCCTAGCGGATCACGAAGACTTTTTCTCACGCCGTTGCATTTGGGTCAATGGACCTGTGATCATAGGCGCAGGTCCATCTGGTCTAGCAACGGCAGCATGTCTTAGAGAACAAGGAGTACCTTTCGTTGTTCTCGAAAGAGCTGATTGTATAGCATCACTATGGCAAAAAAGAGCATATGATAGATTAAAACTTCATCTCCCAAAACAATTCTGTCAACTACCTAACCTTCCATTCCCAGATGATTTCCCTGAATACCCTTCAAAGAAACAATTCATAAACTACCTTGAAACTTATGCTAACAAATTCGACATCAACCCGAAATTCAATGAGTGTGTTCAATCTGCTAAATATGATGAAACAAGTGGATTGTGGAGAGTTAAAACCAATGAAGTTGAGTATATTTGTAGGTGGTTAGTTGTTGCTACCGGCGAAAATGCCGAGTGTATTACTCCTGAAATTGAAGGACTTTCTGAATTCAAAGGTGAAGTTGTTCATGCTTCTGATTACAAGTCAGGTGAAAATTTTACAGGAAAGAAAGTTCTTGTTGTTGGATGTGGAAATTCTGGAATGGAACTCTCACTTGATCTTAGCAATCACCATGCTTTACCTTCAATGGTCGTTCGCAGCTCGGTAAGTTATCTCATTCTTTGTCCAGTGTCCGTGTCTGTGTCAGTGTTTCATAGTAAAAAAAAAATCTAACAAAGCTGTTCTGTTTTTTGATTCACAGGTTCATGTCTTACCAAGAGAAATATTTGGAATATCAACTTTTCAATTAGCAGTTATGATGCTAAAATGGTTACCACTATGGATTGTCGACAAGCTTCTATTGATCTTGACATGGTTTATTTTGGGTGATATGGAAAAATATGGTATCAAAAGACCTTCAATGGGTCCTTTACAATTGAAGAACACAGAAGGAAAAACACCGGTATTAAATATTGGTACTTTGGAGAAAATTAGATCCGGTGATATAAACGTTGTTCCTGGAATCAAAAGATTTAACAATAATGGTGAAGTTGAACTTGTTAATGGTGAAAAGCTTGATATTGATGCTGTTGTTCTTGCTACTGGCTACCGCAGTAATGTCCCTTCTTGGCTTCAGGTGAAAATTTGTTCTAGATCTGTTTATTTTTAACTTTTCCACTACATAAAAAAAAAAAAAACACTGTGACAGTTGACTTAGATCTTCTTTCGTCTGTGTTCACTTCGGTTAAATTTCAACCATTGAATTAATCTTAACACCTGAATGTTAAAATAGTCCAACGGTTGAGATTTTACTATAGTAAAAAAGTTAAAATAATACATATTTTGATTAGCGGTAAAATTTTGGATAATTACCGTGACACGGTAATTTTGCTAAACCTACCGCAAATCCAAACATATATTAAAGCTTTTTCGGGGGCAATCTTTTTTGTCTTGTTATAGAAGCTTCTTTTTTTTTTTTTCCCAACAATGATGATTATACAATAATTAGTATTTTTTTTTTTATCAAAGAACTAATTTAGTTATGTTATGAATACAGGAAGGTGAATTTTTCTCCAAGAATGGATACCCAAAAATGCCATTTCCACATGGTTGGAAAGGAAATTCAGGATTATATGCAGTAGGGTTCACAAAGAGAGGGCTTTCTGGTGCTTCATCTGATGCTGTTAAAATTGCACAAGATATTGGAAAAGTTTGGAAACATGAGACAAAACAAAAGAAACAACGTACTACTGCTTGTCATAGACGTTGCATTTCACAATTCTAAACAACTTTGACATAAAAATTATGCTTTGTTTTTAGTCTCAGCAATTTTTTGTTGTATAAACATAACAAAAAATAACAATATCTTGTAAAAACAAATATACACATACTATACAAAAAAACAGAAACAGATATAGCACACAGAAAAACATATAGCCCTCTCCTAAGACCCAAATTTTTATGTGGTTTGGTTGATGAGGCTTTTTCATTCTTTTAATTTTCCAAGACATTTTAATGTATTTCATTTGGTTGATTTATATATGTAACACAATGTACTTCATAGTTCTTCAGTGATTAATTAATAAAATAAAGTACAATGTTGAATTTGTAACTTCTTTTCCAATATCTCGAGCTTTTTAGTGTATGTTTGGTTTTGTGGTAGAAAGATCTAAAAGTAATTTCTAACACAAATTTAAAATTGATCTTGACGTGCATATTTGGGTGATGTCGATTGAAATTGATTTTGTGTACAAATGATTATAATTTGAAGTTTAAAATGGTAAGTTTTGTAGTAAAAAAAAAAATAGTAAGTTTTGACTTCAAACATGATTTTTAAGCTTTAATTTATTGTTCAACTCACTTTTACGTTAATATATTCAACAAAAATCATTCAATTTTCAACTTACTTTTAACTAAAATCAATTTTATAAAATGAATTTATTCAAATTAATTTTTGTCACCAAATAACCAAACTTGTCTCTCGGTCTCGATCTTCTTTTTTTTTAATTGAGTTTTGTTGTTTTTCCTGTGTTAGCAAAGATTCTCATGCTCTATAATAGTCTCTATAACTGCAACACGGTACACAAATTTTATTTTTATGATGACGAGGGCCTAAGTCCAAAAATGAAAAATGTTACATAGTAATCAGTTTAAGTTTTTAGGAAGAGTTATATCAATGATTTTATATTATTTCTAACACACCCTCCCACGCAAGAGCTCACTTGAGCATGAAGCGTGGATAATGCATAGGCCCACCTACCATATGCTTAAATAATTAAATTCCACTTTTTAATTAGAAAGTGAGGGGAGCGAGGATCGAACTCTAGACCACTTAGTCATAGAGGCTCTGATACCATGTCAAATAACCGATTATCCCAAAAATTTAAGCTTTTACGAAGAGTTATATCAATGGTTTTATATTGTTTCTAACAAGGGCTAATAATGATCATTGCATCTTAAGACAATATTCACTTATTTGTAAAGGTTAAGATTGATAAAAAGTCATCATATAACTCAAATTGCATCCAATGATCCAATGATTGCTAGAACGTCTGCACAATGATTAGTCTCTCGAAAAGAACGAGTGACCACCTCCCAATTCCTATGTAACATATAGTACACAATTGTTGCTAGAGCATATGTGCACCGTACACAATTTCAGATTATTGGGGTCTATGTGACTTATAGTACATTAATACTGTAGTTCTATGTAACATATATATAGTACATTAGTACTATAGTTCTTTTGTGATTAATAAAGTTCAATGTTAGAATTTCAACTTCACATTCAATCTCTCACTCTCTCTAGCCACTATCTATTTTTTTTCTTCATTAATTGTTTTTTGTAGCTTTTCTTTTGATGGCATAGAATCTTATGTTCTTGATTAGTAGCAAAAGTTTTTTACTTTGATTCACATATATAGTCATCATGCAAGGACGAATAAACGAATATACGGTATCTACATGTGGTAATTACCATTCATTGATGAATTTGAATAGAAAGAAAAAAAGTTTATTATATGCTTTCTATATATTTTGAGGCTTCATTTTAGATTATCAAGTCTTTTTCCTTCTTTCAAATTGCTTCCAAGTACCAACCATTAAGGTGAAATTGATGTGCATCTGGATCCTCTCTGGCCTTTTATCTTCTATTGTCTGTGCTGACATCATCTCAGCCGTTCATTCTTTTTTTTTTCTCTCTAAAATTGTTTCTTTTAGTTAAGTTATTTACCAATCGTTGGATCAAGAGCGGAAGGGATAGCTAAATAAAAGGGGCAACCGAGGATCCAATTCCTGTATAGCATATAATTCCAATCAATAGGAACCAAAAAAACAGAACATATATATATACATATGTGTTTATATATATACATATGCATAAATTAAGTATAATCAAGAAGATTAGCATAAATTAAGTATAATTAGAATCATTTAGCATATATATACATATGCTTAAGCATCAAACATGTTAATGTGTGTGTATTATATTTTGATTTAAAAATGGACCAAACATTATTGATTATTCATCAAATAAAAGATCAATAGTCAATGCTCCCTATAAAAAATTGATTTAGAAAATACTATTAATACTCATGATCATTCATTACAACAAAACAAATGTACCAAAAAATACACTAGTGTTGTCATAAAAACCAAACATTAACTATATATGGAAACTTCACCCTGTCAACTGGGGGACTTTATAATACAAAATGAGAAAGTGAAAATGACATATATACTGAGATCAAGAGGTTAATATGTGATGTAACATTAATAGTCTAACAATTTTCCATTAATAAAATAATAAAATTTGGAACTTTATTATTGCAGATGAAAAGTTAAACACACAAGTGTACCACCAAGTCTATCTAAGTCTAGCACAAACAGTTTATGTATGGTGTGTGAATTGTGAAGGTTGTATATTATAAGTATCGAGTTTGATTTTTATTTTATTTTTGTTAAATAGTTTAGTAATCAGAATCTTCCCACAAAATGTCTTTATAAACTAATTCATGTTCATAGAGATGATCTTGTACTTGTTGCTACAATAGCGAGTTGTCGGATGGTGTCTCTGATTTCTGTGTTGACAGTCAGATTCAATTGTCGTGCCTTAAGAGATAGATTGGTTCGTTTTCAATCTGTCTCTAGTTTGTTGTTGTAATGGTTGTATCTTTTAACATCTCTTTTTGGTTAGTAGTTCCAACTTTTGATTTCAACTTTGTGGTTAAGTTTGTTCGGCGTCAAGTGAATATGGTTGCTCATACTCTTTTTAGGGCGGTCATTTCTTATGTTAGTCACCATACTTTTGATTCTCTATCATCATGTATTGAGCATCTTTTGATTAATGAAAGGAATTGAGTTTACTTTTGTAAAAAAAAAAGTCTTTTGTTTTGGAATTTTGTTTCAGGTCTGGTGTTGGACTTGTTGGATTGTGTTTGATGTGTATTCGGCTACTTCATATGTGGTTCTTTCACAAAAATTTGGTCCGTTCTATTTTGTATATCACTTTGTGTAGGCTGCTTAAGGTTGTATTCCCTATCAGTGATTGTCTTTACACTTTTGTGTGGTTGTTGAGTCAGGTTTTTGTCCCCCAACTTGTTGTACCTTCTTTTTATTTAATGTATTGTTGTTTGCTTAAAAAAAAACATGTTCATAGGGACTTTTTTTTTAAAATTTTCACCACCAGTATCTGATCAATTAGACCGTCTATTATGATTTTGGGTCAGTTCTGACATCAGGTGGTTTCAGCTTCTCTTAATTGCAGTTGTGAAGGATCGAACCGTACCAAGTACAACATCAATTATCACTGAATCAAATAACGATGAGTTATTGAATTTGATTTTTATAGATACGAAAAACAACACATAATTGAACAGCAAAAATATTTAAACTTGAAGATAAATAGATCAATATGATGTACGTTTCATTCTCATTTATCATTAATTCATTTTTTATCATGCAAATATATATTGACTTATACTTATTGTTCATTTCAATAATGTAGAATCCATAAAAATAAAAATAAAATAATAATAAAAAACAGGGTTAGTCAAAGCGTGAGTCACTCAATTAGCTTATCTCTAATTTTCAAGATGAGTTTTATTCAGATTTTTTTTTTTTTTGTGGGCTAGTTTAGCTTCTTCAAAAAAAAATTCTAAATAAAACTCATCTTCAAGTTTTTTTACTTAAAATTTGCCAATCAAAGCTCCAAATTTAACTTTAAAAATAAAATCCTAAATTTTTCCTACTTAAACCACAATCCCACGAAATCTTTCATTTTACACATAGCGATAATGCCAAGCTTCAAGTAATTAATGAAAACATATATAGTGTAATATGGAGCATGTGTTGTAGGGTTGATCATCTTCCTAATCTGACCTATTCATTTGAAAACATAAATGTTACAACTTATTATGTTGTCTTTTATCAAACAGTACCAAACAGTATAGATGTTAATATTTTTACTCCTTTTCTCTCATATTAAGTGATATATTTGATTATTTCATACATATTAAAAATAAAAAATGCATAACTAGTTTCTATGGAACAGTAGTTAAGGAAATTAAATATAGAAAATTATCTAAACTTTGTGTAATCAACTTCTGAAAAGTATAAAAAATAATTTTCAATACAATTTTTTTGTTTCCATAACTACTAGTAAATAATAACTACTCCCTCCAGTCTTTAATATAAGAAAATGCTTATGTTTAACATTCATCGAGAATATATTACATCTAATCTACAATGTACCATATATACATTAGATTTTCTATGAATCTAGAAAGTAGATTTTATCTTATATTAAAGATGGGAGAGGATAATTTTGTATTGAAAATCGAATTAGTATTGTGGAACAAATTTCTCCAACAAATAAGTCACTTAATATACATACTTTTGTCACTCTATCAGTTTCTCGCGCCCTACAACTTTTCTGTTTTACTCTTCCACTGCTTAAGTAGCGGACGTTATAAAGGTACGGTGTTTTTTGAGTTGTCCTCTACTTAAGTAGCGGACGGAGGTATTTTGATAAATTACTATGATGCGCGAGAGAATGAATTTGGTGGCAACAGGAAATCTCGTCACTTATATGGGACGGATGGCGCGATTATATGCTCCAATGGCCCACCCTATTCAGTGTTTCTGATCGACAACCTGCCCGTACTACTTCTAACATGAGATGAATATGGCCCACAACTTCTTCATGGATCCCACAAGCCCACCAATTCATAATTAACCACATCTCTGTGGTGGCTAAAATTGGTTACATGAATATTCCTTTTTTAATTTCTATTTTTGGTGTTTGAATGTTTCATTCACCAAGAGAAATGCTTAGATCATTTGTATACCAATAAACTACTGCTGTTCTGCACATGCATAAAGCTTTAACAGCCACAACAAAGCTTTTGATTTTATATTTTTATACCAAATACTATTATATAAATATTTTAACAAGAATCTGTTCAACCACAAGATAAATAAAATTTAATAAAAAAATTATTCCACTAAAAAATCAAACTCGTATTTCCCCAAACAATCTGTATTTTTGTGAAACAATGCAAATTAATCACTTGAGTTCAATGTCTTAATTTGAATATTGAATACTCTGTTTAAACGGAATTCTATAATATAATAGTATTAACTTAAATTAGTGTATAGTATAATTAATAACTTAATACAGTTCATATAAGTTGGAAACTAATAATGAAGCCATATGATTATGAACAGAATGAATTGATGGTAAAGCCTACTATTGAGTTTCTTACCAAACCAACATGTACTTAGCTAGACCGACCATGTACGTATGAAGTTAAGTTATAGGGTTAACTAACTGCATTTTACCTGTTCTTAACAGATTCGATAGTTCCCTCCATGATAAAGTCTAAAATAATATAGTACTTCGAGTAAATAATCGAACAAATGTAATGTTGAAAAAATTTAGTCAATAAAAATTGATATATTTAGTCTAAATATAGATCCAGTTGACAAATATATCAACTTTTGTTGACTAATATATCTCTATAGGAGTTTTAGGCTCTGTTTGGTAAGGCTCCAAAACGAGCTTATAGCTTTTAGCTTATAAGCTAAAAGCTCTGTTTGGTAACGGTCTTTTCGTTACGAGCTTGTAGCTTATTTTGACTAGCTTATAGCTTATTTTCAAACGCTATTTCAATTAGCTTATAGCTTTTTGTTTTTTCTTCGAATTTTAACCTTATTATTTTAACTAAAACCCAATTTTATTATTAATTAATAATGTCCTTTTATGTCATTTTACATCTATAAGCTATTAAACCACTAATTTTACCAAACACTTCAATTAGCTTATCAGCTATAAGCTATTTTTACCAAAGGGAGCCTTAATATAATATATTGTGTTTAATTTGTAAAAGGATTTGTTGTATTGTCTTGGTATTCGAATTTCGAGTAAATGATTGGGTGAGAGTTATGCACCCTTTATAGAAGATGAATAGATCATTTTGACTATGGTGTTGGGTTTGAATTGTTTTTGTTGTGAGGGTTGAAGTATTTTTTGTACTTTTACTTAACCAAATGTGTTTGCTAATGTAACGGATGTGAGAGGTTCGATGATAATTTTTTATGAGTTAATGTTCTGTTCAAGTTGTGACTTTGTTATTTATTGGTCAAACAATCCGGAATTGCAACTCCATGTTTGATTGAGGCTTAACTTTTCTTTTCTATGGATTTCAACCCTTTTGTAATAAAAAAAAATATGGTTTAAATAAGTTTTTTGTCCCTAAAAATTTTGCACATTTTGATTTTAGTCATAAGCATAAAAATGTGATATATGTTTCATCCTCACCAAAAATTTAGTTTCATTTTTTGTTCGTAATGATCAATTTATGTTCATATTAGTGTTATGTATCCGGTATGGGTTTATGTTATGTCTATCTGTTATATCAAACATATGTATGTGTTTATATTATGTTAAAAAATGTAAAGAATATGTAATATTATTTCATTATATTTTTAGAAATTAAATTTACCTTTACTTTAAAAATTATTTAAGCCAAAAAAAATAAATAGCCGGTAGTTGTATGCTCAATGTGATGGATGTGGGTTGGAGTGAACTCTTCTTATAATGGAAGTGTGGAAAAATTCCCCCACTATCTTTTCTCCACCTTGAAATTTCATTTTTGCCCTTAAATAAAAACTTCAAAACGCTTTTTCCGAACTTTTTTTGCTTTGAATAAAAATTTCGTACCATGTTTTCCGAATTTGAACTAGGAAAACGTGTTCGGAAATGAAAATGAAAATTTGGGTGGGGGGGAGAAGAGAGTCATAGGAGAGAGGCAAGAGAATTTTTCAGAAGTGTGTCTAAGGTGGATTATGGGCCGGTGTATTTGAATATGTAGGTCTTCAGGCCCACAAGCTTTAAGTTAAAAGAAAATCTATACAGATTTAGTATCTCTAAATTATTGATTATTATTATTATTATGCAAACAACCTTACACTGATTGTATTAAACTTGTGCTTATGTATAATTGTCTTTATTTTTCTAGTGTGAGACATATTATTGATATATATCCTTGTTCACCCATTTTAAACACTATGAATGCCCATACTGAGTGATTCAAAAGTTATAGTATAGTTTTCAACTAATATATCATATAAATTTAATAAAAGGATATACTATTGAATTTTCATAATTGCCCCTCCACTCCATTTTTCATTTTTTGACAAATCATTATATTAGGGTAATTTGGTCTCTTCATACCAAATTATAATAAAATAATATTATTATAATCATTATACTCTATTACATATTACTTTTAATTACATTTTATTTCTATTATTTATATAAGACCTATATTTTTACTCATATATTAATAAAGTTGTCTATTTTTTTTATAATTTTTACGTCACCTATATTTATACTCATGAGAACTTTATTTTTGTGATTATTTAGGTTGTCTATTTTTTGTGATCTATTTTTTGATAATTTCTATGAGAACTATATTTATACTCATATTAATATGACGACCTAATTTTTTTGTGATTTATATGGGACCTATGTTTTTACTCACATGTTAATAAAATTGTTTTATTTTTTATAATTTCTACGAGACTTGTATTTATATTTAAATATATTTTTATGAGGACATAATCTTTTTAGTGATCCCTATGGGATCTATCTTTTTACTCATATTAATAAAGTTGTCTATTTATTTATTTATAATTTCTTCGAGACTTATATTTATATTCATAGTACTCCATCCGTCCTATAATATAAGTAAAAAAAATAAATTTCAGACTTATTAAGAAAAGTAAAATGTGATAATTAATTTGAAGTATGACTTGTTGTGTTTTCCTTGAAATAAGTTTCATTGAAAAATGTAAAAAGAATTTTTATTGGTTATTGATTATGGGGAAAAGAAGATAGACAAAAAATTAAAAGCAATTTGAATTTAATTTTATGAGATATATTAATAAGGTTGTCTATTTTTTTATAATTTCTTCGAGCAATATATTTATACTCATATTTATACTCACATTAGTGATTTATATGTGACATATATTTTTACTCATAGTATATTCATAAAGTATTGATTTCATAATTAATACTAAATGAAAAATGTTGAATTGAGAGTTCTAAAAGTAGTAATAATTAGATGCTACAATTGTAAAAAATTGTTTTAAAAATTGAGTAGGTCAAATATTTTGAAATAGATATCTTAAATTTCGTCTTTAGTCCCTATAATTTTTTTATTTGCAAATTTCAATCCTTCAAATAACTTTGATTCATGCTTTTAAATCAACCCATATGTATCATTTGAAATTTTGAATTTTTTTCCACTGTCATGTTTAGTATATTATAAAAATCTCTGTATCAACAATCAACTCATGTGTATCATTCAAAATTTTAATGTTTCCCCGATGTCATGTTTAGTAATACATTATAGAAGAGTCTCTCTAGCAACATTTTAACTTATATTAAAAAGGGAATTAAATATGCATTTTTATATTTTTAATTTTGTGCTTAAAAATTTTAAATTTTTCTGCAATCATCTTTAATACATTTGTAGAATCTCTTGCAAAAGGTGAATTTTTTTATTCTAAAAAATTTTAAAATATTTCTACAATCATCTTTAATACATTTGTAGAATCTCTTGCAAAAGATTGTAATTTTTTTATTTAGAGATGAATTTTTATGAATAACTAATATACATTGGACAAAATATCGCTCATAATTTTTCTGAAATAACTAATATATATATATATATATATATATATATATATATGACAAGTTGTCATTAATATTTTTTTTTTAAAATAACTATTATGCAAATGATAAAACATTGTTGATAAAAATTTAAATATGATAGAAAAATAATTTTCGATCACATTATCACAAGCAATCCTACCAGACAACAATCTTTATAATGATGAATAATTTTATAACGGGACTAATTTCGTACTATATAATACTCGTCCTATAATAAAAAATATTGTGGCAACGCCACGACCCGTGCGTACGCACGGGTATTATGCTAGTGGTCAATTTAATTTCTCAACAATCACCACAAGTTCACAATAAACCTCAAGTCTTTCTTCAAATTTGACTTCATTTAACACAACTCCACTTTGTATTGTTTCTCTTGGCTTTCAATAGATGTTTCCAAAACCCTTTTTCATTGAAATATAATTCATCAATAAAGCTTTTAAAATAAACACATGGAATGGCTATTGTTCTTCTCCACATGACTAGGGACCCATCATTCTTTTGCTTCCTCAAACTACACTAGCTACTTCTAGTAAAAATCAGAACTTGTTCTCTTCACATGTTAATGTCTTCTATGGACTTGACGTAACAAAATCTTAAATAGAAAAGAAAAAAAAAATCTCTAGCCAATGTGGGACTTCTAACACATCCCCTCACGCCCATTACTATTGAGCTTGGTGCGTGGAGTCAACAACAATGGGTGTCCCAAATATGGGAGGTCTCCACAACAAATAACAACTGGATCTAGGATAGACTCTGATATCATATTAGAATTTGAGAGGCATATACTCAACCACAAAAGCTAGCTTGAGAGTTGAGGTTTGCACTACTTTATAAAGGCATATACTCAAAAATATGAATTATTAGATATTTTTTAAAAATATCATAAAAATTTTGTATTTGTTTATCATAATAAAATTCATGTTAAAAAAAATAGTTGTAGCCGGAAATAATTTTTAAGTGGAAGTGTGGAACTATTCAAAACAACTTTCTCATTCAAAACAATTTTAAATTTTTTTCTATAGACTAATATTTTTTAATTTGGCAAAAAAAATTATTTTTTAAAAACATGTAGCAATTTTTAGAGAAATTTTATGGAAGTATGTGCTACATATATGCCAAAAAAAAATCTCTCTAACTCTTTTACCGTTAGCTCAACTAGCTTAACCCTTTTAATGCTGCATATGTTGATTTTCTTTCGATGTCTCGCGATCAAATTGAGAAGAAAAAATAGCAAACCCCTCATCCACTATGTGTATAATTGTAAATTATGTCTAACAATTTTAAATAATTGGTGCACATTCATTCATATGTCTTTATTGTACTCTTAGTACGTACTATTGATGTACTAGTAAGTACACGTACTGTTTAATTTGATGGGTAATCAACGTCTCAAAATTAATTTCCTTCTTCACATGATTATCATACTATACTCATAATATATTTTGATTTTCCTTTTGAACAATGCTAAAAATACTTCAATAATAATGATTAAAAGTTGATAGGCATGCTAGGTACCCCCTCCACCCCTTTTATTGTCACCTCTAATGCTCGAATTTCGACCTCCAGTTCGAAGCATTTCTTCCACCACTCTACCACTGTGAATTCCTCTATCTTTCTTATCTCTGTTAGAACTTAGAGCGGAATTGAGAGATGAATTTAGGAGGAAAAATTATTGTTCATTAATGGAAGAGAAAAATGAATACAAAGTGTATACTTGCTCTGTTACATACATCAACTACATCTACTTATAGTATAAGTAACAGATACAACTAACATACAACTGTAAAACTAACAAACAACCTCCTAACTAACTATTGATTCTAACTGTCATAACAGACTTAATCTGTTAGCAGACTGGTATACAGATGTTTCAACATCTGATAGAATATTTGAATTACAACATTTCACAATGGTTGTTTGAATTACCTTTCAACACACCCTCTTAATTCAAACATTCTCTATACTAAACACATTTAGCATCTTCCTCATGTCTTTGATTCTTCTATCTTCAGTGGCTTTGTGAGTACAGAAGCCATCTGTTCTTCAGTCTTGCAGTAGCTTAGCTTGGTGCTTGTTTTAAACCATATAGTGCTTTGTTCAGCTTCAGCACATAATCTTCTTTGCCCTCAACTGTAAAGCCTTGAGGTTGTTCAACATACACTTCCTCCTCAAGTTTGCCATTGAGAAATGCAGACTTGACATCCAGTTGAACACTATCCCATTCAAAGTGATTAGAAATTGCTAATACTAATCTCATAGTTTCAAGCCTTGCTACTGGGCCAAATATCTCGTTGAAGTCAATTCCAAGTTTTTGCAAAAATTCCTTTGCTACTAGCCTTGCCTTATACTTTGCTATAGTGCCATCTGGTAAGTGTTTCACTTTGTACACCCACTCCACTGCAATTGATTTCTTATCAGTAGGTAGTGAAACTATCTCCCCTGTGTTCTTCATTTCAATGGACTGAATTTCCTCCTCCATTGCTTTCCTCCATACTGCTGACTTGGTTGCACTATCATAGCTCAGTGGCTCCATGTCAACTAATAATGCCAGATGCACTAAATCACCATCATCAGTCATCAAGTTATCTGGAATTGCATCAGTGTCCAGCAATCTTCTTACTGCTGTTGTAGGTCTATCTGACCTTCTGAAATGTGTTTCAATATTTCCTTCAACATGTGCTTCGATATGCACTTCAACATTTTCTTCAACATGTGTTTCAACATGTTCTTCAACATTTCCTTCATCATGTTCTGCAACGTGTATTACCTCTGGTTCAATTTCTGTAATTACTGGTGGAGGGTCAGTACCATCATTATCTTCTTCAAAAATGAATGGTATGGTGGACTGTGCTTGCAATATCCCACTTCCATTGTCCCTTCTCATCATAACCATCATCAATAATTGCCATCATCAACACGACATATGTTTCTGAACCACTATCATCTTGTGCCATGTTTGCTTCTGATTCTTCATTATTATATTGTCTTGGAACTTTCTTGTTTATGCATTCACTAGCAAAATGTCAATACTTCTGACAGTTATAACATTGGATATTCTTCTTATTCATAAACTTCTTACCTTGCCATTACCATCAGATTTTGATGAGTCACCTTGATCACCATTCTTCTTGGAGCTTTCTTGCTGAGAGTTCTCTTTCTTGAACTGGTCTTTACCCTTGTTCTTGTTGCCATTTCCCTTCTTTGATTTGTGTGCCCACAATGCTTGATCAGTGGTTTTATTCTTTGCCCTTGCATTGATTCTTTGTTCATGAGATTCCAAAGAACACTGTAATTCCTCCAATTTCATAGTAGAAACATCTTTTGCTTCCATAATAGCAACAATAATGTAATCAAACTTTGAAGATAAAGTTCCAATTACCTTTTCAACCATGTCACCATCACTTACAGTTGATCCACAGCTTTTCATTTGGTTTGTAATGTTGGTGATCTTGTTGAAATACTCTGCAATGGATTCATTATCATCCATCTGCAACAATTCAAATTGTCTCTTCCAAGTGGTTAATCGAACCTGCTTCAACTTGTCATTACCAGAATGACCCTTCTCAAGAATGTCCCAACATTCCTTTGATGATGTTGCATTCTCAATCTTTTGGAAATTCACCAAGTCTACACATTGATGGATGAAGAACATTGCCTTGAAATCTTTCTTCTTCAATGCTCTATGTGCAGTTTGTTCAGCCTCAGTTGCATTCGCTGCAATGGGTGTGATCCCTGCTTCAATCACTTCTTGAACCTCTTGGAATCCAAAGATTACTTTCATTTGTTTGCTCCATCTATCCCAATTGTTGGAGTTATCAAGAATTGGGAGTTTTCCTCCAAAATTGTTGGTGAGATTCTCCAATGAACTTGTCATTTTGGATCAATGATCTGAATCAATGAAGAAAGAATGATTCTTGATCAATCTTGTTGCTCTGAACCGTTGAGGCTCTAGATACTAGTTGTTAGAACTTAGAGAGGAATTTAGGAGGAAAAATTATTATTTCATTAATGGAAGAGAAAAATGAATACAAAAGTGTATACTTGCTCTGTTACATGCACCGACTACATCTACTTATAGCCTAAGTAACAGATACAACTAACATACAGCTGTAAAACTAACTAACAACCTCCTAACTAACTATTGATTCTAACTGTCATAACAGACTTAATCTGTTAGTAGACTGGTATACAGATGTTTCAACATCTGATAGAACATTTGAATTACAACATTTCACAATGGATGTTTGAATTACCTTTCAACAATCTCTTTTATCCTCTTCGGATAATTCCAAATTCTGTTCAAAACAATTTCTTTTATACATAAATGGATAAAGAAAGTGGAACTTTTATTTTAGTTTTTAAACACAAGAGAAAATTATTATTAATATTGGTGAGACTAATGATAATTTTATAATATTGTCCAGTGGATATGAATTTTATCCTTTAGAATTACACCAATTTAAACAATTGCAAGTGAAATTAGGTTTTCCTTCCCCACTCTAGTCCCCAGCTATATGCAAAAAACTATCACTCATATTTGTCATATCACTCATTCATATTTTTGAATATTTGGTAGTTTTATGTTATTAATTTGGATGTTGTGAGTTTGTTCATATGTACCTTTTTTAATTTTTAGAAAAATTAAATATGTAATAAAATTGATTGTTGTACTCTACTAATTTAAATAAATGAATATATTTGTTTTTTAATAATAATAGAAAAAACATGGATATAACCTGTTGGGCTGTAGATGGTTGTGGAGGTGGAATTGTTGTGTAAGAATCTCTATTGGGCTTCCTGGTTATATACTTACAAAATTTCTCACGCGACCCTCTCCTATTTCTTTTCTACCCCATGAATTTTCAATTTTGTCCTTGCAAAAAACTTTGGTTTTTAAAAACCGAAGTTTTTTTTGCCTTGAATTTTTTTTCGGTTTCTAGAAACCGAAATTTCTTTGAATTTGCACTACCCCAAAATATTCGGTTTTTCGAACCGAAATTTTCTGCAGGGGCAAAATGAGAATATTGAGGAGTAAAAAAGAATGGCAGGGGGTCGGAAGAGAAATTTTCATATACTTATATGGCTCTAGGAAAGTAGTGGTTTTCTATGTTCTTGGAAGGAAAGGGTCTGTGGAATGGTGTTGGTTACTAGCCTATATTTTTTGTTGTATTTTCTTCCTTTTCCTTTTAATCATTCCTCCTATTCATATATTTTACCACTTCCTCAATTTCAGATACACGTCTTTGCTTTCTCTTAATCTATTGATCTGATTATGTTTCTTGAGAAAAATGATTATCAAACACTTCTTCACAAGACCAGCAATAAGCAATTTGCCGACTTTAATGTGCTTAATTATTTATTTAATTATAACAGGGGAAATTTAAGTCTATTATCTTATTATTTATGGACAACTACACTACACATGTATAGAATGTAATGTATAATAGAGTCATCAAGATGTAGAATGGTAGACATCACACAAAATATGATATACACAATCTTAATTCTTTGTGACATGAAAATCCTTAAGCTAATAACTTGAAGCTTTGATTCCATTCATCTATTGTTGTTGAATCGAACCACAACTGAGTAGCGAGTTGCGAAAGATTCATAATCTTAGAAATATATTTGTAAAATTAAAATATATTACTCAATCGACTTCTTCGATCTCATCCAAAGCATAGTTGTTTGTTGATACATTGGCATAGTTAACTTTGTTGAATCGAACCACAACTGGATATTGCGTCTTTAGATCCTATACAAACACAACGAAATTATGGTGAAACAAGATACCTCGTCAACTTCCGAGGTCCAAAGCCCCAAGAAAATACTAACGACTAATATTGTAACGTGAGAGTTTAAATTCTTTTGTAAATGGTTGTAAAATAACTTATAGTGCCACATTCAATAGTAATATTTTTTACTGACCATGTATAATGTGATGAGAGAAAAGAAAAAATCAATGGAGAAACTAACCTGATCAACAGCAACAACTGAACCAATACTATTGAACCAGTAGGATTCTGGTCTAAGAATCTTAACCTGGTAAGTAGAACCAAACAAAAAAAATCACAAATATATCTAAAAGAATACTTTTCTATAACAATATAATTGCTCAGAAGTGTTGATTAAGATGATATAAAAAATGTGTTTTTTCTTCTAAATATGTACATAGTTATGATTTTGGGGCGAAAAATGTTCCTCCACAAATTTAATCAACTTCTTACAGGTTTTCTTTGTGTATTAAAAATAACATTTATTATAAAGAAAAAATAACCATTTTTTAGAAATTGTTTCAAATAATATAAGTTGTTTTAAATAGCTTCTTTGAAAATTAATTTTTTATAATTAATTTTATTTCTCTCTTAAAATATTTTTATTATACTTTTTTGTCAAATAGTCTAGTGACAAAAATTTCACTTAGTAAGAGTACCGGAGTTTGAATCTCAATCATGCATATTACATGCAATGTCCTTATCAATTAAGTTATGCTAACGGAGACAATATTTTTATTATACTAAACAAACATAAAATAACTTTCATTTTTTGATAATAAATATTTAAATTATCCATTATTTTTTTTATAATTACTTCCAAAAGATCCCTTTATATAACTGACCTTAGCACCTCTTTTGGGGCCAATTGTTGGAGGCTTGGATTTTGGAGCTGCCTCACCTTCAACAGGTGGTGTAGCCGTTTCAGTTGGTGTTGCACCACCCTCCTCAGCTACCCTCATAACAAGTCTAGAATTGGTGTTCTTAGGATACATCACCATATTGATTCTTGATGCTAATGAGTTTGTGTTAGTGTTGGTTGAAACATTATTAGGTGACAACACAAACCTTGAAGCTGCTAATGCCATGTTACAACTAGCCATAACCTCTCTTTCTCTCTATCTATGTGTTTGATGGTAATCTAAAGTGTGGCAAAATAATTAGTTGCTAAGACAAAAGACAAGAACAAAGATTGAGAGGCTTTGCAGTTTGAATGAACAAAAATTGTTTGTTTGTTTGTTTAGGAGAATCATCACAATCTTTTCCTCCATTGTGATAGTGCCAAATATGCACCATATCCCATTCCTATTGGATAATGTTATTATTACAACTCATCATCCTTTTTCAAAATCACACAATATGAACCTTAGTGACTATACTCGCCTCATAGAAAAAGATTATCTCCTAATAAAAGACACTCTTACATGCCACAAATCTTAATTCAAATCGTAGAAATACCGAAATTGTTAGTGTTGGACGCCATTGTTTTGAAGATTTGCTTCATTTTTGGTAAAATAAGCCTAAGGCCAAATGTGAGTACCAATACAGTAACATTGGGAACCACGGCCTGATAACGCGCCTTATCCTTATCTTGATCTAAAGCGCGCGGATATGTTTGAAGAATTAAAAAAACAAACTTCCGTTTCCTTATTCAACAAGGAACGAGTTTGTTAGCTGAAGATTGAAGATCTACAGCTGGAGTTTTTAAAGGATAAAAACAATTCAAATATTATTTGTTTGTTAAAAGATAAAAACAAACTAAATATTATTTGTTTGGTCAAGAGGGTCGTTGATCTAAAGCGGAAGATTTAAAAAGATAAAACAAACAAATATTAATTGTTTGTGTAACAAATTATCTTTTTGTGCAAACGAATTTAAATCAAAAGATTAGTTTGCAACAAACGATCATATTTTTCATGAAGCCAAAGAAGATTCAAGACTCTATATAAAGAAGCAAGCTTCATTCGTTGAAGTACACCTAAAACACATTGAAGATACAAACGCTATAGAGCGATTGAGAAGTTTTAGGCTTAGGATTTAGTTTTAGATCCTAGTTATTCTTTTGAGTATCACGATTGATACTTGATTAAGAATAAGGTGTTCACTCTTAAGCTTTTAAGCACAAAGTGTGATTAAGTTTTTAGAACAGAATTAGAAAATCCACAGGTTGTGTGGTTGAGGGGAAGTGAGAAGGGTCTCATACTTAGGACGTTCTTAAGTAGAAATCTATACGGGGCGTTTGCGGGGAGCTTTGAACTACTTTACCATAGTGGATTTCCTTCCTGGATTGGTATCCCCCAGAGTAGGTGAGTTGCACCGAACTGAGTTAACAATAACTTGTGTTATTTAAATTCTGTCGATTTATTATTGTGTGTCCAGGAGGACCAGTGTTGCAACATCGTGCACCACATTGGTCCCTCGCGTGCCAGAATTTCAGACATGATCAAGGTTCGATCTCTGGTCACTCCACTTTGTATATGTGAGTTTTCAATGGCTTTGTCATTTCGTCTACCAACAAAAAAGAAAGACATTCTTACATTATGTGCTACATAATAGATTTTCTATGATTGGCACTTAATTTTTTTAAGAATTTCATAATTTATTTAATTTTTAATGAATTGGTATAAAACTTTTACCGTTGTTTAGTAGTGATTATTCTTCGTCGAAAAGTGTGTACAGCGCATAAGGTAGATTTTTCCCTCCAACTTAGTTTTCTTTTTAAGAAAAATATTTTTTTGTTAAACTTTACTTATCTATTAATTTAACTTCATATTACCAAAAACTCCTTCTGAGAACTGAACACTTAACACACAAAAATATTCAATACTCCGTACATAAAAATTTTAAAGTTTTGCATGATAAATCTCTTGGAGTTTTAGGGTCTGTTTGAAACGGTTTTGTTTTTTTGTTTTTAAAATATGTTTTATAAATTATATTTTAAAAATAGTTTGCAAAACACCTATAACATGTTCCTGTTTTTTAATTTTTAAAACAATAAAATTAGAAATCGTTTTTAAAAAGAGGGCTTCCAAACATGTTTTTTCTTTCTTAATTTTTGAAAAATGTTTCAAACATGCCCTTAATTTTTCTTTTCTAAAAAAAATTATATAAATCGTAAGTTACTCCTATATATGTAGAGTACTTATTTTAAAAACACTTCATAAATTAAAAAGTGGATGAAAGGTGTTTATGAAAACTGAGATATGATTTAAACTTAAAAGGAGAGGAGGTGTGCTTTATAATTGCATTGAATGTTTCTTCGTAACTGGGCTTTGATGCTTGCAACAGCTAGCGATTGGGCCAACCTAGACGAAAGGATAAGCAAACGGTCCATTTGATTAAATGAAGGGCGATGTTGCTAGTTACACCCCTTCCTTTGTCATGAATTTGATAGTTTCTCCAATTATAGATTTTGAAATTAATTATGGAACACAAGAAAATGAATTTTAAAAATTATACTTTTAAAAATGAGTTCCACAAAATAACTAGAATGTGCTATAAAAACTAATTTATGAAACATAGAGACTCCATGGGCAAAAGTTAAGATGCATAAGGCTGTTCTTATGCACAGTACATAAGTCGATGCCAGCCATTGGATCATGATTTTTCCTTTGCCACGTGTTACGATCTGAAGCTGTGATCGTGTGAGCCGAGTCACACAGGATCACTCACTCCATCATCTTCTCTCTACCGCGATCTCTCTATCGCGATTTCGCAACACTCCGTCGTCTTCTCCACCGTCTCCGCCGTCTCCACCGTCTTCTTCGTCTTCTTCGTTAAATTCATTCAAATTGAACGAAGAAATCCATTCAAATTCATTCAGATTGAACAAAGAAATCGCGATCTCGAATCACCCTGCAAACGAAGCAAAGAAATTGCGATCTCTCTCTATCACGATTTCGTTTTCTGTGTTCATTGTTTGTGATATTCGCAAACTTAGTAGATTCTTCCAAGCTGTCCAGGTTTGAAATTTCTCCACCTTATATAATTTAGGAATTGAATAATCACAAAATGAAACCCTACATTGATTTTGAATGTCAATTTTGTTTTCTGCATATGAACCTTGTTTTTGCCTGAAACCATTAGGCGAGGCCAATGGTTTCAGCCTAGTTGTAATACTCTAATTCAATGTCACAATTCTGATGTTGATAAAAATGAATGATCACAATTGAATGGTTGGTATTTGTTAGTTCCTCTTTGCTGAATCAGTAATAGCGATGAAGCTAGGTTTAATTTTTAGTGCACATGAATTGTTTGAGAAAATTCCTGACTGAAACTGTAATCCTTGATGATGATGATTTCCAGTGCAGTAGATGAAAGTTATTGTTTGTCATACAAGGTCCATGGAAAAAGAAGAATTTTGCTGATTTTGGAATCGTTAATCAGTGCATGTGTCCTCTAAGAGTCATTGCCAAGGTAAATAGTTACAGTTTTGCATTATGGTAAAAAGTTGTGGGTTACACTCTACATGTAGATATATAGTTTCTAGTATCATTGCCGTATCTGAACTCTTCCCCACCTACTTGAATAAGACTGGTTTGATTTCCATTGCCTTGTATGTATCATGAAATTTTATGTATATAATTTATTTATTGTCCTGCAGCTTGGTGGGCTGAACTCATTGTTGGGTGTTGAAAGTACTCCTTCTCTTCCTATTGTTTCCAAAGCACCCACTGTCATTCTAGGAATGGATGTGTCACATGGCTCAGCAGGGCAGACTGATATTGCTTCAATTGCGGCTGTAAGTGATATTAGTGTTTTGTGTGTTCTTGGTGAATATAATTTGTTTGTGGAATGCATGCAATGGTGGTGAATCTCTTCGATGTCTTATTGTTTCCTGTGCAATAACATGCTTGCTTCAAAGTGTTTAAATCTTGTAGAATTTTATATGGTAATGTGATGTTGAATGATGGCTTGCTTGACAGTTCATTAATGAATTTAATTTAATTTTCCCCCTCTTGTTTAATTTAATTTTTGTATTTGGATTATGTTTGCAGATTTAGCAGTGGAATAGAATTTGTTATTGCTTTAGGAACTCTTGTGGATTGTGTTTCATTGGCATTATCCGAGGCATTGTGTTTCATTGTGGGATACATATGTGTTATTGAAACGATCATTTCGTCCATTAGGCAAGTATTACATCTGTTCTTGTTTTGATTTTGATTTTAGCTTGTATTGATTCTAATTTGATTTTGAAAATGATTTCAGTAGTTTATAAACTGAAACCATTACTCTTGGTAAATGGTTTCAGTATATAACTTGCTGAAACCATAAAACCATACTTATGGTTTCAATGTTTTATTTCTCTTTTTTTAGGTGTTTTGTATAGTGAATTTGTTCTGTGTTTTGTATATCCCCCTACCATACATAGCTAGCTAAATGTGTATAATTTTGCATGCTTGAATATGTTTAACTTTTGCATGCTTGAATACTTTGATTTTTATTGTTATATTTCTGGTTTTTTTGATTGGAATGTATATGGATGAATGTTGTTTCAGGCAAAAACAACATTCATCAACATTTCCTAATTGAATACTTTGATTCTGATATGCTATTCTAAGTTGATTTTGTTTTTGCTTTTGATTTTGATTCAATCATAATTATAATGTCTTTTGTAAACAGTTAGATTGTAGTTCTTTCTAATTGAAACCAATATACACATGACTAGGTACATATGATAGAAACAAATATACACTGAAACCATTAATATTGGTAAATGGTTTCAGTATATAATGTACTGAAACCATAAAACCATATTTATGGTTTCAATGTTATATTTCTCTTTTTTTAGGTGTTTAGTATAGTGAATGTGTTCTTGATTTTGATTTTTATTGATTCAATTGTGTTTTTGTATAAGTTTTGATTCAATTGTGTTTTAAATGGATTTAACGTCCGCTTCATCTGGAATTATTGACATTCATTCGACTGAAGCATCTGGTAGTGAACCATTGACTTCATCTGATAGTTCTCAATGTTGCCACCCTGACATTAAGAAATCATGGGACACTTTAGTATTTCATTCTATTAAAGAGGTTGAAGATTTCTATGGTCAGTATGCATATAAAACTGGATTTTCAATCAGGAGTATGTTGAAGTCGAAGAATAATTCAAAGAATAAGAAGTCGGATAAGATACATTATCTACGTTATGTTTGTAACAAAGAAGGTTTTAAAAAAGGAAGTTTGCTTAATCCGAAAAACAAGCCAATATCAGACAGTCCGGTTGTTATTGAATTTGAAAAAGTGAAAGAGAGACCGGAGGAAAGGATTGGTTGTAAAGCTGGAATATCTCTGAAGTTGGATGAAGCATTGAATGTTTATAAGATATATAGATGGGAAGGGGATCACTGTCATCCACTACACAGAGAAGAGCATCACCGTTACCTCAGATCATTCCGAGAAGTAAATGAAGTTCAAGGACAGCTTGCTGTCATTAATTCTAAAGCTGGAATGTCGATGAGGACGTCTTATGAAGTCATGGGTCAAGGAGTTGGAGGCACAGAGAATCTCCCATTTCGGTTTTCAGATTTAAAGAATTATTTGATGACAATTCGTTCAAAGGAGATGAAGAAGGGTGAAGCAACTGTAATTCAACAATTTTTTAGGAATGAAGCTTTGTCAAAACCATCTTTTTACTATGATATGCAAGTTGATGCTGCAGAAGACATAGCTAGCATCTTTTGGGCAGATGGAATTATGCAACTGGATTATTCTTTATTTGGCGATGTTATCAGTTTCGATACGACATACCGAACAAACAATCAATACCGTCCATTAGGTTAGTATTTTTTTATTTTAAATTAGTACTGAGTTGAATCAAAGGTATGTGTTATACATATGCATTTTGATATTCACCCTGATTGACTATCTGATATTGGATATTTTCATATACGCTTATATTCACCCTGGTTGTGCTATCTAGTTATCAATTGTGTATAAATTTAAACAATTTTTTATTTGTGTTGTTTTGCCTAAAACCATTTTTGACATGTAATGGTTTCAGATAGGTTATACAGTGAAACCATTTTTGATGTTGAATGGTTTCAGATATACACATGACTAGCTACATATGATAGAAAGAAATACAAATTAAAACTGAAACCATTTAACAAGAGTAATGGTTTCAGGTATAACTTACTGAAACCATTAGTCTTGATAAATGGTTTCCATGTATAACTTGCTGAAACCATGAAACCATATTTATGGTTTCAATGTACAAATGCATGGTAGGCTAATAATATTGATGTTGAATGGTTATAGATAGGTTATACACTGAAACCATTGGCTAGTGATTTCTTTATATATGTCGTAATTTGTTTTGATTTGGTTCATTTATTTTTGCAGCTGCCTTTATTGGTTTTGACAATCATCGCAAGAGTGTCTTATTTGGTGCTGCCTTACTGTATGATGAGACGGCTGCTACTTTTGATTGGTTGTTTACAACGTTTTTGAAGTGCATGTCTAATAAGAAACCACAGACGATATATACAGACCAGGCTACTGCGTTGTTGAAGTCAGTTCCAAATATTTTTCAAGGTGTTTTCCATGGTCTTTGTTCGTGGCACATGTCAGAGAATGCAAAGAAAAATCTCGGCTCTCGTGCGAACAGTTGCTTTTTTGATGAGTTAACTAATTTGATTTCGAATGTAGACGACGAATCAGATTTCGACTACAACTGGGATCAAATGATGAAAAATTGTTTTGATGGAAGGCCTATTTCAGACTGGACATGGCTTGTGCAGACTCATAGGAATCGTATGCACTGGTCTTCAGCTTGGGTCAAGTCACATTTTACAGCTGGTCTGAAGACGACTCAGTTAAGTGAGTCTTTCAATGCTTTTCTTCGTGGATTTTTGCAGCCAGACCATTCACTTGTTCGATTCTTTAGTCATTTCAACATTATGGTTCAGAGGATGAGGGATAATCATGCTGATTTGGACTTCAAGGCTGCTAACACTAGAACAAAAAATAATTACCCCAACAGTCAACTGATGCGGTCCGTTGTAAAGAAGTACACACTAGGTTCTTTTGCATTTATCCATAGGCAGTATGACCTTTCCTTCAAATACTATTATCAGGAGGACACATCAAAAGGGTCTGAGTTGAATAAGTTTTTCAAAGTGTTCACAATTGGAAAGGTTGATGATCCTGATGAAGTAGATGATCATAATGATGATGATGCTGATAATGATAATGGTGGGGCTTCAAATTCTGATGAATTTCAAGAAATGTCCCCGAATTTTGAAGATCTTGATCGACTTGATGAGAGGGTTGTCACAGTTGACATTAGGACCAAAAGTTTTAGTTGCACATGTCGTATGTTTGAGAACAGGGGATTCTTATGTCGACATATTTTCAAAATCTTGGAGTTCTTGGGTGGTTCTGTGCAATATCATTGTTTGAAGACAATACCTGCACAATATGTTTTGAAGCGTTGGACTAGAGATGTGCGTCTGTCTGTTGATAAGCTGAAATCTTCCATGAGTGTTGGCACTGAAGACACCACCCAAGCACAACGATATCAACAAATTTGTGTTGTTACAGTTCAGCTTTCTACACGTGTTTGTGCAGATGCAGAGGCTTCTCAAATTTTTATTGATGGTGTTCTTGAAGCTGGGAAAAAGGCAGAGGAGTTACTTTTTTCTAAAGGTATTGTTACAAACCCGTCGTCAGTGACGCCGTCTAAGTCTTCAAAAGCAATTGTTGTTGTTGGTGAACCATCTTCCGGGAAGTCCACTGCACCAAAGTTCAAAGAAAGACCAAATCCAATTAAGTCAAAGAAGCGACTTAAAAGTGATTATGAAAAAGCTAGAGAAAGGCAGAAATTCATTATAGAACGGAAGAAACAAAAGAGAGAAGATGAGGAGGCTTTAAAGAAAAAAAGTGCAGCAGGACAAATGCAAGAGCAGCAGTAATGTTCTTGACTTCCAAGGTTTGGCTTCAATTTGCATTATATACATCTTTTGCATGAATTGCAAATTAAAACATTCATTCCAATTTGATGGTTTTAATATTCAGATTTAATACACAATTATATACATTGAGTGCAGCTTTAACACTGGATTTTATGCTTTTATATTTTGGTTTATCTAATGTTCTTCTATACTGAAATCTCCAGGTTCAAAGAATTTCATAACGGTTGCAGGCAGATGTTGAAGCCATCATCTCATTCCCTTTGTGGAGCAAAGATTCTTTTCAGTCTGCAAATGTCAAGATTAAGCTTGCATTTGTATTTCTCTTTGAGCTTTAAAATCAAACTTGTAAAGGATGTGAGACATGCTTGTGTATTTTTGGATACAACAAAACATGGTTTATTAACAATTCATTATCTTTGATAGAACAAAAGACATTATATTAGCTACATATGATTGGATGGAACAAATATACACATGACTAGCTACATATGATAGAAAGAAATACAAATTAAAACTGAAACCATTTAACAAGAGTAATGGTTTCAGTGTATAACTTACTGAAACCATTAGTCTTGATAAATGGTTTCAGTGTATAACTTGCTGAAACCATAAAACCATACTTATGGTTTCAGTGTACAAATCCATCATCTGCTAATAATAGTCAAAAGCAAGGTTATAATATTGAAAATCATAAGTATGAAAACCAAAATCAAGAGTTATTTCATTTCACCGAGAGTGGCTAGAGGCACACAAAAGAAAAATTAAATTTCGAAAGTGGCAAGAGGTTTTTTCAAAATGGGTCTGCTTAATAGTTAATGTCGTGCAAATTCATTTATAATTTAGTTGAAAAAGATTAAAATGTGTTGGACTCGGAGAGAGGAGAAGTGTTGATGGAATATTTATCGCAAGTGTACGACTTCCGTAAGTAGTAAAGAAATGTTCGTCTCCACGAGGACTGTATTAACCAACAAGATCGATGAAGCTAGTCTCAATTGCTATGTAAAATTTCAATTGCACTAAAACAAGCACTAGTAATAATGTTTCGATTCACTTAAGGCTAGGAAGAGTAGATAAGACCAAAGTAAAAATCCATTAAAATTACAAACCAAATTGTCAACAAGAAGTCAATGAAGAATTCATGTTACAGAAATATATTGATCTAAAATCGGATACAGCTCTATTATGGATTCTCTCCCAAGTTCACCAAGCCTCATTGCGGTGTCCTTGACGGATTAGAAACATCCGGATTTGTCTCAACATTTCGAAACCCAAAATCAGAATAGTCGCAAAACATGTTTGGGTTCTCTTGCGCATTACCATACCGATGAGATGGTCCTTCCCCACCTTGAGGCACATATCCCGACTGTTGAAAGTTGCCCGTGGGAGGATTATGAGCAAGGTAGCTTCGCTCCCATTCTCTACTACGTCTTCGCATCATCCCTTCATACCTCTCTTGGTCATTGTGGACATAGTCTTCCCATTCCCCACGAGTTGGATACAACTCGTAATCCGAAGGTGGGGGATGTTCTTCCCTATACCGCATTGCATCTTGATACAACGACCCTTGTTGGTTGTAGTAGATATGGGTGGCACCAGTCGATCTATATAAGTCCAGCTCATGCAACATGCGTGCCAAGTCATCCTCATGATGGGTGTAGTGATACCCACCTTGAGGTGCCTCATGGTGTTGTGCCGGAATCTCTTGTTCACCCACAAAACCATCTATCTCAGCCATGAGCGCATCATCTTCTTGTCCTCCTCCTTCTTCATTTATATTAGCATTATTATTCAAAAACTCATCAACATCTTCCTCATCGTCACCTTCATGCTCTTCATCGGGGTCAACCTCTTCCACAAACTGCTCTCTTTCAGCTGCCGGTACAGGATTAGAATGAAATGTACGGAAGGTATTAAGTGTCAATGGGGCCACCGGATGAATCTCCGCATCCTCCACTAGCTCCGGCACACCACGTGCTTTACACAACGCATAAATCAAGTTACAGTGGCCTAACCGGACAGAAGGCCGCTCAACCCTAGCTATCTTCCGTATATCCAGGCTCAACACGTCTCCCAAGTCGATATCGGAATGGTCCATGATCAACTTCACCAATAATGCGTTTGGCAGCTGAATTTCTGTGATATTTGCAACCGGAGCCAAATTGTGTATCACCCATTCGGCCCAAGCACGGCCGATAGGGTTAAAGTGGTGAATATGAATTTTGGTTGGCGCCGATCCTCCGTAATACTTGTACCACGGCGCCAACGGCCTTCCCACGAAACTTCGGATTATCTTCCTCTCCCGAATCGGCATACTTGAACATGTATCGGAGAGGGGCATATAAGCACATTCTTGCACTCTAACCGTCCTCAACAACCTATTAATTGCATCACCCGAGTAATCGACTAAAACTCCTCTCACATACACCCTTCGATTCACATCCCCCTGAAATGCATTAGCATAGAACTCCCTCACAATATCCAAATTTGCCTTCGCCTTACCCCGTTCCATCAATTCATTAAAACGCACCCAACCCCTCCTCTCTAATTCACCAAATACTTCCGGTACCTCTCTCAAACCATCCTTAAAACCTTTTTCTTGATTAATTTTTAAAGGTTTGAGTTTGAGATACCTTTCCCGGTTGACGTCTCGGAAGAATCTTTCACTGATCGGAGCCACGTACCCTCGATTAATCTGAACAAATCTTTCTCCCCACGTCAATTCTCGCTCTGGCTCTTGTGGAGGTGCAGGTGGTGATGGTGGTGCTTGCCTACTACTTGAGCCTCCTCCTTTGGACATGGCTCTTGTGAGCCTCCTCTTTTGCGGCTCCTCTTGAGAGGGATCAGCAGTTTTCTTGGTTTTCCCCCTTAATTTGTTCAACATTTTGTGAATTGGTAAGATGAAAGTGGATGGGTATGGGAAAATTCGTGGCTTTTTATGTAGGGTTTAGGAGATTGGGGGTTTGGTTGAGACTTTGTGGAGTTTGGTGATTTTTGATGTGTGGGTGATGGAATTGTTAAGTTAAATGAAGTTTTTGGAAGTGAATTTGCTGATGAAAGAAGCTTTTTGTGAGTTTAAGGATGTTTGGGTGAGTTGGGTTCGTGATTAAAGTGAGAAAGAAGAAGAGAATTTGGAAAATTTGGGGAAAAGTGTTCAAAATTCGCGTTTTCCCACTTAAAACACGCAAACCCAGTTTCCTGCGCGACGCGCCAGTGAGTTCGGCGCGACGCGCAGATGTCAGAGGCTATACTGGCTTTTCAAAATTCATGTTGCGCGACGCGTGGAAATGTCTGCGCGACGCGTCACTATCTGAGGATTTTCCCTGTTTGCTGAATATTCCTGCGCGACGCGTGGTAATGTATCACGCGTCGCGCAGGTGTCCGAGGCTTCACTGGCTTTTCAAAATTCATTCTGCGCGACGCGTGGAAGGTCTGCGCGACGCGTAACTATCAGAGGATTTCCCCTGCTTGCTGAGGTTTTCCCCTGCTTCCTGCGCGGCGCGTGGGAATGCATCGCGCGTCGCGCAGGTGTCTGAGGCTTTATTTTCGTGATTTTCTGCTTCAACTTCCTCCCTTTTCTCATGTCATGCTGATTCACCTGCACACACAAATAAGACCTGATCAAAATACATTTATTTAATAATTGTGAAAGAGAGGCAATGTGTTGGATTCAAATGCACGTCCTTGAAATGGGTTTCTTATCTTTCTCATGTTTGGAGAGCATCCTTAAGGAGGTTTCAACTAATTGAAGTTCCTGATCCTTTTATCAAAAGTGTATAAGTAACCGAAACCATTTAACAAGACTAATGGTTTCAGTGTACAACTTACTGAAACCATTTATCAAGCATAATGGTTTCAGTGTACAATTCCATCATGGGCTAATATTAATATTCAAAATCAAGGTTATAATATTGAAAAACATAAGTATGAAAACTCAAATCAAGAGTTATTTCCTTTCACCAAAATAGCAGCGTTTTCCACTGAATTTCCACCAGTGGAAATAGAAGCAATTACGTGCACTACAAATAGCAGCGTTTTACACTGCTTTTCAACCAAAACTGCCTGTTTTGCTATCAGCATAGACACTGAAACCATTAATATTGGTAAATGGTTTCAGTATATAACTTACTGAAACCATAAAACCATACGTATGGTTTCAATGTTATATTTCTCTTTTTTTAGGTGTTATAGCAAAATTTTATGTCTATAATTTCCAATTTTATATCTAGATAGGTTCAAACAGTGTACATTTGTTAATTATGAGATTTAATAAAAATTCAATCAATGCTTTGAAAATACAATTAATTTGAATGCTACAAACAATTATCACTATTAATTGAGTGCATATTTGCAAAATACAGCTATACTCTCTTAAATATTCACAACAATGAAGAGAGTTATACTGTCTTAAATATTCACAACAATCTTCCAATTAACAAAAAGTATCATAAATCCATCTTAGTTACACTAAGTAAGACATCATGTTGCATGTGCTAACTCTTGAGCCAATTGTTCATAGTAAGTAGCTGCTTTATTTTGCACATATTCTGCATTTGAACTGCTGGAATGAGTTAAAATAGTGGAGCATATGTCAATCCTCATATCCATTAGCTTTGCCACTTTGTCATGCTTTTTCAGTTTGGTCCAATTTTTGAAAGACTGCAAGGTCTTAATGTCACCTTCCCATTCTTCAAGGAACTTCATGCAGAAAACTCCGCAATTGTCCTTGTCTGGTTGATTTGGCATTTTTGGAGCTTCCCACTTAAATTGGGCGAAGTCGAAAGGCATTGCTATATTCCAAAGTTTATACAATTCTATGAGAAATGCCTTGACTTCCCTAAACCAGACATCGAACATTTTCTTGTATGTGGTCGGTTCTCCTGACTTCACAAGGAACCTCTCACCATTAATGCTGTTCAAGAATTGGAAGGTGCGGCTTTTCAAATTAACCACAAAGCAGACATAATGGCTCCCTGGATTACCAATCAATGCTGGTGTCATTATCTGTTTCAAAGCACATATAAAAAAGGAACAGAAGTGAGCAGACAAACACAAATTATGATACAAAGACACAAGAGTAAAACCTAATTAACCATAAGACAGTGAAACCATTCAACAAACTTTGCACAACAGATGAAAATCACGATAACGAAACAAGCATTCATATGCAGCATAGATGAAACTGGCACACTTTTTTGGTATGATAGTGTACATATATGTACATCTAGAAATGTATATGCAAACATTCAACAATCCAAATTCCAACTCACTTATATATATACACTTCTAACAAACCAATAAATGATCTATATCAAATTCTTGAACTCCATTTAACAGATATCTCCCACTCCACAATAACCAATTGCAATGCTCTCGGAGAATGCACCTTAATTCTAATTCAGTATTAACTTTCCAATTCTGTACTAAATCAGAATTGACGTGCATTCTAACCAAAAATGTTTATACAACTCTATTAAAAAAGAAATACAGAAATAATAGTCGGGGGAGGACTTACGTATTCTAGTTTGGTGGGGTCAATTCTCTTCCAAGCCAGATATTTGAACCATTTAAGATTGTCAATAAAGCTTTTGAATGCAGCTGCATGATCCATTTGCAGTGCACCAGGTCTTTCTAAGTTTTGCTGTTTATATGAAATGCATAAAATCAATTTCAAAAAAACTTAAAAGTAAGTAAACTATTAATATTCATGGAATATAATGCATACATGGTTGACATATCGGGTAACCAACTTTTTCATTTGTCCACGTTGATTCCAGTTTAAGCAATTGACCCAGCTGTTTACCACAAAGCAATTGACCCATTCATCCTTGTTGAGGGTCCACAGATCACTTCGTAGAAGAGAAAACTTATGAAATCCGGAGTGGTAAAGGGTTTCTTCCCTATATAATTGAATTAAATGATATATAAGGATTACAAAAGATAGATATTTTGATACAACAAACCAACCAACCAGTACTCGGCAATTTAATTCAGTTACAAACATGTGAATTAGAAACATGTCAATGAAGAATCAGAAACCAACAACAATAACAACAACAACATAGATTCAGCAAAGCATTACTCTCATGTAGCATCTATAAGAAAAACATAAAACACATCAACGTAGATTAAAACACTTATAAAAATAGTTAATATAACATTGAAACCAAAAGTATGCTTTTATGGTTTCAGTAAGTTATATACTGAAACCATTTACCAGCATTAATGGTTTCAGTGTATATTTAATTTGTTTCTATCATATGTAGCTAGTCATGTCTATATTTAATTTGTTTCAATTACAAAGAACTACAATCTTAGGAAGAACTACAATCTGATTGTTTACAAAAGACATTATCATTGAAAAAAATTATATATAAGAATTTTGTCCCTATATATAAGAAATTTAAGTTACTATAACATTTCTATTCTAATGACAATATTTTAAAATGATTTTCACTTACTTATCAAGTGCAGTGCTCCATGCATATGTGGATACATCTTTTTGCAACTTAGTTGCGGTTGACTCGTAGACAGCATCATCGTAAGGACTTGTTAAGTACTTTGATTTTTTGACTGCTCGTCTACGGTCAACGTATGTAAAATCCTCCAAGATGTCATCCTTCCTGCTTCTTTTTCGCTTCATTGTTACCTCTTGACTTAAGTCTATTACTTGATCCGGCAACACAACTTGCAAGGGAGTTGGCCTGTCAAATAGAGTACATAACTATTACTTTGACTTATATAACAGATCAACAGACATCAAAATATATAAACATGGTTGCTTCTTACTCTAAACTCTGCTCGTCCACCGGATGATCTCTAGACGGTGTCTTTTGCTCATCCACCGGATTATGTCTAGATGATGGCTTTGTTTTTGGATGTTCTTTTTTGCTGAAACAGGCCACATTAGAATTTAGTAACATTAAAATTACTAATACATATCACACAAATACGCGATAGATGGGTTTTGTAAATTCAAATACGTCATATACATTCACATTAGAATTTAGCAGAATTGAATCTTCTTCATTCTTATCACACAAATGATTAAAACAAATACGGCATATACAGTCATTTATTACCTTTTAGTTGAACCATCACCCGCATTAAAAAATTGAGGATACTTCAAGATCGTTTCCTGTGTGGGTGAAAGATTGGATGCTGCCGCTACTAAGTCATCCAACTTGCTGGAATCAAATTCTTCTTCTTCACTGCTTGAAAAGTATTCGGTTTCCTCATTCGCTTTCTCAGTCTTCTTAGCATGCATCTTCTCATCCTTTCTCTCATCCTTCTTCTGATCGCCTTTCTCATCCTTCTTCTCATGGTTCTTCTCCTCAATTTTCTCATCCTTTCTCCCATCCTTCTTCTCATCCTTCTTCTCTTCATTAATATCATCCTTCTTCTCATCCTCCTTTTTGTCTTCCTTCATTTCATCTGTAGCTTTAGGGTCATGAAAATACTCGGGAAACTTCATCATTGTTTCTTGTGTTGCGGAAAGTGGTGTTTGTGAAGCTTGTCCATCTTCTCCTTGTACCACTTTTTTTTTGTTTGCTGAAGATTTATACCTCAAAGTTTTCCCCTTTGCCTGACAGATTCTTCGTTCCAACGTGTATGCGCTTGTACTGTAGATTTCTATACATGCCCTACAATGTTTGAGGTGCATTTCTGCCTGCAATTGTTATTAGAGACCATAATCAGATCCAGATGAATTTTCAGAAGCAAAGACACATATACAAAGCACATATAAGTTTAATTATTATTAGAGAAAGTAGATCAAGATGAATTTGCAGAAGCAAAGACTCGTTTACAGAGCACAATTTAATCAATTCTTGTTCAATTTAGAAGTAAACAACCAAATACATTTAATTATAATGGTTTCATGCACAATATTAATGGTTTCTCTCACCTCAGATAGTGGGCATGTATTAGGATCAAAACACAGTACAAACGGCCGTTCATGAGTGGTATTCAGCTGTGTGACACCAGCTGTCAAACCATGTTCAAGACCCATGACATCATAAACCTTTTGAAGGTCTTGATTTGCCATCTTTACATCCCAATCCCGAAGTGATGGGTGCTTGTATTTACCAGTTAAAAATGGGCTTCTCTTCCCCATTTTATCCAAATAGTTAATCTGTAGAATAAAAACAAAACATACATATCAGGAAAACAAAACATACACCTAAGAGATAAATAACATTGAAACCATTTATCAAGACTAATGGTTTCGGTGTATAAACTATTGAAACCATTTAACAAAACACAGAACACATTCACTATAGAAAACACCTAAACATATAAAATCATAATATTGAAACCATAAGTATGGTTTTATGGTTTCACTAAGTTATACACTGAAACCATTTATCAAGACTAATGGTTTCAGTGTGTAAATTAGTGAAACCATTTTCAAGACTAAACCATTTGTTACAAGAAACCATTTAAGTTAGTGAAACCAATCATACTTGGAGGTTGAAGCTAAATAACATTTAAGTTAACATTTAGATTAAAAAGAAGGAACCATGCAGGAATTCAATATATACAACTACACATTATAAGCAAATGGGCTTTGCCAACATGTATCATAGACTCTAAAGTAATATGCTTTTGGAGAGATGGCAGCTCATGACATAACCATAACCTATGATACAATGTAGGACTTAGAAACCAGCTCATGACAGCAACCTATGATTAATGTAAACCACCATCAGAATTCGAACAATTTCTCGCAGAGAACCATTACAATACAGTAAAACACCAAATGAAAGAACTATTAGATCATGACTTATTTGAATATAATCACCCCTATACATGAAATATGAGGCACATTATGGCCTCTGATGGCATATCATCCGCACACGCTTTCTTACAAAACCACATATACACTGAAACCATTTATCAAGACTAATGGTTTCAGTGTGTAAATTAGTGAATTAGAATTTATCAACACTAAAGTCAAGAGTAATGATTAGAATTTTTACCAGTAAGAAGTGGAAGTCTGCAAGCGGGTTTGCAACGCCTGGATTTTGCAGTCCTTCTTTCATATAATTCAAAACATGTGCACACCAATTGTACGATGAAATCCCAGCTGGATCTTCCAATATATCCGCATATTGAAGAGACACATCACTATGGTTAGTAGGGCACAATAAGTTATGGATTATGAAACATATTGCCCCTTTCACCCAAGTGATTGGCTCCTCAATAGTCTTCAACACTCTCTCCATTTCAGGCAACTTAACATATTGAGAACCATTCTCATTGAGTCCTAATTCCCTCCTCAGCCTATTTATTGCCGCGTCTGAGCAATGAGCAGTGTTTATTGTTTTTCCAACCATTGGGAGAGAGTATACACGGTGGACATCGTTTTCTTTCAACTCAAGCACTGTTGTATTAGAGAGTCTGATGCACATGTTAGCTTTATCAAACTTGTTTACGACCCAATCCACAAAGAATGTGTGGATTCTTGACCAATTGCAGATGTGCAACATACCTCCAAACCCAGATTCTTGCAATACTTCAATTATCCTCTCTTTTGTTCCTTTTTTATGGATTGATTGCATAGTTTCATAGACTTTTGGGATACTACACTTGTGTCTTATCCTATGTTCTTGCTCTGTTGGTTTCTTCAATTTATCCCCCTTTCGATGTTGGTTTTCTTCATCTGAACTACTTTCTTCACTTTTTCTCTGCCTATTTTCTGTTGCCTTTGCATCTTGCATTTTTCCCTTTTGGTGTCGGGAACTACGCGAAGATGAGGATTGTGATAGGCCAAGGCTGAAACTTGGTCCTGACAAGTCAACCTGAATTGATTGAAACCATTTTTCCCATAAGTATACAAAAGATATACAAAACACATAAAAAAACAGAAACATTACATTGAAACCATAAGTATCGTTGTATGGTTTCAGCAAGTTATACACTGAAACCATTTACCAAGAGTAATGGTTTCAGTGTATAAACTACCAAAATACCTGATTAATGGTTTCAGACAAAACATAATGCTAAATCAAAATCAAAATCATAAACAAAATCCATCCATATCAGAATCTAAATTATGAGATAATTGATCAAAGCTTGGTCAAAATAAAATGCAAATGCATAACATAAGAATCAGATAATCAAAGGAGGATATGTAACAGAAAGAAATAGATCAACAAGCATCATAATGATCACAAAATAAAAATAAAAATCAAGAAAATAATAAGCATCATAATGAGTATTGCTGCAAAATTATGAGACAAATTGATAGGTTCCATCAAAAAGAAGATATTGGTATTGCTGCAAAAACTAAGTTTACTATAATGGAATCACATCCAAGAAGGTATTGGTAAAATAAAATGGAGAGTTACATTACATTATCAAAATCTTAAACACTTGCTAACAAGTTCATAAAATAACCAGATTGAAATAGGATATAGCATAACCAGATTGAAATTATCTGCATATAAATCGCTGCAAAGAGTTCATAAAATAATTGATCATCCACTAAAATGTCCTCAATCCAAGCCTAACAGGTTTAACGTTCCAAAATCCGATTTTCTTCCATAAACCTATCTAAGAGTAAATATCTATGATTGTGAATTTGTGATGGTAATGCACTGGATAAGAGCTATTCCCTAATCCTTGATCTGAACTTAGCAATCAAACCATTTAGTACATCCAAAACATCTAAAAAAAGTGAAATATAACAGTGAAACCATAAGTATGGTTTTATGGTTTCAGCAAGTTATACACTGAAACCATAATACTTGCTTAATGGTTTCAGGCAAAAACAACATTCATCCATATGAGATTCAAACTCAAAATCAAAATCCAGAAATATACATTTCAATCAAAGTATTCAAGCAAGCATTCAAAATCAGAAACAACATTCAGTGAACAAAATCAATGGTGAAACCTAATTCTTAAACAAGACTAAATTAATTTACCTGTTTCCTTTTAACCATTGTTGATTAATGGTGATGAAAGATAATCAGTGTTGAATGAATGATGTTGAAGATGAAGTCGACGAAGGCGAGAGATTCACGAGATGAACTGATGATTTTAGTAAACGATGATGTTGAAGAAGTAAACAATCAGTGATGTAAACGATGTTGAAGATGTAAACGATGACTTCAGTGATGACTTCAGTGAACTGATGATGTTGAAGAAGATGGCGATGGTGATTGCGATTGCAATCGCGATGGTGATGGATTTGGAAACTGTGTTTTGATTTTGGCGATGGCAAGGTTACGGCGAGTTGGAAGTGATGGTGAGATTTGGAAGACGATGACGGTGGTGGTTGACGGTGGCGAGAGATGTAGAGGTCGACGGCGAGTTGGAAGTGTGTTTTGTGTTTGATTGAAACAGTTAGGTTAGGGAGGGGTGTACGATAAGCTGTGGGGGGGTGTAGGAAGCAAGGATTTGGGGGTGCAGGAAGGAAGGGTGGGGTGTATGCAGCAATTGATGGATCCTTATGCATGGTGCATAAGCTTGGGCTTATGCACCAAAACCCAACCCGACTCCATGCATTTGTTTTTCAATATTTTTTTTATAATTCAATATAACGGATATGGATTATCTTGATAGTATGATATCTAAAGAAGTGAACATGCTAATTATATCTGTGAATTTTTATTTTACTAAAACAAAAATTGAGTTGGTTTGAGTTTGGCTCAAACAAAAAAAATAATATTTGAACCAAATATCTCATATTAGATAAGGTTATTGGTTGGTTGATTAATGAAGTTGACTTTTTGTAAGCTTAAACAATCCATTATTACTAATACAAATATTATTAAGATAATACTAACTACTGCTGTCTCCGAAAAACTAGTTTTAAAAAAATTATTGACAAATAAACTAGTTAATAAAACTAAAAAGAGTAGGTTTTAAATTGAAAATAATGTTTGTTAAGAAAAATTGAAAATAATAATTTTTATATTTTTAAAATGTAGATTGCATAAATTTTAAGAATTTTTTATTATATTTAATTCTTTAACTAATGCTCATTTGACACCAGAGTCCGAGTCCGAAGGGCACTATTTAACATTTTTTCATATTCCTTATCTTTTCAAAAAATCCATTTCAAAATAAATGGAAAATTGCTTATCTCTTCTAAGTTAATTATGACCACATGCTTTCAATAACACACACTCCTTTTACTTTTAACGAAACACTAATCACCCTTAATTAATTAAATTACCTATTGGTGAACTTAACTTATTATGATGTCTTTGGAACAAGTTAAAGGTGAAGGTGAGATTTTCTTCTTAATTGGGCCATTTGGGGGCAATGAAAGTACTCCACTTGTTCGCAAATTATACATCATTATTGATAAGTGACACTTAAATACTCCTTAAATTCGTAGCTTGTGATTAGGAATTCGAATTAGGGGGTCATTTTCAGTTGCATGTGCAACTTGTGTGTCACTCTTTGACAGACAACAACATATTTAGTGGCCCATTCAAGATTTTCTTCCACAATTACCTCACTTTAATTTTATTGGGAAAATGCTAAATAGTGTTTCCGGGCACTCTTTAAGTCTTTAAATAATAAGTTTTTTATACAATTTTTATGGAAATGTGTAAAGTTAACGCGTTAAAAATTAAAATGGTTCACTTTTTGAATAAATTATTTCTTAAAATGGAATGTTTAAAAAGTGTCCCGAGAAAGCTGTTTAGCAAGACACTATTTTATTTTATTTTATTTCTTAACTATGACTATGACATAGATAAAAAAAAGGCTTAAATGGAGTTTTGCCACCTATTTTTATTAAATCGGAATTTTACCATCCGTGTTTTAAAACTCAGATTTTTACCCCTCCTATTTTGATTTCTTTTGGATTTTGCCCCCCCAATATATTCTGCATATGTAGCAGTGGTGATGTGTAATATTATTTTCCATGTTATTAATTATTTATTATTAAATATTATTTTATTAATAAAAAAATTACTATAAAAATGAAAAAAAATCAAGTAAAAATACAGTAAAAAAATCATGAAAATGATAAAAAATACCAAAAAAAAAGTAAAATATAGTAAAAAAAATCAGTGAAAGTATAAAAAAAAACCCTAGTATAATACAGTAAAAAAACCAGAAAAATACTAGAAAAACAAGAAATATAGCATAAAAACTCTATCATGGTGGTTCTTATTGCAATAATACTCTATCATTGTGGCTATTTTTGCCATGTTTTTTGGATATAACTATGTTAATGGTTATCCCAAATTTTGTAGGTCCATAATGAATACTCTGGGTATTTTTATTGTCTTTTTAATTGACAGTTTTTTATACTATTTTTCTTTTTCTTTTCTAGTATTTTTCTGGTTTTTTTTACTGTATTATACGATTTTTTTTTTGTATTTTTACTATTTTTCTGGGTTTTTTTACTTGATTTTTCATTTTTAGAATATTTTTAGTAATTTTTTCATTAAAATAAATAAATAAGATAATGTTTAATTATAAATAATTAATGATGTGGAAAGTAATATTACACATCAGCACTGCCACATAAGCAAAATATGATAGGGGGAAAATCCAAAAAAATCAAAACATGAGAGGTAAAAGTCCGAGTTTTAAAGCACGGGGGTAAAATTCCGATTTAATCAAAACTGGGGGGAACTGCATTTAAGCAAAAAAAAAATAGTGTTGATTAATTTTTGTCAAAAAACCTATGGAGCATATAAGTTCTTCCAAATAAAAAATCAACCTTTTAACTACATGTTTAAAATGTCAAAACACTTGCTATTTAGAGCAATTTATTATTTTCCTCTCTTTGAATTATGGAGCAATGAGCATTATATTAACGTTAGCGACGGTAACATCAAACAAATTATCCATCACAAAGCCGGACTAAACAAAATTGTGAAAGATTTTTTTCTTCTTCTTAGGTTTAATTGGAGTTTTGGTCTCCAATTTTCATTGTTTTGAAAATTTGTTTCTATTTTAAACTTTGACGGTTTTAGTCACTTCATCAAATATTTTGTCTAAATTATGGTGATAGGATATGTTTTAAATTAAGTTTATAAGTGAATTTTCTTACAAATTCATTGATGTTGATATTTTTCCATCATAAGATCATATACAACGTCGTTTAAAATATATCATGTCACCAATTTTCAGACAAAGATTTGATGGATGGACTAAAATTGTCAAATTTTAAAATAGGGACCAATTTTACAAAATATTGAAAATAAGAGGGCAAAATTGCAATTAAGCCTTGTTAATTTTATAATCCTATAATACTTGATTCATAGACCATCTCCTTTCAACGATATGAAATTCTTATACTATTTTAAAATTTAAGTTAGACTTAATTCATCTTTATATAACCGACTTATAAATTGATAATTGTTTCGTTTATAAACATATTTTCAGGTTATATTTTATTCAATGTAAAACTCTGATATTTTGACAAAACCACACCAACACTATTATTTTTATTGAAATTTTAAGTGTTGTCAAAATCATTATAGCCAATTGTAGTGCCCTCAAAATCGTCATTACTCTAAACATTTGGTAAGATATTAAATGCTAGTTTTTTTTGTCAAATAGTCTAGTGTCTAAATAATTGTTGCAAAAACGGAAAGTGTCAAAATAAGACCAATAAATTTATCAATCAAATAATAATTTTTGATTTTTTTTTTGCTTGAGCTAATTTTTTATAAATAAACTTGTTTGTTGTGCTTAAAGATATATTACTAAGAGGATCTCCAGTGCTGGTTTTTTTTTTTGCTTCAGATCGCCAGTTCGCCACATTAAACTTTTCCACACTTTTTTTTTGGAGTCTGTCAGATCGATAATAACGTTGTTTCGGTAAGCTGCATATTTTTCTGACAAAAGCCAATAAAAATATTATTGTCTCAATAGATGTTTCTATTTTTATTCATCTCTTATTTTATACACTTTACACATTTTTTTTATTTGATTTGATACCGTATTTGACATCAAATTTTTAATATTCAATTATAAAAAAAATTAATATTCAAACATCATTTTTTTTCCCAAAAATCTTTGTTAAATGAAAAAAATATGAGATAATTATTTTGTGTATGCTCTAGTTTTTTTTAAGCAACTAAAAAATCCATACATTAAACATAATCATAGTTTGGCACAAGATGTGCACAAACTAAAGAAAATCATGAGTTATATTAACAATTTGTCACAAAAAAATAAAAAATCTAGCTAAGTGCTACAAATTCACATCCACCTAATCAACATAAAATAACATGCTAAATATCTTTCCAAAAAAAAAAAATGCTAGATGGTTGTACCATATAGCAACAACACACCAACACCTAACATTACAAATAGCAAACCTCCCTCAAACCCAATAATGTCAAAAATTTAAGAGGAATGTTATTTAAACATCAAAAGGAAACATCTCAACAACATTAAGGGGAGTCACGTGTATATAATCGGGGAGTTCTTCAATACATTTGGTTAACTGACATTAACTAAATTTGATCTCCAACTCCTCAACTATTTGTTTACGAGAAATTGTATATGGGATACCTTTTGATTGTTTGCGGATGATAAAGTTAAAACAAAGTTAAAAGTTCAAGTTTGAAAGATTTTATGCCTACAACATCAAGGGGAGTCACGTGTATATAACCGGGGAGTTCTTCAACAACCATTAACCAAATTTGTTGAAAAACTCCCCGGTTATATACACGTGACTCCCCCTTGATGTTGTAGAGATGTCCCCTTTTTTGATGTTTAAATAACATTTCTCAAAATTTAAATAACACATTGGTAAAACACACTAAAAAAATTTGACCTTCACTTTAAATCACCACCGAACATAGACCTTTATTTGATCAATCACAAAGTCTCGATTATTAAACAAGAATTTATTGAGAACTTTCTAAGTCTTCAAATTATTGCCAACTAAATTGTGAATGTTTATCGCTTGAACTTAGCTCGGTTAGTAGGGCGTTGCATTAACTTCGATCATCTCATTTATTTACTTTAAATGATGAAATTTCTAGCTCTCTTTGGTCATCAGTTACTTTCTCATCCGGTGGTCACAGGGCGCGCCGTTCTCTACTCCAGCTTATTTGGCTTTTATGTGTTTGGGTGATTTGGAATGAAAGAAACTAACGATTATTCAGAAACTCAAAACCGTCCTTACCCCAGTTGTTGGACAAGGTGAAACTTTATTCGTACTAGTGGTTGAAGACAACAAATACAAATTTAGTCTCCAACTACCATAGTTGGTGGATGAATCATTTTACTTGTTTGAGCATTGTCTAACTTACTTTTCTTGTTTGATTTTTCTCATTTTCTCGTTTGATTTTTCGACTTATGTAACTCTAAACTCTTTCCGTCTCACTAGGCACACCTTGTGCAGATTAGACTATTTGGTTGGTATTATATATAATATATATATATATATCATTTTGATTTTTTCAAAAAAAAAATAATGAAATTTCTATCTACTAAATTACTTGGAAAAAAATGTAGATGCTTGAGTTTAATTCCAAATCTCCCTACTTTTGCTCTGGTTACTTTTTTTATTTACATCTAAATAAATTGAAAGTAAGAAGTTTGAATCTCAATCCATACTTATAACAATTTCACTAGCAAACGAAAAAGTGGGGGATTGCTTGTTTATTTGAGTATTTGATGAATAGTACTCATATAGCAACAACACATAAAAAAAATTAACAGAGCAGGTGTATGTAATTAGTGTTGTTAATGTCAAGTTAAGAAGACCCGTGTGATTAAGCGTAACTCAAAAGTAATAAATGACTCAACAACAGCATATCATAGCATATCATGTGTAAAGCAGTTTTCAAGTCCGACGCGACGCAAACAGCTACCTAAGCTAAACTAACCACTAGTAACCACTCCATCAAATCTCTCTCTCTCTCTCTCTCAACTGAATGCCATCCACCGTCTCTCCCCAGGTTCGTTCTTCTCCACCGACATTCCTCCTCCTCCCAGATTCCAGATCAATGTCGTTTTTCCCTTTCCATCTCCGCGTTTTATCCCCTTTTCCAAAATCCATAACCGTTTTTTTAATTATTATTTTATTTAATTTAATATTTTCCAAATTAATTTCCTTCTTTCAACAATCTAAGATCTCTCTCTCTCTCTCTCTCTCTCTCTCTCTCTCTCTCTCTCTCTCTCTTTCACTAGCTTTTTCATCTAGGTATAGTATTCATAAATTTTTCCTTATGTTAGTTACATTTGTGTTCATTCCTTAATTGGATCTTGTATTTTCACTGTTTTTTTGTATATATTTTTTCCTATTAATTTCACTGTTTGGTTATTTATGTATATTTTTTTTTTCTGGATTTTGTTTTTAGTGCTTTTTTTAGGTTTTTATAGATCTCTATAATCAATTAACCTTGATGATGATGTTTGTTTCTGTAGTGTAAGGTGTGTTGAAATTATGAATGGTGTGAAGAATAATAGAAGGGTTCACAATGATGACAAACCTTTTCCTGGTTGTTTGGGAAGAATGGTTAATCTCTTTGATTTGACTCCTACTACTGTAAATGGAAACAAGCTTCTCACCGATAAGCCACACCGCGAATATGGTTATCTCTCCGTCTCTAATTTAAGCTTTATTTACTCTTTTTGCAACCAAATTCATTGCTATATTTTGTAATTGATGGTTATGTTTAAATTATTAGTTTGTGGTTTTGTCCATAATTTCTAGCTTAACTGGCAAATGTCGATATTGTTAGGTTGAACGCCTTCATCTGGTGAGTTTTAGCTGTGTTTGTCACTTTGTCTACGGACCAAAGTAAATAAATAAATTAGTTTGGTGGTTTTCTTTTTTTGGGGTTAGTTAGACTGTAGAGAGTGGTGGTTGGGTTGTTGTAGCTTGTAGGTGATGATTAATAGTAAAAGTAGGAAACTGTATATTTTGTAGTTTAGTTGCAGTTTCCTATTTTGCCTTGTAGTTTTTTTATTAAAAAAAAATCTCATTTCATATGTTTTTTTCATTGCTGAGTTTTGGATAGACAGCTCTCTTTATGATCTGTCTGGTTTTTGTGTTTAGCTGACTTTAGTATCATAAGACCTAGTCAATTTACATACCCCCAAGTTGTCTGTAATAATTGTACTTGTGTTTTTTGCTGTTGGGTTTTTTGTATGCCTTATATTTTGCCATCTCAATCTCACTGCATTATAACTGACTTGCAGCAGCCTCGCTTTCAAGAAGTCAATCAGATGTTTCGAGGACCGCGAGTCCTTCATTTGGTGACCGAATAGAAGATAAGCCGGTAATTTGAAGAGGATTACTCTTTTTATTGTCGATTGAGTTCATTGCGCGTAATTCGAAAGAAAAGATAAATGAGATGATAATGCCATGTGGAGTGTTGTTCTCATTTTTAATTTATCATGTGCTTTGCTGTACTTGTTTTGATTTTTTATTTTTTTTTCATTTCCATCGACTTTGCAGATTGTTTCTGACTTAATGAGAGCATCTTCAAATAAAAAAATAAATGGAACACCCATCAAGATGCTCATGGACCAAGAAATGTCAAAAGAAGTTGTTTCCAAGCACACTCCACCAAACGTGGTTGCAAAATTAATGGGCCTTGAAGCCCTTCCACGGGGAGAACATGGTTTAGCTGTGGAGAGAAGCCCTGGAGGAGATTGTTCTCAGCATATGTGTGGTCATTCTGGGACATCATTCAATCATTGGCAGCTGGAAGATAGGTTTATGGACAAAGAAATGCTTCATGAAGCTCATCCGAGTAGAGAACAGGTTGCTTACAAAGATATTTATGAAATATGGCTGCAATCACAGAGAACAAGCAATGTAAAAGACAAGACACCAGAGAGAGGGAAGTGGGCTGAAGATGTTAATGAGAAGAAAATGGCTCTTATTCGCCAAAAATTCATGGAAGCAAAGCGCCTTTCTACAGATGAGAAATTACGTCAATCGAAGGAATTTGATGAAGCCTTGGAAGTTTTAAGCTCTAACAACGATCTGTTAATCAGGTTATTGGATTCTCAAAATCTTTATGAACGGCAGTCTACTCCACTGGCTGAGACAAAGCGTATTACTGTTCTTAAACCATCAAAGATGGTTGACAATGAAAAATTCAGTAGAAAGGGAAACAATAATGACAAACACATTAAGAAACCATTAAATAATGATGTTGCATGGGAGAAAAATAGTCCTGGATTTTCTCCAGCCAGTCAGAAAGTTGATGAATTTCCTGTTCAACCTACTCGAATAGTGGTATTGAAGCCTAGTTCTGTGAGGGCACATGATATTAATACACTGGTTTCTCCAACGGCATCATCACCTCAAAATATGCAAAGTGGAAACTTCTATCACGGCCCTGAAGATGATGATGATGATCTACTGGAATCAAGAAAAGTGGCGGAAGAAATTACACAGCAGATGTATGAACACGAAGACCTGAGGAGCTGTCAAAGAGATGAAACTGTGTATTCTTCAGTATTTTCCACGGGCTATATTGGTGATGACAGTTCATTCTATAAGTCAGATCATGAGTGTACTGCAGGGAGTGATTTGGAAGTTATGTCGCCATCTCCCAGACATTCTTGGGATTATGTTAATCGCTGTGGAAGTCCTTATTCTTCACCATCCTTCAGTCGCGCGTCCTGTTCTCCCGAATCATCAGTATGCAGAGAGGCCAAGAAACGGCTTTCTGAAAGATGGGCCATAATGGCATCTAAGAAAGGTCTTCAAGAGCAAAGACATATGCGGAGAAGCTCTACCTTGGGTGAGATGCTTGCTCTTTCAGATATAAAGAAATCTCTAATATCTGAGTTTGAAGGAATTAATAAAGAAGAAGAACCGAGTGAATCTGCTTCTTGCAGTAAAAATTTAAATGAAGAAACATGCACAGACGGTTCTCCTAAAAACCTTCCCAGGTCAAAATCTGTCCCTATATCTCCCACTGTCTATGAAAATGGGCACTACGTTGAAGCTTGTAATAATGATGCTGGTAAAGCACACGCACACGACTCCAAGGAGCTAACGAAGTCAAAGAGTATGAAATCATCATTTAAAGGGAAAGTTGCAAGTTTCTTATTCTCAAGGAGTAAGAAATCAATCAGGGAAAAATCTTGTTTATCTCATTCTACAGATGACTCCCAATCAACTGTCGCAGAAACATCAGTATCTCCATTAAACTCACCTGAAGTCCTTAGGAATGATGTGTCTCAAAGCTTCAAAGGTGACTCCTTTGGAGAGTGTTCTAATCCAAATCTACGTGAATCATCAAGTAAACCTTTATCCGATTCTGTCTCAAACAGACAAGGCCCAACATCTATGGAGGTAATAGCTAAAGTTAGTTGGCATTTGACCTATGTTTTCATGCTGCATTATCCATATTTTCTCTATAGGCTACCTAAGCTAACTCGTTAATGTCTCTAACTCTGCCACCTTTTCTTAATTCCTCAACCCCCTCCTGTCTCCCCCTGCAAAAGGGGAAGAAAAAAATTGGAACTAATTGAAACATTGAAGCGAAAAAAAAGTAATGGGTATACATTGCTTCTTCTAAACTCCAAAGTATGTTGTTGAGTTGTATGGTTGACTGTCTCTTAATCTGTATATAGGTCTTACCAAGTAACATAATAAAACCAGTCTTTAAACTGTATAGTCTAAGTACTACTTCATCACTATCCAGAAGTAAGTTTGTGCTTTCTCCACCTAACGAATAAATTTAGTCCCTTGAAACTTTTCACTGTTGTAGAGATGCTTGCATTTGTTGTTAGCTTCGTGGTATACTGTTAAAGAAATTGTATGACATGGTCGCAGGTTCTATGTAAGCAAACAAATTGACAAATTGTTGGGGAATATCGGTATGTGTTGGAATAGTGTTATGAACATCATGGGACTTGTGATAAATAATAGAACTATCTCTTCTCAGTTTGCCTAGATCTAGTACTGTGAAGCACAACCTCTTACTTTTTGTTGTCGAAGATTATGGAATGATGAACTTAATGCCATATATCCTTGGATCATATTTGTAAAATCCTTTATCTGTACTGTAAGTTGGTAAACAAATGGGCTGGAGAAGTTTCTGACACTGTTTTATTTGTTTTCACAGCCCGAATTGGCAGTGTCAAAGCCCACAGTGACAGGGATATCAAGTGAGAACCAGGATCAGCCAAGTCCAATCTCAGTTTTAGAACCTCCATTTGAAGATGAAAATGCAGCTCTCGAGTCCCTTGACTGTATGAAGGGTGGCCAGCTGGGTAATGCTTACAGCCTTGATCTTTATTTATCCCAGACTCAGCTATTTCAGCATGCTCTTATTTTATTTTATTTGGATAGGCCAGCATGTCTTATTTTAAAATTATTGTCTTCATTAGTTTATTTATCCGAATGTCATCTATTCTGTAGGATCACGGGTGTCTCTGAAGTCTAATTTAATTGATAAATCACCACCTATAGAATCAATAGCTCGAACCCTCTCATGGGATGACTCTTGCGCGGAGGTAGCACATTCATACCCATTAAAGCCTTCGTTGGTTTCCTTAGACACGAAGGCAGAGGATCAAGACTTGCTCGTCTTGGTTCAGAAATTACTATCAGCTGCTGGACTTGATGATCAAGTGCAGTCCGACTCGTTTTACTCTAGATGGCATTCCCTTGAAAGTCCATTGGATCCATCATTGAGGGAGAAATACGCCAATCTCAACGACAAAGAGCCTCAACCTCTCCACGAAGCAAAGCGAAGGCAAAGGAGATCTAATCAGAAGCTTGTATTCGATTGTGTCAATGTTGCACTAATAGAAATTACTGGTTATGGATCAGAAAGTTCCTTAATGGGCAGGTTGTGGAGTGGGGGCCACGGAAGGCACCAAGTCTCAGACGGTGCACATACCCTATTGGTGGACCTGATTGTATCCCATATTAAGGAGTTGACATCTAGTGGCATGAGGTCTGTTTGGGGGGATTGTGGGGACAGTAACAGCCTGGTGGTAGAGACTGTTGTCAGAAAAGAGGTCGTGGGTAAAGGGTGGATTGAGCTTATGGGATTGGAAATGGATGTTTTGGTGAAGGAAGTAGAGGGGAAGTTGCTAGAAGAACTTGTGGAGGATGCAGTGGTTGATTTGACAGGCAGGGTCTGAATGGTTGAATTGAATCCCTGATGTGGCTTTCTGCTTTGTTTTTTGAATATTGTAATTCTATTATTGTTGTATTCGATTATTAACACATGGTCCTACTTACCTAATTTATTAAATGCTACTACAAAATGTTGCAATGTGTAGTTATTTTATAGTATAGTATAGTAGTAATGAATATGTAACCTATTAAATATCTACATTCTACCCCTCTGCTGAAACAAAGTATATGAAGAATTGCACTGGTTTTAAGAGACAGTGCAATCTACCCTTATCTTTCTCAGAAAAATATAAGATTTTTCCCTTACAGTAAATAAGAATGACAAAGTTGAAATTTGTATTGTATGAGGTTAGAATGAAGAATAAAATTAGAAGATGCCACTGTACCAGGAAAAGGAAAGTAAGTTCATTCCAAATTTGCAAATGGCAGCCCTAAAAAGAATGGAAGAAAAAAGAACTGCAAAAGTGATTGATACTAGACTGTAACAAGCTACTACAGTACTACTACTACATTGTAATAAGTGTAATAATAATCAATTATGTTCTGACAACAGAATAATATAGTAGTAATACAAACTGGGTTTTGAGTACTCAATCATCAACATTTCATTGTCGAGTCTTTCTCACACTGGGTGCAAGTGTAAACATGGTTGTGGGCCATTTGGTGCTGTAGTACCTGTACAACTTCAAACTTTGTATGGAACATGGACCCACCATAACCCCAAAAGAAAGTAACAGTTCATTCCTCTCCTTTCTGTCTACCAATTTGCAATAATATGCTGGCTCCCATTGAATCATGATTAATGATGAATTAAAACAGCCTTAAACTAATGATAAATGAAAACAAGATTAGTGCTTGATTGATATCATAGTTTGTTTGTCGAAATCACAATGGTACACCGTGATTTCAACGAACCTTCCATAATATCAAATGCATGCTGAATCTGCAACTTGCAACCTAAGCCATGCAGTTGAAATCTTGATCAAGTAGTTATCATTTTAAGTTGTATTATAGTATATAAAATTTTAAAATTTAAAACACAAGCCCTCAGATATTTATCTATCGATCTGCATTTGCCAACTGTTGTGACTGCAGTCAATCTAAATCCAGTCGGAACTATGATTTTTTTCCCGAACAACCAAACACTATCATGTTTAGGATTGATTCTGATTCCTTTATCCATATTATACTACTGAGCGGGAGCACGTTCAATTTGCTTGTTCTAAATCAGTTCATAGTCCATACACCTTTTATGAAATGACTGATACTACATCATACTTGTATACCAGATAACAGAACTTTGATGTAAAAACATAGCACTTGCACTTTGCAAACAGCTTTCCCTTCTGTCCCTTAAAGTTGTCTTATTCACTAGATGAAAACCAAAAGTTCATTTGTTATTAGAAAAGTTTCATTTTCACTTTTAATTATAAAATAGACTTTATTTTTACAGTTTCTTATTTTAAAAGTAAGAAATATTTTTACTGCCTTTATGTACAAATCTTTAAAAATATAAATCATATTGAAATAAAATAAAATAAAAACAGTTTTTTAAATCAATCTGATCCTAGAGAATCGTTAGTTGGTTCAGTGGTGATTGACGCTGAACTTGGTAGGGAAGACCACAGTTTAATCTCCACAACTGCAATCGGGAGGGGACTGAAACCACTTGATGTCAGAACTGACCGCTGAACCAGATTAAATTGGTTTTTTTTTTTTGGATAAGCAACCAGATTAAATCGGTGCTGAAAGCCAAAAAAAAAATACAAGAGAAATTGCGTAGGATTGTTTGGGTCTCTTCTAACTTCAGGTCTTGTGTTTGAATTAAACTCTTACGCCGATATTTAAACATTAATTTATCATGTTGTATGGATCTTGAATTCTTTGACAGAGTTAAAAACCTTTAGTCAAGTATCTAAAAAATTTACACTTGAGATGAATAATTGTAGCATTTATCGTTCAAACTTCAATATCTACATGTATAATACGATGATCCTACCAACTGAGTTAAACTCGCGGTGACAATTTACCATATGTCTATCTACTTGGATTTTCAATCTTATTATTCCTATTGATATTTAATATAAGATTCTCCCGCAACACATGGACTGTCACACGTATACTGAGGAAAGTTTGTGGTCCAAAAACCACTCACGAGGTGAAACAATGTTCATTTTTTATGGCTTTTATTTCTTGGCACATCCATTCTATAGAATCTGTTTCGTTTGAGGAAAAAGGGATTTTTCAGGATTACGTTGGCAAAAGCTGGACTTTTATGGAGAAAAAATATCATCTCATTTGAAAAGTATTATTTACATTTTTATTATACATGATGATATATAAAATGAGTGCAAACTCAACAATTGAAAATTAATACTGTTATGGCATTATCGTGCCAAATTTTGCTTGGCAATCGAGTTGGCAAATAGTAAGACTTCTTCCCTTTAAAAGTAATTATCTATTGATATTTAATAGTCCTAAGATAAGAATAATCATGAGGCGTGGTCAACTTGTATTATTTATACATGCAAATCATAATTATAATTATAATTACTAGATGATTAATGTTCTGCGAGTTTGACTCAATTGGTAGAAACATCACAATTTATATATAAGAGAAGAGAACTTATCTTATATATTCACAAATTATACGATAGAAATTAGTTATTGCTAAGTGGTGTGAAAATTTCGTAGCTATATCATGGCTACGAATATAAGAAAGGTTATAGTACTATAAGGCCATTTGTCAAAAGAATCAAAAACTCAAATAATTACCAAAAACAAGAATCAAAACTCAAATGTGAGAAGAAAATAAAAGGAGAATATTCCCAAGTGGCAGATGTTCTGGCAAATGGTGATTCAGTGAAGCCAAAATAAATTATTGCATCTTCAACTTAAAAATTGAAATTTGAAACACACCCCACTAAACCCGTGACAGCACTATTTTGACTGTGTTATGTCACAAAGATAAGGTTACATTTAAAGAATAAATAACTTCAGCTTGTATAGATCCTTGAGATCCTAAAGTTGCAGGAGTAAGGCTGATTCTTGAAAAGGACTTATTATATAGTTATATTATTCTTTGTTACTTGTCATTTCTCTATCAACTAAATAAGGGATAGAAAAGATGCTGAGTTATACAGATAGAAGAAAAGAGCTTTTGCTTTTTGTTCATTTTAAGGTTTTACTGGATTGATTTTACTGGGTAGTCATTTTGATAAGCCCATTTGGTGACCCTTCCGAAATGATCTATTAATTTGCTAATAAGTCGTTTAATTGCAATTTCACCAAGTCATAACTGATTCAACCCACCAGTGTAAATTGTGGAGAATTTCTTTTGTTATCTTATAAGTTTCTCGCGCGACTTCTGAATTCTCAAAATCATCCTGTTCAAGTTCTATAACTCGAGCAATATTTTACAAGTTTAAATTCTATAACTCGAGTATCTCTAATACATATTTGAAAAGTTAGAATTTTATGTGTTTGAGTTTTAGAACATGAGCATCATTGTTTGAGTTATAGAAATTGAGTAGCCTATTTTGGATTCTAAAACTCGAAACCTGCTTATAATATGAAATAGTTTTGTTTTCTTGAGTTGTTTACATTATTTCAAATATTGATGCTCCTTGTGATTCTACATGTCAATCGAGAAATTGCTACAACTCTAGTTTTAATGTTTTATCATAGAGATGATCCACAATTTTAGAAATAGTAATTTTTAATTTTAGACATTGTCTAATGTCACATAAGCGGAAGAATCATGAGGAATATCAATATCTGAAACAACGTAAAAAATAACTTAAGAAAATAATATTGTCTCAGTAAAAATAAGTTTTAAGTTATAGAAATTGAACGTGTAAAATTCTTAAATTTCATATTCGTATAAGGAGTGTTCGAGTTCTATAACTTAAAAGTGTAAAATCCTAAAAATTTTGTTTGAATTCTTGAAATTGAACGTGTAAAATCATGAATTTCATACATGTATATGAAACATTCGAGTTATAGAACTGAACGTAAAAAATATAGTTAAAATTCTAAAATTTGAGGGGGTGTTTTTTAAAATTCGGATAGCAAAATTTAGAGATTGAAAAAAAAAAATCTACAAACAATAGACTAAATAGATTGTGGCATTCAACCGACAATATGAAGCTTTCTCTCCATTAAAAAAAAAAAAATCTTTCCATGTTTCTTTTCTCCCTCTAAAATTCTTTTTTTATCCTTACGTAAAAACTTCAAAACGTATTCTTTTTTTAACAGAAATTGTTTTTCAAAGAATGTGTTCTAAATTTTTTATGCAGATAAAAATGGAATTTTAGGGGGAGAAAAGAAATGTGTGGGGTGGCAACAGAGAATTGTTTGGACAACATTGAGCCTTGTGGCTGGTCTTCTTAAGATGGACTATATCAGGCCCAAACCCAATGGTCCCTTACATGTGTGCATCCATGTTCATATAACCTTATTCAATTTTGTATTTTCATTACACGTAACACTCACAATAATATCTTAATTTATTTTTATTGACAATACAAATTTAAAATTTGTTACATTTAGTCTTCGAAGTCATGCAAGTTCTAAAATAAAAACCCTTAAACAAACTAAAATAAATATAATATAATTACATATACTAAAAATCATATTTATAACGCAAAAAGATTTAAAGAACTGTGTCAAAGAATAAAGTTACAAATACAATAGTTCAAATGAAAGATAAAATTAAAAGGAAAAAATTACACCAAAAAATATGACATTACCTCCATGCACCTCACTGGACTTCGCCTGAAGATCAGAGTTTCAAAGCCTCAAAGCACCATCATTAGCAAATTTAAATAACCTAAGGGAAAGGCTCTGTTTGGTAAGCATAAAAAGCTAGCTTATAGTTTATATAGCTTATAAAATAAAAGTCCTGTTTGATAACAACCTTTTTGTTACGAGCTTATAGCTTATTTTGACTAGCTTATAGCTTATTTTCAAACGCTATTTCAATTAGCTTATAACTTATAGTTTATTGTCTTTTCTTCCACTTTTACCCTTATTATTTTAACTAAAACTCAATTTTACTCATTAGTACTTATTTTGATTATTATTTTGGATTAATATAATTTAGTCAAAATTATTTTTTTGAACAAGAATAATTAACATTATTTTAATATTTATTATATTTTTATTGCAAAATTTATATAACACATGTGCTATATATATATGACGAGTAAACATCTCACAATTTTTTTGAACTAACTTTTCACTCTCAACTTTTACAAAATTGACTTTTTAACTTAGTTAATTTTAGGAGTTGTATATTTTATCGACTTGTTCACAAAATTGACTTTTTATTTGTAAAAGTAGTATATTTTTGCACCCACATATCTATACAAACCAGTTAATTTATTCTATTAATTTTTTTAAAAAAAAAAGTAATATCCAACTCAGATAATGTACAAAAAAAAAAAAAAACTCATATGCATTGTGAAATCTCGAATCAAATTAGTATAATATTATTATTATTATCTATTCATTGTATAGATTGCAATTAAGTTTTACAATAATATAATTTATATATACAATTAAATATATTTTACTGTAATGTTTACTTTTTTAATAAAAGGTAAAAATATTTAAAATCATGTTTTCAAATAAAAAATATTTTTTAATAATATCTTAAATATTAATTTATATATATATTATTATAAAGTGATAATGCCCTTTCGTGTAATTTTACATTATCAGCTAGTTAAACCGCTAATTTTACCAAACACTTCAATTAGCTTATCAACTATAAGCTATAAGCTATAAGCTACCTTATCAGCTAACAGCTGTTTTTACCAATCTTGCCACATTTGAAGCACATGTTGAGTCTCTCGTACTTACATTTCACAAAATGCCACTCATCACCTTGTTTCTTAACCTCTCACAATTTCCAATGGCTACTTAATGTTAATACATACCTTTGGTCACTATTATAAAAGCAAATTTGACTTTTTTGGTACATTAAAAAAGTGATGTATTTAGTTCAATGTACCAAAAAAGTCAAATTTGCTTATAATAGTGAACGGAGGGAATAATTGACGACCATTATCTCGCTACATGTTAATCTCGTTGTGAGAATCGTATTCAAAAATGTCGTTAGCGAAATTTCTCAAATGTTGTCCAACGATATTTGTCACAACTCCAGCTAGTATATCATAAACTTTGATCCAAAAGATAGCACGATATAAACATATTTGCGTCAAAATAACGTGGAATAAAACCGGCTCAAAAAGTGATTAAAAAAAAAAAAAAAACCGGCTCAAAAAGTAGTGCACATTATAGAAAACCAAGGATCATTAATCCAAGATTCTTCTGAAGACAATCAAACTAAAAATAACACACCACCCTCAAACTAGATTTTTTTAAGATTCGTATTTAGTTCATCCTTAGTCCTGAGAAAAACAAAATAACTTTTTTTTTTTTACCGAGAAAAATAAAAATAACTTTTAAAACTTATTTAATCACATGAATTTTGTGACATTGTTTGAAAAAAATTATAAAAAACAATTTATAACAATTTTCATAAGTTTTTTCAGCATATTTTCGTAAGTTTTTCAATATAACTTACGAAAATAGCTCATAATATATATAAAAATAATATATCTTTATTTTATCTTTTACTATAAAACAACTTATATATATATATAAGCAATTATCATGATTCATGATAAGTGTCTGTTCTATTAAACTGCAAAATAAATTTTTATCCAAATCCAAACATATCTTTATTATTCTTGAAAAAAAAAAAATTAGGACCGAACTAAAAGGTACTGTAGTAAAGTAGTGCGACCGAGCACAGTGAGAGTATATATAGCATAACTATAAGTCATTGCTTACGACTCTTTTCTTCACAATCTGTTTCTTCACATTTTCACTGAAACACAATTCCGGTCCAATACAATGGCGGAGCCACCGCGTCCGCCTCCTTCCCTCACTTCTCTATGCATCGATGATCTCACTCGACATCTTCTCTCCGGTACAATCCTATTGATTTTTGTTCTAGCTATTTTCTATTGATTTGATATTATTGTAAAGTTTATTAGATTTTTTTTAACCTAACTGTTTCAGGAGATGATTATGTTGTTCAAGATATATATGAGCTTCCGTCACATTTACTTGATGAATTAATCTCGCGTTTACCTCCTATTGCATTGTACAATTTCAATCTTCATATGTACGTTCATTTCTTATTCTATTTTTTCAACTTGATTATATCAGTTTCACTGAAGAAATCAAGAAAATTAATCTTTCTTGTTCTTTTTTAGATTTGAACTGTTGTGTGGAAATGATTACTTAAGAGTGAATCAACAATAGCTTAGTTATGAATTGTATGTTAATGTTAGTTAATGTTTGTGAATGGAATTACAGAAACTTTAAAGTGATCAATGATCATTAAAAATTGGAAGTTTTTTATCATATAATTTTAGTCCTTTGATTAATCAAGACTAATGTGATAGGATATTTTCAATTATAGGGATTTTTGGGAGTTTTGTTAATTTTATGCACCATATTTTGTCTTGCCGTAGAATTTTAGGGCTAAATATGTTGATTGGTGAATGTTGTTGTGTTTTGAGTACTAGCTGTTTTTTTGTTATGTGTTATACTATTTAGTGAGTGAATATGCAAATTGGTTATTGAAGTTGTAATCGTTGGTCAAAATTGTCCTTGATTTTTGAGAATTGGCAAATGAACATTATAAAATGTTAGTCAAAATAGTCACTCTATTAGCTTTTTATTCTTAAAGACTAATTTGCCGTTAATTAGTCCCTGCACAATTGCAACTATTCACAATTTTGTCTCTGAGTTGATATAAATTTCATTGGCAAATTATTCCCTAGTGAAGTGACAATGATTATATAGCCTAAAGCCCTAAACACATCGTAACGAGTTAGGATCCTCTCCATTACTATAGTTTTGGTGTATATGTCCAATTAATGTCACAAATTCTAAAAATGTGTGCATTTATATCCTTAATTTATTTCAAAACTATTGTAATAGACACCTTCATTTCTTTTGAGAAATGGAGAGGATCCCAACTCCATCGTAACAACCATAATGAAAAGACACACCAAACAACTACGTAAGCACATCCCAAAACACTTGTGTACATCTTAAATTTCAGTGCCTCAATAGTGATTATTGGAACAGGCCATTTCAGGATCTGAATAAGGAAGATTTTCCGCTTGATGACTCAACAAACAACAAGAGAAAACGTTCCAGGTTGAGGAAAATTTATTACTCATCTGGTTTGTGCAAATGCATTCTAGTGTTATCCTTGTTGGTTATGAATTAATGGACTCTTGTTTTTACAGTGCTTGGAATCTAAATACAGCCTGGCAGAAGTTGTTTACGTTGCGGTGGCCTAATATCATTAATCAGATCCAACCAACTGACTGGCAGCAAACATACTGGGAATCCCATTTGCAAAAGTATTTACACCATCAAGCATTATATTGTTTATCACTTGATATGAGTTTCATTAAAAATTTAATTTTTTCTATAATCATCTTGAAATAACAGTTGTCTGGATGAAGCAGCAGAGATAGCACTAATCACATCTTTTAAAGGAAGTATTGGTGACATACAGATTTCAGGTACTATCCTAAGTTGCTTTCTCGGTAATGGAATTTTCAATGCGAAGTTGCCTTTGATATGTCTATGTTAGTTGAGGAAATTTGACTCAATTAGGAATTGTTAGAGATGTGGGTTATGAGAAGGGTTGAGACTTGAGAAGAGGAGAGAATCCTGCCACTTAAGAGGCTTGTGGCCTGTGTGCATTTAGGAGGTTTGCAGACCCTCAAAGTTCTGTAGTTTTATAGTTCTGTAGTCAAGGGAATTTTCCCTATTTTCTTCTAATAAAACAGTAGTTCCTATCATTATCAGACTTATAGCTCCAGAAAGTATGCTCACTTTCTAAAGTGGTTATGGAATAATTCAATTTTGTTCCTCATACAAAAATGTTGCTACTTTTCTTTATGTTAAAGAAGAAATGTGATTGTAACATGTTGCTTTTCACTTTTAAGGATATAGATAGTTTTTGAGACTTTGACACGTTGAAAGCATTCCAAGATGCCTTTGGCTGATGACAAAGAATGAGGGAAGCAATATAGATGATTAAAAGTTGTTCAATTGATTGATTATCCTTTTGGAAAAACTATTGAAGTGCCATTTTATTCTTTAAGTATTTTCTGTGACTGTGATACCTCCCACATAAGTATAAAGCTTTTGATAAGAAAAAAACTAGTTGCAAAGAGTTTGCTTTGGCATCAATCACATTTACAGTATGTGAAACTTTGTGATGCACAACCCCTTCATCCTGTTTTATTTTGTCAATTGATAATTTATTGAATTTTCTTCACTTTTGTCATTTTCTTTTCAGACAGCATACTGTGCTATATTGGTTTTGTGGGACTTACAGAACAAAAATACAGTAAATATTCAAAACTCTCTTATCATTGCCTACAATTTGCCAGCCATGTGCGGTAAGATGTTGAATTGTTATCTTCTATTATAATTTCATGAAAACGATCAGTTTTGATTGCCTTTTTATATGATAAACTATGAAAACTTTAACATAGTATAAAAATAGTATCAGGTTTTCTTATATTCTAACAAGACCAAACCTAAATTCTAAGCTATATCATACAAATAAATAATGCATAGTGCTCAAGTGAATAATTTTAATCCAATAATTGGCAAAACTATTAAACCATAAGTCTCAAAAGAAAATCATAAGTCATAATCGAGTCTTGCTATCAATTTTTATAGAAGTTATTAAATAAAAATTGTTGTCTTCCAAAATCCAAACTAAATACATAATTTTTAGACATACTAAATAAAAAATAAAAATTGCCAAATTGTATCGAATTATGATCACTGCATTTTATCTTGATCAAGTTTTTGACTTCTTTTATCACTTTGTCTTTGATGCAGTTGTCTGAGACTGCAGAATGTTCTGTGCACTGCAGAAACTACTGTAAGTTGTGTGCTTTCTAGAACATCATGAAAACTCCACTTTATTTAGTATATATCTTTTTGGAATCATTTTCATCTTGTTAAATGTATCTGTAGTTTTCATAACCTTAAGGAAAACACTAACAGCTAGTTGTTATATTATATACATTAATTCACTGTCCATGATATCTGCTACTTTGAAAATTTTAGAGAGAGAGAGAGAGAGAACTGAACTGGGATTTTTGTATTCAGTTTTGAATATTCTCTTATGATTCAGATCAGAGAGAGATGCATTATTTATAAGGTGTTTAACCTGCACCCAGCTGGGACTAATCCTACACCCATCTGAACAAACTTGCTCAGCAAGTTAGACAGTTATAACTGTCCTAAAGATGATGTGGTACACCTCTAACAGGACTGAAGTCATGAGGTGGCACAATCTAACTAACTCATAAGCTGAGTATATAAACTGCTTTCATTTTAAGCAGTAAACCCAAGAGTTAAAAACTGATATATTCAGTGAGTTTTAAGGACAAAAGGCCAACACTCACAAATATTACACCCAAAGGAAATGCTAAAAATATTACTGAACTAAGAGAATTGCAGAGGCTTGCGCACCACAATCTGTACTACTAAAATATTCATTTTTTTTACTTTTCTTATTGCCATGTTCAAAATACCGCAATCAAGTTTTAGGGAAATGGTCTCCAAAATGTTGAGATCTAATGTTCACAACCAACTGGTATTCATGCATTTTGAAATGTCAATAAAATGAATGAGGGCAGAGGGGAATTTTCCCTTGAATCTATCTCAATTTTCACAAGTTGTTATATTTATAGCACAGGTTAAGACATTCTTTATATGATGTTTTCATAAACTTCAACTTTTAATGCTTTAAAACCATGTACCTTGTATACCATCATATACCCCTGATTCTGACTTGCAGCGTTTGTTGAGGGAATGCAAGCTGCAGAGTCTGGTGCTAAGATGTATCCGATCTAAGGAACAGGTGAGCTTCCTTTCTCCTATAGATATGTGTAATATGAACTAAAACAAGCTATGCATAATAATAAATTAGAGTTCGCTAACAACTGTTTTTGGCGCGGGCATGAGGCCCAAGATTAATAAAATGTACAGACAAGATTGAAAAATATTTATTAATTATTAATAACACACACACACACACATTAGGCTTAACCTACTCAATCCCTAAGATATGGGAATATGATCGATTAAAAAGGGGATAGCAATAGTATATTTCAACAAATACTGCAATTTCTCAAAACTCCCCCTCAAGGTGGAGCATATACATCATATGCATCCTGCTCTTCACATATGTAAGTAATCTGAGGACCCCGTAGAGACTTAGTAAATATATCAGCAAGTTGATCCTTAGAATCGACAAAGGAAATTCTGATGACTCTATAGAGAGAATAATTTCTCTAATGAAATGACAATCGACTTTTGTATGCTTTGTCCTCTCGAGAAAAATTGGATTGGAGGAGAGATGCAAAGCTGACTGGTTATCACGCACAAGTTCCATAGGACCAACCTCACAGAACTGTAGTTTCTGTAATAAATGTTTCATCCATAAAAGTTCATATGTGGCATGAGCCATACTCTGATGCCTGGCTTCTGTACTCGACCGAGCAACGATATTATGCTTTTTGCTTTCCCGTGAATTTATATTTCCATCTATGAATATGCGGAAACCAGAAGTAGACGTCCTATCACTTGCATCTTCTGCCCCAGCAGCATCATAATATCCGATGATGTTAGTGTTTCCCTTATTTGTGAGAACAAGCTCCTTTCCAAGAGAACTTTTCATATACTTAGGAATTCGAGCACCAATATTCCAATGACTATAACAAGAAGAGTTATGGAACTGACTCACTCTGCTGACAAGAGAAAATATGTTTAGTCTGATTATGGTAAGATAAATTTAATTTTCCTACTAGTCTCGTGTCTGCCTGGATCAGACAGGGCTCCCCTTAATCAGGAAGAAGCATTACATTAGGATCCATAGGAGTGTTGACTGATTTACGAAATTACGATCTATAAGGCCCATCTCCACCAAAATATCAAAAATTCCCTAAGAAATAACAATACCCGACTTCAATTGAGCTACCTCAATCCCAAGAAAGTAACGTAGAGGACCCAAGTCCTTAGTCTGAAACTTTTGAAACAAGTGTTGTTTCAATGCCTTGATACCCTAATAATCATCACAAGTAATCACAATGTCATCAACATCAACCACAAGGTATATATATTTATTTGATGATGAGTATTAAAAAAAAAAAGAGTGATCTAACTCTCAACATATCATCCCATTTCAGCAAAGAGGAGTGTTTGAGTTTCACTTTCACACCCTTGTGAAGCACCTTCTGGATTGGTGTGTAGATCGGTTTCCTTTGCAAATATGATTTATACTATATCAAAATTGTTTCGAAGTGTAAACTACCTCTTTATGACCTTGATGGTTTCATATTCACAGGTTGATGGATTATGCAAACTTATCACTCAACATAGCAGAACATTAACGTCGCTGGAGTTTATTCACTGCACAGTCTACGTAGATTTTATTAATGCAATACTTGATTCTGTTGGCATAAAGGGCGTACCAAAACATGGGATCCAACACCTCTCAATCGTCTCCTCAAGTTTTGGAAAATGCACCGTTTCTTTACCTAGTGGTCTTGAATCATTTTTGTCTTCAGCAAGGTAGATGAGTGTAAATATGTTTATTAGCAAACTTATTAACACTTGTGTACTTTTTCCGAAAGAGCTATTCAGACTTGTATTATTTTCTTGAAGTTTGATATGTTCTGAGTGATCAGAAATACTTCAAGACTTGGTGCGATGGTATTAATATACATGAACAATGGCTGATGCATTTGCTATTTCTCAGGGAATCCAGTGTACAGTTGTTTCTCCCGTATTTTGTTTTATTTGGCTAGCTATGAGTGGTGGAGTGGAGTAGGGTGGTTATGTTTATATATATAGCGTCTATTTGAATGTAATAGTATAATGATGATATGATGAAATCAATTTCAGACGTTGAAGAAATTGACTAACTTGGGAAGCATTCATCTTTATGATAATATATTAGATCTAGTACTCAAGTTAATCTCCCACTCTGTTCCTCACTTGGCAATAGTTTTAGATCTAGTACTATTTAAATCATTTGCAATTGTTTCCTTAATTAATTATGCTTTTTTTTTTGTGTTTCACTTGGACGTATGTATAGATCATAACTTTTCTGTCTGTTAAGTATTTACCTTGTTTCATGCTGCTGCTAGGTCCCTGTGCTCATTAAAACTATTTGACAATCGCCTTGGACGTAATTTTGCAAAAGCTCTTTTTGTGACTCTTCTCGAAGCTTCTTCTGGCATATCTGTCCTTGACCTTTCTGAGAATGAAGTGAGTTTATCATCTACATAATCTTCTTTTTGTATTCTGACTTATTATTGTAGGCTAACATAAATTTCATACATGCAATTCAAGATAGCGGGATGTCTTTCGTACTTTAACAGGAGACTATCTTGTGGTTCATACCTGTCAGTTGGAATTGGAAAGTCCTTGCAACTGTTGCGTGTACTCAACCTGAGGTAGCACCATACTAATTGTGTTTTCTGTATGTACAAGAATCTTTGATAATCGACTTTAGTTGGCCGTGATGGACAATTTACATGTACACAAAATACGAGAGTTCACATTTGCTTTTGGTACATCGTACATGTTGGTGCATGGTGTCTTGATTAGTAGGGGTGTTCGCAGTTTAATTTGAATTGGTTTTGAGGTAAATAATCATATGATCCAAAGATTAAAGTAGTATGCGGATCGGTTTAGATTGTTTCATCAAAATAATCCAATTCGATCAAGTTCAGTTTTTTTTTTTTTTTTTTTTTTTTTTTTTTTGTCGGTTTATTCGGTTTTTACCAATATGCATAATGACATATTTATGTAATGTCAAATAGTTTATTATAAGTTAAATTATGTTTATTTATAACATGAAATTGTAATACAAATAGATTTCAGTGAACTAATAAGTATTATAAAAAACAATTAGATAATAAATTAAAACATCTCATACTAATAATAAAATTTATGTATACGGTTGGGTCCAGTTTTAAAAAAGAATATGAAAACCGATCCAATCCAAATTGAATGGCTTAGACAGAAGGGGATCCAAATATTTCGATAAAATTTGGTTTTGTGAATCACCTTAGTCTCTATTCCCAATTCCCATCTTCTTATGAGTTAGCTTTAATATGAACTGCTGTAAGACATTGTTGATAAGTTTTTCATTTCAGACAGTATTGTATAAACAGGATTTTTAATCTGGTTTTGGTCACATAGGGGGAACAATTTACGGAAAGATGACGCAGAAAATCTTGGATATGCTCTTGCGTACATGCCTAACTTGGAGGACCTAGATATAAGTGACAATTCAATTGGGGATGATGGAATCAGGTCAATTTTATTCCCATTTTGTAGGTATATTTAGATGATATGAAATCGGAGTTGAGTGTCTAATTGTCTACCGTCAAACTTACAGGCATTTAACCCCATATTTTGCTGGAACATCTCAAACGTGCTCCCGCTTGGCTTGTTTGAATTTAGAGTCTTGTCACCTGTCCGCTGAAGGAGTTAATCATCTTCTTCCTACACTCAATGGACCATTGAAGTCTCTTTCCATTGCTGAAAATTACCTTGGGAGGTTTGTGTAGGGGTAGTATTCATCTTGCAGTTCATCTCTCCACCTTAAATTTGATTGATTTTTCATATGCAGCAAAGTAGCAGGAGCTTTGGGAAGATTTTTGAGCACACCTATCGAAGTAGTTGATGTTTCAGGCATTGATTTGCGTCCATCTGGTTTTCAAGAGCTTCACAATACTATACAAGAGCTTCAAAATATGCTGCTGATAAAGGAGGATCTTAAGTTGGTGAAAATTAATATAAGGTTAGGATTAATACTTAATATTCTGCTATTGCCTGTTTAATGTTGTAAAACTTGATGACATTTTTTTTTTCTTTGTTGGCAGCAAAAACCGTGGTGGGATTGAAACTGCCAGGTTTTTGTCAAAACTATTGTCAGACGCTCCACAACTAGTTGATGTGAATGCAGCAAGTAATTGTATGCCTATTGAATCACTGCCCATCATCTCCTCTGCATTAAAAAGTGCAAAAGGTATTTATGTTGTTCCGGTCTCTTATATTGGTGATCTCAGATGCTAGCAGGTTAATTTTGTGATTATTAAATTGATTAGTTGCTAAAATATACCCACTAAACTCCTATCTGTGGTTGTCTTGTTGCACTGTCACAACTGTTGCATTGCAGCTGCGTAAATAGCAGCCAATTGCACGCTCTAGAGACGCATTCTGGATAGCATTTGAAAACCCAAAAACACCCTTAAAATTTAGGGTTAATAAGTATGATCTATGGAGATGCCAGCTTGCCAATATTATCATATTATAGCCACAGTAAACAATAAATTTCAGCAAGAAGAATACTCCGGTTCAACCTTATTTTTTTTACTAGAATTGAGAGTGGATTATCTTCTAGCACAGTAGTTGTAGAGCCTATGTAAATCTAGTTTTGCTAAAACATATTTCGAAGTTTCAATAATTTATGTTTCAAATCTTTGACAGCTTTCGATTTAACTGTCAATGTTGTCATGCTTCAGGTAATATTCAGCGTTTGGACTTGACGGGGCATCAATGGGACTATAAGCCAGAGCATGCTTCACTACACACTGAATTTGTACATAATGGAAAACCTATATTGATTCTTCCACCGTCATCAGTCATTGCTGCTCCTCTAGACCATGATCCTTAGAAAACAAATTTTGTTTGAGAACTATGGATTTTCATATATACAAACTGATACAAATTAAAACTGCAAGCTGCTCTTAGAAAAATTAAAAACTTCACAAAATTGAATATTATCAGATATTATTGTACGTCTTTTTTGTGAGCGCCGCTCATATATTACTTTTTCAAAATTGAACCAGAACACATAAATAAATAAACTAATTTGAAGAAAGTTGCACACAATGTAGGTCTTGTTGCTTTACATTCTGCATGAACTAAAGTGAATCCGTTTGTTTTTTCACACATGCTTGCAACTTGAAAGCATGTGTGAGCTCTTAGATGCTGAATATGTCATGCATATTTAGAAACCATTGTGGAATTTTTTGTATGTTTAACAAAATAAATACTTTGAATTCCAAGTGTCATAAAAATTATTTTGCTACCGTGATTTTATCAAATTGAATGTGATCCCAATTTCCTGTTTATTTCTGCGATTTTGCACCACTATACTCATGTTATCATTGAAGCTACATATTTGTAGTGTTAGATTGAACGCATGCTAAATGTGAAAACAAACACATACTGAATATACACTACTTCTTTCAAAGCATTTTTTTTTTAATTAAAGTAAACATGTCAGAGTATTGGTTTTTCTATTTTAAGAAAAAGGTAGTTCTTTTGCTTTTTTGTGATCTGAACATTCATTCACGGGGTTCCACCTCATATTGATTTCATAATGAGCATCTCAATTATTAACTTAGCTTATTTTAAAGCTCTATCTTTGCTACATTAATTTTAAGAACTTTAATTATTTTAATCTCTGTTTGACCCTTAAAATGCAAATGTATAAGGAAGTGTCTCATGTAAGTGGTTCTTAAGTTTAAAGTTCCAAATTCCAATATGTACCCCCTAATTGGAGATGCTGCGTTTTCTGTCATGCACCATCACAGCGTGCAACAATACAGTAACTATCTATATTCATATGATTATATGATGAAAGATGAAAAAGACATTCCACCCATGAGACATTGGAACAGAGTAGGGCCATCTTATAGAGGAATTCCTGTAGAATAGAGCTGCATTATTTTTATTTTATTTTTGATAAACTATATAGAGCTGCATTATTTAGTAGTACCAATGTTTTGTCCCTTTCTTTTAAGGTGTAATAGTTTTGTCCCTATTACAACAAACTAATTATGTTCATCATTTTGGTATTTCATTATAAACATTTTTTGTTTAATCTAATTAAATTGAGCCAGGTACACAAGCATGCATGGTTAGTATGATACACTGAGGTATTTGTTTTTTTTATGGTAAAAAAATGTACAAGTGTAATTTACTAATTTTACTCCCACTCAAAGCAAGTTATAAAAATCTAACTAGTCTCATTGATTCAATCAGTTGTATACCAAGAATCATCTATGTTAGGACTTGTGGTTTTGTATTGTGTCGTGTGAGTTAGTCTAGTTGTATATATAGGAGCTGTGTTTAGCTAAGAGAGCCTTGTATGGCCAAGCGAGTGTGCCCGCGTTTGGTGGCTAAGCGAGCTTACTAGCTTGTGTTTGTTTGCTTTCTTGCTTGTACTCTAAGGCCTTTCCCATGTTAATGAGAAGCTAAAAGTTCCATTTGCCTAACAATCTAGACCACCCCTAATAATCTAGACCACCAATCTCAACTGTTTAACCAATTTTTACTTTTTTGTGTTATTTACCATCTAGTTCAATTGTTGTTGAAAAGATTTAATCATCATTCAAAGGTTTCACTAGTTTGATGTTTCTTGTGCAATTTTAAAACACTATTTGAAGCATAAGGGTTTCTTTTCTTGGGCGTAACTTTATAGGGGTTTTTACTTGAGGAATTGGTTTTCAATAGTAGACTAATTTATATTTGCTATAAGCTACTTCAATTCATTGGCTTTATTAAAACCAAACATCAAACAATATTATATTATTATATATAAAACCTAACTACTAACGTGTTGAAACAAAAGTAGAAATGGACAAGTTTTTTTTAAAAAATATTATTTTTAAAAATTTTGAACTATGTCCAAATTGGGTTGTTGATTAGGCTTTGTCACGAGGTTAACCTTTTTTGCTCTAGTTTCTATCAACTTATCTCAAAGCTTATCGCTTCTCAAAATTCATTTAACAAACCTAATATATAATTAATAATGCTCTTGAAAGACATGTGAACAAACAACTTTTTAGGTTTTTTGTCCGGTGGAAGTGAAACTTGTTATATGTTTTAATGTGTGGATTCTTAACCATCATTATATTACGTGATGAGATGGGACCGTCTTGTGATGTCTAATTTGCACGCTGCCATAAGACAAAATGGAGTGAAACTTTCACCATCTTTTATTTAGTGTTTGTTTACATGCTGAAAAGATGGTTCGTTAATTTAATGTTAGGTTTTGTTAAATCTAATGTTTGGTTTTGCAACAATAAATTGCTTCCAATTGAAGATACTTATTGCTATTAATCCTCTAGTTTGTGAGGCAATATGGTTGCGTAAAAAAAAAAAAAGGAAATATGGTTCAATAATTTAGAATTCGGCTATAAAGTAAGTAAACTCTGACCAATAATTATTCTCATTAGAAATTGAATTCGGGTCTCCTAAATAATTCGTCCTAGGGAAAGCTCAATAATCATTTGATGTCAATATTTTGGTTTGCTTTCAATCGAAGATAATATTACGTACATTTATTCGACGGAGATATAAGCATGCAATTGTTATTTTGAAAAATTGAATTTCTTAAAATTAAATTATCAGTAGAGAAAGAAATCTAACATCATTAATTCAATCATGTTTTTTCTTAACCTTTCAAAGTTGTAATAATTATGATTCATATAGACTTAACCGAGTTGGTAGGAATATAACATTTTATATGTAGGAGTCGGAGTTTAAAGTATATCAAAGCATAAAATATATATTTTGTTTTAGAAAAAATGAAGATAGTTATGAATTTCAATTTAATGCCTCCAACAATGTGTGTAACATTGAGAAAATCTTACATGGACATAAGCATGCATTTAAGCACAAAATTTAGACACACAAAAAAAAAAATTAAAAGAAAATAAATTTTTCACATTAATATATATCACTTAATTTTTTTTTACTTATTGTAACTATGCTTAAGAAATAACTATTTGAAATTGTGCCTATATATAAGTATTTTTCGTGTAACACTAGGAAAGTTGGATGGTCACAAAGCAAAGCACATTATTTATGTGTGCACGTGCACGTAGTTGAAATAGTAATGTCATAAAAATAATTAAATAATGTATTTTTTTTGGTATGTATGTTCAAATAATGTATCAAAATGGTTGTAGTCGTCTAGGTATTTTCCGTGTAACATTTCGATGCTTAATTTAATCTTGCTCCAATATATAAGTTATTCGATCAAGAAAATTTACACTTCATCGATCTAGATAATTAACGTCAACATTATTCAAATTGAATTGAAAGGTTAGCTCCATTAACAATAGTTAATCGAACAACATTTGTGTGTATTAAGGAGGGAGTGGTACATGCGACACTTTGACGCTTAAATAAGTGAAGTAGAAGTGGGACGTATGTGAAATCTAAAGTGTACGTGTATCTCTTAATCACTCTTGAGAGATATTTATAGTGAGATTGACGAGCCTTCGAGGGACCAAGCTTTTATGGCGCAGATGTAGTTGACAGTAACAATGGTCTTGATGTTTGGCTCTGCCTTTGTCTTGGTTGATGCAATGTCCCTTCAAATTGTTGTTGACTTATAGAGGAAGTCCGACCCTTAGAATGAGTTATACACTACTAAGTCGGTTTGATTTGCAAGAGATAATTATTAGACAAAATAAATCAAGATAAACTTCTAAAATGCTGAACAACTTTTTATCTTATATTATGTTTGATGGACAAAAAATTATTTTGATATTTTAGACAATTTTTACTTATAATAAAATATTATTGTTGGTTTAATGAGGAACAACAATCTCAATTTTTGTTTAACATTATGCCTGAATCATCCTATTACCAGAAACAATTTAAAATGACTGTACTACAACCAAAATTATCATACTCAATTCATTATTTTTTTAATGGAAAATGTTAAATAGTGCTCCGGGCACTCTTTAAGTCCTTAAATATTAAGTTTTTTATATAATTTTTATAGAATTGTGTAAAGTCAACGCATTGGAAATCGAAATGGTTCACTTTTTGAATAAATTATTTCTTAAAATTAAATGCTTAAAGAGTGTCCCGGGAATATTGTTTAGCAAAACCCTTTTTTAATAAGTCACGCACATTTATTTATATAGAGTTGCCACTACAACAAACCTTGTATCTTATCCAGATACCATTAAGATTGCAACCATTTGAGGTTGAAATATCCTATCCATATTTAGACATGGTACATTTGAGGAAATACTTCTCGTCTTACATGTGCAAAACGTTTTCTAAAATCATGTAGAACAAAATACATAAAAATATAAATCAAATTATTTATCTCAAGTGGTTAAAGAGTTTCGCCAAATGACGGATTTCAGAAGAATTTATTAGTCATATTTACATTGTGGCCGAACTCTAGACTATAATTACCCTCTTCCCATAGGAATTAGAGGATTAGAAAAATATACATAAAAATATAAGTGTATAAATTAAAACCAACGACAGAGAAAGTCTTATTAACTTATTATTTCATTGTTTTTTTGTTTACAATCATTATTTCATTGATTTTTTTATTAACAATCATAAAAAAGTTATCATATTTCTAAAGGAAAAAATATCATCGTATTTTTATTTAATTATTTGTTTTTGAAAATTTACACTATAGGTCTATTTTTTTTTTTGAATCAAACAAACTTACTGCATTTCATTAAATACTAAATGTTCAATACATAAGGCAATATTCTCAAATCTATGGAAGGTAGACCAAGAATTGGCCGCCCTAGCAAAAGTATGAGCAACCGAATTCGCTTGCCTCCTAACAAATTTAACCTCAAAGTTTAGAAAAAATGACATAAAACTAAGAATATCATTAACAATTGAAAGAAACTCAGAATTGTCTCTACGCTTCATATGAATGACCTCTATCAATACTTTCGAATCACTTTCAAATTGAACTCGATCCGGTCATCTATGTCTTGCTTCTTCCATTTATTTGTATTAGTAAAATAAAAAGTTTACTTGTACGTTTTTCTTTGTTAGGATACTTTTATTTTACAATATATCTCTACGATACACCGAAAACAAAGGAAAATATCATTTCTTTGTACTAAATAGTGTGGAAGAAGTACAATATAATTTTATGCTTTCTTCAAAAAAATTTAAAAAATTTATGCTATTTTTTTATAAATAAATTAAAAATAATAATTGGAACTAAACATAAAGACATTCTTTTAAGCCACTGTATTTGATCTAGTAGTGAGGAATTTGAGTAATATGTTAGAGATTTTGGTTTAATTTTTAATTGACCCCCTTGTGTTTGCCCTTGTGTCTGACCTCCTTGTGTTCTAGATTTTAGAGAAAAAATTTGTCAGGGAAGAACAATTTATTCTCACTATAATAAAAACTAGCGGGCCAGGCAGACACGTTTCTCTGTGTCTAACTTACGCGCCTAAAAAGATAGATAGTTACTGGGGAATGTAAATTGTGCGGTTACTATTGTGTTATTTTAAGTATAAGTTAAGGGCGATTTTGGAAACTCATGTATCCTCTTTCTCTATTAGTGAAGGGTAATATTGTCATTATGAAAAAGCCACCCCAAACTCATCTATCTTCTTTATATATAGTATAGATAACGGATAACCGACAACTAAAAAGTTATAGTTTATAGTTTTTTTACGATAAGTTATAGTTTATAATTTATAGTCCATGATTTGTCAATTTTTTTTATAGTTGATGATTATAATAAGACAAATGTTAACGAGTGTTTTCAGATACTTTTTAAGAAATATGTAAAGTCAACATATTGAAAATAGTAGTGTTTAATTTTTTGAATAATTTTATTTTTTAATTGAATGCTTAAAAAGTGTCCCGAGACACTCGTTAGAAAGACCCTTATAGTAATAAATAACCTAAATTAAGTGTTTAGTAAAATTAGTAGTTTAACTCAGTTGATAAAAATATTTCATATTATATGTAGAGGTTGAAATTCGAACACTAGACATTTCATCCGGGTAAAAAATTTATAACCATTAGCTAATTGACAAAAAAAAAAAACAAATAGATAAAGTGGATATTTTATTTTTGAAAAATGCTAACGAGTGTCCCGTGACACTCTTTAAGCATTTTATTTAAAGAAATTATTTATCAAAAAAAATTAAATATTTTAATTTTCAATGCATTGTCTCCACATATATTCATAAAAAATTCATAAAAACATTTAATTTAAACTTTAAAATGCCTAACAAGCCCTATTATTTTTTGTAAAAAATAAAAAATGAGGCGGGTATTTTCAAAAAAATCCATTTCCAATATTTTTGACAATTTTGTTACCAACACAATAAACAACGTAAAAGCAAACCGCAACGTAAACAACAGTGGTATAAAGCGTAAATTTGAAGTACAAGTATGGTTAATTTTTCAACAACCACAAACCATTACACTCTTCATTTTTCTTTTCATTTTTCTTTTCAATTTTCTTTCAATTTCATTCCTTCATCATCTTCTTTCCCGTTATCTCTCTCTCTCTTGAATAGAATTTGACGGCTCCGCTAAATTAAGCGGTAAATAATCACTTTCACTATATATTTTCCCGTTTTTTCTCAAACGCGCTTCTAAATTAAGTCCTTCTCTTCAACCGCAACCGTAACAACTAGATCTGAAGCAGATCCAAATGGAGGAAGCATTGGAACTTGCACGCGCTAAAGATACAAAGGAAAGGATGGCTGGTGTAGAACGTCTCTACCAAATTCTAGAAGCTTCTAGAAAGAGTCTTACATCTTCTGAAGTTACCTCGCTCGTTGACTCTTGCATCGATCTCTTGAAGGATAACAATTTCCGTGTTTCTCAGGGCGCACTTCAATCTCTTGCTTCCGCCGCTGTTCTCTCCGGTGAACACTTTAAGCTTCATTATAACGCTCTTCTTCCTGCCGTTGTTGACCGTCTCGGTGATGGTAAACAGCCTGTTCGTGACGCCGCACGACGACTCCTTCTCACACTCATGGAGGTTTCACTTTCACTTTCACTTTCAGTCTCATTTTGACTTTAATTTTAATCGAATTTCAAGTTTAATCGAGTTTGAAGTTGAATCGATTTTCAATTTTAATCGATTTTCACATTTGAGTGGTAATTAGCGATGGAAAGTTGTTGTGAATAGTTTTGAGTGTATCGAAAGATTCTACTGCATTAAAGTTTGTTAGATATTTTGCATGAAGGTTTTATGTTTAGATTTATTGGTTATTATTAGTTTTGCTTTGTTTAATTAGCATATTAAGGTCTTTAATTATAGTTGAGGCTTTTTAGGATCAGTTTGAGGTTTGTTTTATGAATAAAAGGTTCTATTGGAATGCCACATTATCATAGCTTCATCATCATCATCAAGGATGTTAGTAGGTTTGATGAATTAATCATTTTTCTCTAATTATTAGGTTTTATAAGTTTATCATGACTTATTTATTAGGTGTTATGTTTTAAATTGTTGTATGTATTTCTAACTTTAATAAAATAATTAATATTGAACCGTTGAAGTTTTTTGTTATAAAATATTTGTTTAATGGACATGCTACGTTAGTGTAAAATATTTTTACACGAACATCCAATAGGAATTGAGTATTCCTCTGCATCATACCATAAAAGTAGGATATAGTGGGGTGATTTGGCGGAATAAATGGTTGGTATTGGATGACTGTGTAAAAATATAATACACAGTCGGTGCATGTCCCATTTTCTTATAAAATATTATTATTATTATTATTGTTATTATGTTTTACTCCAGATGATCATTAAGAAAAACATAACTAAATGTCTACAAGTTGTTTTTGCAGAAAAAAGTACATGCGGGATTTCATTTTCTGATAGTCTTTGTAACTATAATAGTGTATATCTTATACCTGTTTGCTAATGAAATCTATAGCTATGCAGTCTTATTAACACAAAAATTGTAGTTACAGAGTGACTTTTTCGAGCAAATCATCGTTTCTATAATAGCCTATGATTAACAAGTTAAGCTGGAAGGTAGAATTGCTATGTCTTATAGATTCATGTGGTTTATATTGCATATTGTAGATAATGTCATAAGCTTGTAATTTATCACCAAGTGAATGGAGATTCGCATGGCTAATTTGTCAAAGATAGATTTATTTATCTATCTGTATGACCTTATTGTAGGTTGAGTATTTGTGTATGACCATAATGTTTCATGTGTATTCTCGAGTTTACGTTCTGTTCTGCTTGCATTTTGAAATTGATTTTTTGTACCTTTGTTTTGTCATTCATTTTGAAATATATTATTATTATTTGCAGGTTTCTTCTCCTACAATAATTGTTGAAAGAGCAGGATCCTCAGCTTGGGCGCACAAAAGCTGGAGAGTCAGAGAGGAGTTTACCCGAACTGTAACATCTGCAATTAATCTATTTTCAGCTACCGAACTTCCACTTCAACGGGCTATCCTTCCTCCTGTATTGACTTTTACAAATAAGCAGCACCTTTCTTCATACAGTTAAATAGTTTTAGGATCTGATACTAACTCCTTCCAATGCACAATCAATTGTCAGGTTTTGCAGTTGCTGAATGACCCAAATCTTGCTGTTAGGGAAGCGGCTATTTTGTGCGTTGAGGTAAGTATGGATTATTTTGTAGGTATATTTTATCTAAACGATTAGTTTAAAATGCCATTGAGTTTATGCTAGTTACGAAAAAAGAGTTATGCCATATCCATATCAAATCAATAGTTAGTTTTAGTTTAAAAAATAAAGGGTTAAATATGTTCTTAGTCTCTATAAATATGCGACCTTCAAGTTTAGTCCCTACATAATAAAAATAGTAATTTTAGTCCCTACAAAAATGGCTGTTAGTATAATTGGTCCCTGCTGTCAAATAGATGCTTAGTATGCTAACAGAATCATGACTGAGCATGCCACATCAATTAAAATATGCACATGGCATTTTTTTAACTCATTTTTTTTGTTTATTTGATTTACAAAATAATAATTATTTTAAAAAAACATTTAAACAATATTAAAAGCAGTAAATACACAAAATCAACACATTAAATCCTTAATTCCCAACTTCAACTTCATTCAAACTCAGATTTGTTTCATCTGCAAATGCCATTGTAAGATTCAACCACCAACACATTCGATTTAGCAGCTCAAATTCGTCCATCACCTGCAAACGCAATCACAAACCCATATTTGCTTCACCCCATTCATTTTCACGATGCGCAGTGATGGAGGAGAAAAACGAGAGAGCCACTGGAAGCTATGGTTTTCAGTATATTTGCCAACAAATGAGTAGAAGCTCAATTCCAGAGATGTGGCAGATGAAAAACGTTGATGAAGTTGTACGGCCACCATAAAGGTAGACAGGAAAGTAGTAGAAACAGCGATAGAGCCTTCACCTCAAACGTAAATGTTCTCTTGCATCTTCTAACCCTTCTGCATTTTGTTTGAAGACGGCACATAAGATCAAACACATACATACAGGATAGATGAAATTGTTTCTCTTAGTTGAAATTGGGTCTTTTAGTATCACTGTATCAGAGAATCATGCAAGTGGAAGTCGAAATACACTACTGGGTTTGAGATGGTGACGGCTAAAACACGTGAGAAGAAGGTGATGAGGCCGCTGGAATTTAATTGATTAGGGTATTTTTTAAAAAAAAAATTAAGTTTTTAATGTGGAAACTACAAGTTTTGAATAAATTATATTTAATTAGTTATTAATATTATTATAAAATTATGACTCACTTGACATGTGGATGCCACATCAATTAAAATAGCCATGTGACTTGTCCAGGCATGATTGTGATTTGTTAGTCAGCCATCATTTGGCGTCAGGGACCAAAGTTGGCAACAACCATTTTTGTATGGATTAAAATTACTATTAATATTATGTAGGAACTAAACTTGAAAAGTCACATATTTATAAGGATTAAAAACATATTTCACCCAAAAATAAACCAATGCCATAGATATTGAAGAATAAAATGAGTATAATGGGGGACTTGGTTGGATCGTAGAACTATGCTAACTTATGATGTTTTGTTATACTATAATTGCAACTAATTTTATATATAATTTATGTTATTTTTAAGGCCTGTTGCTTGTGAAGCTTTGATTTTGATATTGCTCTGGTGCTGATTTATTTTTTGAAAGTTTGAACTTATATTCATTAAATGGAACATCTCTGCTTGTTTAGCTTTTTCCTATAAATAAATATCTGGATTACATTTATCTTATTTTATTGAACACTTTGGTAATTGATATCATGATGCAATAAACATAGGTTGATTTATTGATATGTTCATCATACTCATACACCTGAGGCTAGCAATTGTGGATATTTACACTACAGTGAATGTTATTGTTAGTGCATTTCTTTAACATTCTCTTTTACAGGAAATGTATACACAAGCTGGACCTCAATTTCGTGATGAACTTCACCGCTACAATCTTCCTTCATCTTTGGTATATGTCAAATAAGAATTGATTTCCTGATTGCTTTGTTACAATTATCTACCAACACACATACATTTAAACTAATGAATTCTGGTTGTTGTACATTCTAATGCCAGCTAATTAAATGTGAGTTTATTAATTATTTTTCATTGCATCATGATGGTTTCAGGTGAAAGATATTAATGCCAGGTTAGAGAGTATTCAACCAAAAGTTCGCTCTTCAGATGGTATTTCAAGTGGTTATATTACTGGGGAAATTAACCCTAAACCCAAGAGAAATAGTCCAAAGGCCAAAAGTTCTTCAAGGGAGGCCTCTCTTTTTGGAGGTTAGATATTTGCAATTCTTGGATTGGATCACAGACATTTCTGTATTAATTTAGCATCGATGCAATTTTATACATGCATCATGGATTTATCTTGTGCATAATTTCCCTCTTTTACAGGTTCTTTAATTGTATATTTGCCTTTAATGAAAAATTGTTCATTTGAGGTAGCTGCATGATAGTGAGATTACTGGGGCATACTTTCAAATTTTTATAATTCAGTGCTTGTGGAGAGTTGGTGTGTTTTTTTATGATCCCATTTTTGGGCTTGTATGTAGTAGTTATTCTCCTTTTATCTTACCATGAAGCTTTCATATCTTAATGTTAGGGCTTTTACTTTTTGATGATAAGGGATGCTATTTCAATTGGCACTAGCTGTGTTGATTTTGTTTTTGTTTTTGTTTTTTTTTGTCGCGTCAATCTGTTTTTGGAACTTTGGGATGTTGTAGCTAACATGCATCCTTGGGTAACTCCACAAGTCAGCCTACATGATAATTGGGATTCTACCTTAAGCTTTAATTACTTTTTGCCTTGGGATCTGCCGACATTTAGTTGTCGATTGGTGATTATTTTTTCTGCATTTCAATGAAAAGAATTACATGAGATGTAAGTGCAGAATAAAAACTGATTATTTTAGTGGTGGAACTTGGAAAGAAATGATTGATAGGGGAATGATATGATTCAAATTTCAAAAGAGACAAGCAACATTCCTAGTTGTAAATTTCAAACAATATTTCTACGTTGCATGTTAAATTCTTTGCACAGTCAGAAAGTATATGATTTTGACACTTATTCTTCCATTCTTAGGTAGAATGTTGACACTTCACTTAATGAACTGCTAGTATTTAAATGTTCATTTTGTTTATTAAATCATGAGCAGCAGAAGGTGATGTTACGGAGAAACCCATAGACCCTGTCAAGGTGTACTCAGATAAGGAGTTAGTCAGGGAAATCGAGAAGATTGCATCCATCCTTGTGCCTGAAAAAGACTGGTCTGTTCGTATTGCTGCTATGCAGAGAATCGAGGGTCTTGTTCTAGGAGGTTGGTGTTTCAAAATTCCTTTTCAGGATTGTGTACTGATCTTCATATGCTTATAATACAATATTAAGAACTTGTACCCGTTTTGAATCTCTTAAGAGGGATAACAGTTGCTGCTGTATAATATATTTTACTTGAAGGATATTTATGGCGATGTTTTATGAATTTGGTTTTGGGTTTTTATGGTGATGTTGATTCAACACACCTTCATCAACGGAATTATGTCATAAACAGTTATGGCAAGATATATTTGTTCAACAAATAAATGATAGATCCGTCAAAAAAAAAAACAAATAAATGATAGAAAGGAAAATTAAATGCAACTAGGGGCTTGTTTGAATTGACTTATTTAAGCCTATCTACCAGCATACACACTTATTAGACTGTTTGAGAGAGCTTATGGAAACAACTGATGACATGTCCGTAATATTTTTCATCTTATTTCCACAAGCTCTCTAAGATAGCTTATGAAAACAAGTTATAGCTTTTATGAAAAAATTTGACTATTTTTTATCTTTTGTTATAAAAATATCTTATACATCAACATTTATATGATAAGCGCTTATGCTAGAAGGGCTTAATTAAGTTGTTTATCCAAAAAGGGTCTAGGACCAAAACTACAGCTGTTGAGGGATTAGAGTCAATTTTTATTTTTTTTCCATTTAAAGAGGAGGGTATTAGGATCCTAATCCTACAAAACAAGGGGACGGGTGATTGTTTGGTGCCGTAAACTTTAGTTGAACTTTTTAAAATAAATTGATTAGAGTTCAGGGCCGACATTTCAACAAGGCTATTATGTATTTTGAATTATCTTTGTTTATATATTTTCTTTTTATCAAATTTTTCTCTATTTTAAGGAAAAGTAGCTCTACATTTATTGTAATTTTAACTGAAGTCTATTTTTGTGGAATACAATTATCTTCTTTAGTGTGTGTAATGATGATCGTTGAATCTTCTTAATACTCTCCTTTTCAGGCGCTGCTGATTATCCATGTTTTCGAGGACTCCTTAAGCAACTTGGTGGACCTTTAAGTACACAATTGTCAGATAGAAGATCTAGCATTGTAAAACAGGTGCATGAACATTTTTATTGTATTATATTGTCATTATTTAATGTAAGTGTTTTGTTTGTTAATAAAAATAACTGTACCATGTCAAGGTGAAAGTTTGATTTTGTTCATCCTTCTTTATTTCAAAACTGAGGTTTGTGAATATTATCTGTTGAAGGTTTGATTGCTTGAAGTAATCCTGCTTTGTATATCTCAAAGTGAAAAATTCATTTATTCATTGACCTTGTCATAGGTGAGATTCTTGTTAGATTTAGTACTAATACCAAACTAATTTTGGTTTATTGTTTGCTGTATTATAGGCTTGCCATTTATTGTGCTTTTTGTCAAAGGAACTCTTGGGTGATTTTGAAGCATATGCCGAAATGTTTATACCCGTAAGTTCAACCGGTTATCTTTTGTTGTCATAACTGTGATACTTTCAATATTATTAATTCTTGATCTGATAATCAGGTCCTTTTCAAGCTGGTTGTGATTACTGTGCTTGTAATTGCAGAGTCTGCAGATAACTGCATAAAAACGGTATTGTAATCTACTGATGTGATTGTCTGCATTTTTTTATGCCTTTTACGTGTTCCATTTTCACCTTTGTCATTTACCTTTCCAGATGCTCCGCAACTGCAAAGTTGCTCGTGTGCTTCCCCGTATAGCTGACTGTGCTAAAAATGATCGCAATGCAGTACTTCGTGCAAGGTATGGATTGTCAACTATTGAAAAGAGACGTGCAATTTTTTTGGTTTTTATAACTCCATTTGTATTGTAGGTGCTGTGAATATGCTCTTCTGGTCATAGAACATTGGCCGGATGCACCAGAAATACATCGTTCAGCAGAGTTATACGAGGATATGATTAAATGTTGCGTTTCAGATGCAATGAGTGAGGTAGAGTTGTAGTTTCAGGTTATTTGACATTTAGTAATATAATTTGTACATTAAAGTTGTAAATTTGACTAGCTTTTTCTTTGGGTTGCTCTTCTCTATGAGCTATGAATAATAATTTACATAACTTTGGTTGGTGTGTTGCATTTGCAGTTGTGGGAAGTGACAGTGTTTCTCTTGTTTTCTCTTTACTTTAGCAACATAGCTATTCCCATCAAATAATAATAATAATAATAATAATAATAATAATAATAATAATAATAATAATAATAATAATAATAATAATAATAATAATATTGTAAATGTAAATTCCAACAGTGATACTGTAATTGTAAATATTCACATGCTATTTTATTCATTGGTTGGATTGTCTCAATATGTGTCTATGTGTGTGGGGTAAAGAATAATTAAAAAATTTACATCAATAAATTTCATGCAAAAGTGACATGTCTATTATGTTTAGCTGAAGAAGCTGAAGAAAAGTGGTCTGTTATATGCTTTGTGTGTGTGTGGATACACTTGCACTTGCAGAAATGCAATGACTAAAGATCAGTTTTACTTTTCCAACATGAACATAGAGAGAAAATAAGCATTGAAAAGGAAGTTGTGTTGTGAGAAACTCACTACTCTCCTGCCATTATGTCCCTTAAGGTATCAGTGTTGGAGACATGAAACCATATTTTTTGCATAAATCTGCGTTTTATCATTTGGAACACATTTGTTTGATATTTTTTTCTCTCTTCTAAGTAAATGGGTGTTCAAATGATGTGATTATTTTTTATTCTGTTTCATTGTATAATGATGTTTAGTAAGATGTTGAGATATTTTCATGCAGTTTGCAGATCAGTTACTCTACAAACTATGATAATTTACTTTATTCTTTAACAAGCCTTTTTATCTATCAAATTTCATTTACAAACAGACTTTTTATGACATGACATTGTTTATAGCAACCACATTATTATTGTTGTCAAAATATATTCGTATGAAAATGTTTACTGTGTAAAAATTTATAGGTACGATCTACTGCAAGAATGTGCTACAGAATGTTTGCAAAAACTTGGCCAGAGCGTTCTCGTCGCTTATTTTCATCCTTTGACCCTGTTATTCAACGGGTATACACTTATGATCTTGAGGGTGTTTTTCTTCCTTTATTTTTCTGTTTAGTCATCTTTTAAATTGAATGTTAATTGCAGTTAATAAATGAAGAGGATGGCGGAATACACAGGCGGCATGCTTCACCTTCCATTCGTGATAGAGGTGCACTGATGTCATTACCCAGTCAAGCCTCTGCTTTGTCTAATCCACCTGGTTATGGAACATCTGCAATTGTTGCAATGGATAGAAGTTCAAGTTTATCATCAGGGGCATCTGTCTCCTCTGGTGTACTTCTTTCACAGACAAAGCCACTTGGCAAGGGTACAGAACGTAGTTTGGAAAGTGTGTTACATGCAAGCAAACAGAAGGTCTCTGCTATTGAAAGCATGCTTAGAGGCCTGAATATGTCTGATAAGCACAATTCATCTACTCTCCGATCATCAAGTTTGGATCTAGGTACCAAATAAGTTTGGCTGTTATATTTTTGTTTTATCCTCAATTTTCAGGACTTTAAACTATTTGATGGTTGGTGATAGCGGTGTGTGTTTCTTTTGTAAATTCTTCATGAGCGGCTAAATTTTTCTCTTATTGCCCCTAGTGCAGAAGTTGACCCTCCATCGTCTCGTGATCCGCCTTTCCCAGCTGCTGTCTCTGCAACTAATCATTTGACAAGCTCTTCAACAACAGAACCTACTGCTTATGGTGTTTATAAAGGTAGCAACCGAAATGGTGGTCTGGGTTTGTCCGACATAATCACTCAAATTCAAGCTTCCAAAGATTCTGCCAAGTCATCATATCATAGTAATGTTGAAATTGAGCCTTTACCATCATCTTCCTCATATTCAACTAGAAGGCCTTCTGAAAGATTACAAGAAAGACGTTCTGTTGATGACAATAGTGACATTAGGGAGGCTAGGCGATTTATGAACCACACCACTGATAAGCAGTATATGGATGCTCCTTATAGAGATGGAAACTTTAGGGAATCACATAATAGTCACGTGCCTAATTTTCAGAGACCACTAGTGAGAAAGAATGTAGCTGGACGTATGTCTGCTGGCAGGAGGAAGAGTTTTGATGATAACCAGTTATCTCCTGGAGAGATGTCAAGTTATGCAGATGGACCGGCATCTCTTCATGAAGCTTTGAGTGAAGGACTTAGGTCAGGTTCTGACTGGTCTTCTAGGGTTGCAGCATTTAACTATCTTCACTCGTTGTTGCAGCAAGGTCCAAAGGGAACTCTAGAAGTTGTTCAAAATTTTGAGAAGGTGATGAAGTTGTTTTTCCAGCACTTGGATGATCCTCACCATAAAGTTGCACAGGCTGCTCTTTCAACACTAGCAGATATTGTTCCAGCATGTCGAAAGCCTTTTGAGGGTTACATGGAAAGAATATTACCACATGTCTTTTCTCGGTTAATTGATCCTAAAGAGGTTGTTAGGCAGCCATGTTCAACAACATTGGACGTTGTTAGCAGAACTTACAGTATTGATTCTCTCTTACCTGCACTGTTACGTTCTCTAGACGAACAAAGGTCTCCAAAGGCTAAATTGGCTGTGATTGAATTCGCAATCAATTCCTTTAACAAACATGCAATGAATGCAGAAGGTGCTGCTAATATTGGCATACTAAAATTGTGGCTCGCTAAGTTAACCCCTTTGGTTCATGACAAAAATACAAAGCTTAAAGAAGCAGCTATTACTTGCATTATATCAGTGTATACTCACTTCGATTCAACTGCAGTTCTTAATTTCATTCTGAGTTTGTCAGTGGAAGATCAAAATTCTTTGAGACGAGCCCTTAAACAGTACACCCCTCGCATCGAAGTAGACCTAGTAAACTATCTGCAGAACAAGAAAGAGCGACAACGTTCCAAGTCTTCCTATGATCCATCTGATGTTGTAGGAACATCATCTGAAGACGGGATTGTTGGTTTCTCTAGGAAAGCTCATTACCTTGGAAGATATTCGGTTGGTTCCCTAGATAGTGATAGTGGCAGAAAGTGGAGCTCCCAGGATTCAACTATTTTGAAATCCAGTCTTGGTCCAGTAACTTCTGTTGAAAGTGATGACCATAATCATAACCATAATCTTGAGACTGATTCTAATTGTGATAATCTTCATTCAAAATCCAAAGATCATGCATATTCAGTCAATCCAATGGGTCAAGATTTCAGCTCTCAATCTAATCAACTTGGACATGTGGACAGTAGCATGGATTTCGAGGGCCTTTCAACTCCTCGTCTAGATGTTAATGGTCTGGTGTCATTAGAGCGTTTAAATGTTGGTGAAGGCTATGCACATGACAAAGAACTTCCTTCTGTATTGGAGCTTAATCATCACACAAATGAAGCTGTAAAGATTAACTCCATGACAGACACTGGGCCCAGTATTCCTCAAATTCTTCATATGGTGAGATATGCTACTTGTGGAGGACAAGTTGGTTTTTTAATTGTTATTCATCAAAACAAAAGATTCTGTGAGAGATAAAAAGTGAGTTAGAGGAATAGTAACGAAATAAGCCATTCTTCATGAACAGCATAATGTAGCAAAAAAAAGTAGGAAGAAAAAGAATCATTGGCTCAAGAAAAAGGAAAAAATTGATCAAAACAATCAAAGGAACTAAGCATTTAATTTAATATTGATAATAGGAGAATTATTTATCCTCAATTCCTCATGGCTCTGTTTACTCAATGCAAAAAAATTATAAATTGTACCAGTACTTTAACTAACCCCTCTAACGAGACAAACCAACTGTTATATAATGATCACTGATTGAGTTTTTCTTTTCATCTGTCCTAAACATAAACAGAAGCCCCTAAAAGTCATTGGCTAAAAGGCCACAACGAGGCCAAGAACACAAATCAAAAAGAAATAATGGCTGCCACCATTTTTAAATCTCTAGCATTGTGCTGCAGCTAGTAAGAGTGAACACAGGAAAAAGAATTAAACCTTTCCCTGTATCTTTTGTATTCTCACCCTTCCCAAAACCTTGATAATAAGCTGTAGAAAAGTTGTCTACAGTAGCAGGGCAGACCCAAATCTCTAAAATCAGCCTAGAGATTGTTTAAAAGCCGCCTAGTCATATTACAATGTAAAACCAAGTGTCTGCTAGTGGAGACATTTTTATCTAGCTGCTCATGTTTTAGGTTTATTTTAATAGTTGTATCTTAGACTTTTTCACATCACAACTGAAAAGATATAGTTGTTTTGTGTAGATATGCAATGCTGATGATGGAAGCCCCATTTCTAGTAAACAGACTGCACTTCAACAGTTATTTGAAGCTTCTATTACAAATGATCAGGCTGTATGGACTAAGGTATGGTTGATTTCATGTTGAGTGTCTCTCTTTCTTCTTGTACACCCCATGTTGTTTGGTTGTTATTGGCATATTGCTACTTCCTTTTCGGAAATTTATGACCCGTGTCCAATCTACATCCTTTTGTTGTATTAGTAGTATTCTTAGAATCTGGACTCGGGGTTAACTCAACCCACAAATCAGGTTCGTAAAGTGAGGGTTATAAGCACCAAGTATCTCTAGGCAATATGGGATTAAGCACACACCCTCACATCTAGCAGAAGTATCAATGTTTTCGAGTTTTTACTAATTATTGTTGTGTAATCAATCAATTATGTATAAATAGATAAGTTCCGTTCGTATAAGAAGAATAATGTGTCTGATTTAGTTAACAACAATGCACAATATATTTGGATTTTTTGTCACCAAGTAATGGTCATTCTATGGTGTACTTTCAGTACTTCAATCAAATTTTGACCGCTGTGCTTGAGGTGCTGGATGATTTGGATTCCTCAGTCAGAGAGCTTGCTCTTTCGTTGATAGTTGAAATGCTCAAAAACCAGGTCCGTACTCCGTTTTAAGCCAATTTTTCAGACTTCTCATATCAGTCTATTTTTTAAATAATATAAAAAAAATGATTGTTTCTAGTTATGAAGAACATATTTTTTATACTTCTATTCTTAACAGAAAGATGCCCTGGAGAATTCAGTTGAGATTGTAATTGAGAAGCTGCTTCATGTTACAAAAGATATTGTTCCTAAGGTAGCCAAAGTTATCCTATTATAGTTTGTCTTTTCTAATTTTTCTTTCTTTCATATTCTCAGTTTCTTTCATCCCTTATTCAGGTTTCAAATGAAGCAGAGCACTGCCTGACCATTGTTTTATCTCAGTATGATCCATTCAGATGTTTAAGTGTATGTACTTGCTTGATTTTTGTACTCTGTAGCCACCTTATTTCCTGTAAAATGTTTGAGAAAACAAAATAGGATTTCTCTTTGTTAACTTAATGCTAATGTTCAATGTATAAACTGTTTCAGGTTATTGTCCCTCTACTGGTTACCGAGGATGAGAAAACTCTTGTCACTTGCATTAATTGCTTAACAAAGGTAATTGTCTCTTGAACAGCCTTTTTATTATATATGTGAAATAAGTGTCCAATGAACCAATGATATATTTCAAAATGAGCGGAAGTGTCATGCTTTTATCTTATTTATGCTATATTGTACGTTAATTGGCTACTACATTATATGAATACAACTGTTTAAATTTTTTGTACTAAAAAATAGCATAAACTAGTGAATGATCCTTAACCTTCAATCTAACCAGTGAACTGTTCTATCCTTCTTCGATTAAGTTTCTCTCTCTCACTCACTCACTCTCCATCTGTACGATTGTTCTATTTTTCTCTCTGGTCCTTCCTCCTTCATGAGCTGTGTTTTTCCTGAAGAGAGAGATATATAGTTTTCCATAGTCTTTTTCTAGCCAAACCTCTGTTTTCTTGTTTTATGAATGTTTTTATGTATTCTCGGCTAGCTGTAATCATATCTGATCTTTGAACGAATTAACTAATTATGCTTTATAAAACATTACTTTTGTGTAAACAATAACATCGTGTTATTCCTTTCTTCAGCTTGTGGGCAGGCTCTCTCAGGAGGAATTGATGGCTCAGTTACCTTCGTTTCTGCCCGCCCTTTTCGAAGCTTTTGGAAACCAGAGTGCAGATGTTCGCAAGGTATTTTGGGTCTTTTATCTGCAGTAATTTATGGTCCATAATTTCTTACATTTTTTGAAATTTTAGATGATAATTTATTGTCAGTCAAATATACTGGTACCTTAAAATAGTTATCCATTCCAAACATTAATAAGAAATGCATTTTGGGTAAGAAGACAATGGTGTCACTAATTGATACATCTTGGATTATTGAGCGGAACTTGCTTTGATGATGTGAGCTAGTCTAGGTTTTTAGACGACTTCAACACTCATCATTCAAAAATGTTTTATGATATTAAATGCTGGACCATAAATGTTCAATAAGTAAAAGTGTAAAACTCAATGTTGGGGATATGAGAATGTTTAGTTAAGTTGTCATACTTGCACAAAACAAAATATGATTAGGAATGACGGCATAAGGGATACAGTCTAGCCTTGGTGTGTTTATGTGAGCAAGACTCGTAGAAGTACTAGTGTTGTGGTATATTATATGTAGAATAGTTTTAAATGAGGCACCAGCGATGCAATTTCATGGAGGATTCTTTTTTAAAATAATTGTGACTGCTCCACCCAATTTTTTTAAAAAAAAGCCAATTTGTTTACCTTCCCACTATCTCCACCTGCCACAACTGTCTCTGAAAATTCACTGCTGGCCCAATCACCCCATGGGAAATGCATCATTACGAGAAAGAATACGTACTTTTAAAAATATTTACGTACAAAGACGATATTGTGATAACATTATAATGGGTTGATGTAGGGTGGGACAAGTAGGGATCTTGAACCCACATCTTTACAACATTTTTTTGGTTATATTATCGTTTAATGTTAAAAACAAATTTTTGGCTCATGAGTGACCTGTGATCAAAACAAATTTAAAGTAGTGGTTGGGCCATCTCTGGGATGGGCTGCTCCAACAATGTTTTGCAAGTAGGGACCATTTACTTTGTGAAAATATTTTCTATGTTCATTTCCTAAATTTTGTTAGTTTTACTTGTTAACAAGTAGAAAAAATACTCTTGAAGTGAACAATTGTTTTGCATTTCTGGCAACAATGAAAATGTTAAAACAGTAATTTTCGTTATTTCTTGAAATGCATAATTTCTAGCTATTACCTTTTCTTCTGTATCACAATGACTCACTAGGAAATGAAAATAAAAAATGTTTTCACAAAGTAAACTGGTCCTAACCTTGTTACCTTAGTAATTGCTTCAATACCCAATTATTTATTTACATCTTTTGATTCTCGACTTATAAATTTACCCCTCATTAATTAATTCTCGACTTATAAATTGACCCCTCATCTTTTGATTCTCGACTTAATTGACCCCTCATTGATTGACTTATAAGCATAAAAAACTAACCTTAGTTATTGCTTCAATACCCTATTTTTTGTTTACATCTTTTGATTCTTGTAAATTTACCCCTCATAATTTGCCATACCAAATGCTTTCATAGAATGGGATTATCATTCTCTTTCATCTTAATTTGAGGGATTATTCTAATCCATTTCCTCATTTCAACTAAATCATTTTAGGGCTACTAATGCTTTCCATGTGTTGAGCCCTTGAATATTGGTGATTTGATTTATAAGCACCTGAACTTGCATTGCACCTGCATCCTAATATTATTTCTTAATATTTGTTTACTGACAAAATGATAAAAATATACCGTAATTGAATATTCTATTAAAGAAATGATAAATGTGACTGGTTCTTTTTCTTTGAATGAGGATTAGGGCGTATCTTTTTATCATCAATAAATTGATGGTTTATGCTTCCGTACAAGTCCTTTGTTTTTCTTTGTTTTGTTGCTCATTTTGTGTAAATGGTTGATGGTTGCAGACTGTTGTTTTCTGTCTGGTGGATATTTATATAATGCTTGGGAAAGCATTCTTGCCATATTTGCAAGGCCTTAACAGCACACAGTTGAAGCTGGTTACTATTTATGCTAATCGAATCTCACAAGCCAGGACAGGCAAAGCAATTGATGCCGTTCATGATTAGCAGGTTCATGTGAACAAAGTTTGTGCGTTTTTGGCGTTATCTTCTTCATTGATGTGCATTTTGTATATTTGTGTGCAAGAATTTTTTAGAAGTGGGTTTCTTTTTGTTCTTTTATTTTTTGGTACAAGGTTTCCCTTTGTTCTATATATAGTTTTTCTTTTCTTTTTCCCTGCCAATGTTTGTTGGTTTATTTTTGACAAAATGTTTGTTGGCATTTGGAGAGTGCTGGTGGTGGAATACAGTGCGCAAAATGTAATCTACATTGAGAAAACATAAACATTATTGATTTGATTGTATTAAATGGTTTTCAAGAAAGCCGCATTGGTTCAGTTACTTGAATATATTTTGGATCTTTTTCGAGAAGAGGATAAGCCCTATACATGTGAAGTAAAAGTTGGTTGTTGGTGGGACAATTTATTTGTGACTTGTTTTTATTGGTTGTTGGATAAATACTACTCCCTCCAACTTTAATTATAGGTAAAAATTTACTTTTTAGATTTTTTGAATAATTTGTCTATCTGGTTTATAAAGTCGGACACATTAATTATTAAATAGATTTAAAAAAGAAGACGTTTCTTTATAAATTAAGAATGAAGTAGGACTAAATAATCTAGGGGTAAGGTAGGCTTCACCTAATGATAAGAAATAAAATTGTCTAGTTTTATATGGGAATCCGAATACTACACTTCATATGTTTCTTTATGAGGTAGTTAATTGTTTTCTTTTTGGGTTGTTTTTGGGTTGGTTAGTGCTTTGCTTCCAACCTCTTTTGGAAAGAAAAAAAAGATGTTTACTTTTTGGTCTTTTCTAATTCACCCTTTTATAATTTGAAGTATTTATCCATTAACCAACGAAAATAAGTTATATGCAAATTCAGAAGTTTGTTACAAATTAGTTGTTGATACCACATAGAAATTCACTTATATGACTTGTTTTCATTGGTTGATTAATGGGTAAATATTCCTAAATTGTCTCGCTTTTTTGTGCAATAAAAGGGACCCAGGTAATTAATGAACGACCAGGACAAGGTGAAATCTCACTCACATGCAAATATGAATTATGCAAAGTTAAATGGTTGAAAATCACTTCACAAGTATTCTTTCCATCCTCAATTGTAAGTAAAAGTCAAATTTTTAAATTAATTGAAAAACTGATAAATTTGATCTATATTTTAGATTATATACATTAATTTATTCAATGAATATGAAAAGTAAACTTTTGCTTAAGGGAGTACTCATTATAATTTTTTCGGTAAATTTAAAAATCAACTCATACGTTATTAAGATCCACCAAAATAAAATACACACAGATATACATTTTAATTGAACATCATTAATCTTAATCGAACTCTATAATTTTTATTTTTTTTACTAAAACTCTAAAAAATATTTTAAAATTTTAGATTTGTGCAAACTTTTACTTAAAAATGATTTATACAAAATAAATTTACAATCTAACAGTAAAATTTGAAAAATATGTTAAATAAAATGATATTGAGCGGTATAACATTGATTGATCTGATACATATATGAAATAAGAATCCAATACTATTTTAAGAATCTACATGAAAATATATTAATTATCTTATGTTAAAAAAATTTAAACAAGTAAAAAACCATTCAAAAATGTAAACAAAAATTAATTTTAGTAGGAAAAAAGAACTAAAATTATGTGCGATTTTTTTTTATAAGGACTAAAAATATAATAAAAATAAAGTGGAGACTAAACTTAGAAACCATTCATTGAATAACTAATCCATAATATGAAACAGAAGGAAATAAATAATAAGTGATATGTATGGATCTGGATCGCGTACAGAAAAAAATCACATAGTTAGCCGCTGTTTAGATCTTGACAGTTAATCTATAATCGGACGACTGTAATTATACAGCACAAATTTTTATGATTTCTCAGAGTTTAAAAATTCAATCTATCATTTTAAGACGGTCCTGATCCATTACTGCGTTAATGCGGTTACTGCGCATAATCCTTTTTCGATATGTACACATATATTTAAAAGTGGGTATCCATTTGTATGCTCTTATGCTCCTCCAGCTGGTAAATAAAGTTTTATACGTGAACATGTATGTATGTTTATTCTCTCCATTGCATTTGCATTTGCATTGTAAGGTAAACACTCGATGGCTATAATGAAGATGAAATAAAGTCACGTTTAATTTGGTTCACTCGTTTTTTGTGCTAAAGGAAAATGAAACGTAAGTAGGAAAAGGACCTCAAAAAAAATATACAAGAAAATATTACTGTCTACTTGTCTAGCAAAAAATAGAAAAAATATACCCTACAAATTTACTGAAGATAGGAATCACCCTCCATTTTTGGAAACTATCACTCTCCCTTAGATTTTGAGATTTTCTTGAGAATCCAAAGTCACTTGCACAAATTTAAGTTGATGCTTACGTCCATACATCCATACATCCAATTTAGTTTTGGATTTGATGCGGTTAATACGTGACGCAACAATGCATCTGAACCGTCTGATTACGAATTAATGGATGAGGTTTTTGGTGTTACTTTTTCTATATTTAATATGAGTAGTTCGATCACAAATTGACGATCGAGATTTGAAACAGTGTGAAACTGCGTGGTTTCTCTCTGTGGCGGCCAATCCAAATCCCATCCACTTGGTGGTCACTTCCTTTTCTTTTGAATCATATGTCTCAACTCAATATCCATATATCTATATATATATAGTCCATATATATTATAATTAATATACATAACACATTATATCTAGCTATATATATTCATGTTCATTCTTCCATTCCCATTGGTGATCTCATCAGAATCTAGAAGAGTTTACTATATATCCAGGTTAGTGCAACGATATCTTGAAACCTACATACATTATTTAAATAATCATATGTTATTTATGTAACAAAAAAAATTGTTATCTTGAGAGGAAAACAAACTAATTTTAATTTATATATATTTTGTGCATGCAAAAAGTGTAAGGAGAAGTGAAAAAGTTGTGCAATATCTAAAAACAAAATCCAAATATGGCATCACCTCAAAACTTTGCATCCAAGTTAACAGCACTTGTTGTAGATGACCATAAAACCTACCAAAAGATTCATCAAAAGATGTTGAATAATTTTGGAGTGAAAAGTCATGTTGTGGAAAATGGAAAAGAAGCAGTGGACATTCATTGTCATGGCAAAAATTTTGACCTAATTCTCATGGACATGGACATGCCTATCATGAATGGCATTGAGGTATATACACAATTAATTATATTACTCCCCAAGTGCTAGCTGTTTATATTTATATATAATTGTGCTTTATATCTCTTCAACAAAAAAAACATATAATTACGTTTTTTTGTCAAACGGCTTAGTAGTTAGAATTTAACTTTATAAATGTATAAGTGTGAGTTCCATAATTTGGACCATGTTTTCTGAATATTACCTGCAATATTTCTACAAATTGAGCTATACTCACATGGACAAATATAATTACGTTATATATGTACACTGCTAGGAAAAATCAATCAATGACAAAAAAATAAAACTTCTCTCTAATTTCTTCGACATGATTTATAAAAAGATTTCAAATTTTTTCTCTAAGTTTTCTTCACTAATTTAAATTATTTTCTACATTTTTTATGAAAACACTATGTTCTACGTACATGTGCTCATTTATGAATGTGTTTATTAGGCAACAAAGGAACTTCGTGCAATGGGAGTTTGTAGTACTATTGTTGGTGTGACGTCACGCACTACCGAAGCAGAAATATTAAAGTTTATGGAAGCTGGACTTGATGACTATCAAGAGAAACCCTTGACCAAACCAAAGCTTAGTTCCATTCTTGGTAACATCAACTCCAACAAGTGAAACAACCATGTCATGGATGCAAGTTATTCAAAAATATTAACTTAAATAAATATGTATTATTTATATTTAGTTTTCAAATTCCTTATATTTTTCTTTATTTTTCATTTGGTACTTACGTAAATCTACCTTTACTATGGTAAAGGCGAAAGAATAGTTCTCTTTGAGCTCATGTAATTCTATGTTTACTGTGTTAAAATCAAATCTAAAATTCTAGTATAAATAATACTAGAATTAATATATTAGTAAAAGTAAGAGTCGTGTTAATATGTTTATCTTAAAAAAGAATAAAAGTTGAAATATATATTATGTTGAACATAAGTTAATAGTTAATTCAAAGTGTACGTACGTAAAAAATTACATATTTTCTGTATGAGAAATGTTATTTGAACATCATTTTTTGGACAACATTTGACAACATTCAGTCTCATACTCACATTACATTTTTATTCTCTCTCTTCCTTTTTCTCTCTCTATTGTTTTTATCCAATAAGAATTTGGGAAATAAAAAATGTCCAAAAGTTGTCTACCAAATTGATGTTCAAATAACATATCTCTTTCTGTATTCAGTTTGGTTTCACTGTCAATTGTTGTCTGGTTGTGAATTCTAACTTTATTTTGGATTCGTATCATTCTTTTATTGTTGTTTGTCTTACTACTGCTTGTATTATTTTTTAGAGCTTTGGTTTGTTGGATTTGTTTGGAGTACTTTTGTATTTGTATTATAGTGCATTATCTTTATATACAAACAAAAATAAAACATTATTAAAATTCTTGACCAAAAAAAAAAACATTATTAAATTTTTTTTAGTTATTAAACTACTTGATAAGAAAATAATACAATTGATGTACATATTTTCTAATTTGATTGGATTTTGTGAAAATGACATTGTCTCACTAGTCAACATGACACATAAGAAAAATTAAGCTTAAAGTTTCAATGGTAGAAAAAAATTGGGAAGACCAATTAATATCGATTTTTCAGGTCAAGTATAGTCTAACTCTAATGACTTTTATAGTGCAAAATTTCGAGTTTAAACACCGATTTTCCAATAATCTACTAATAATTATCAACTAATCTATTTTATTTTTTTAAATGGCAAACAATTTTATTAATAAATGGAAAAAGTACAAAAGGACTCTACTCTACCTAAAAAAACAATCAAATCAAAGATAACCCTTCGAATGGTCTAAATGTATGTTTTCGCGAGAACTATACATTTGAATATTTGATTATACTAATAGTCATTGATATTAGATAGTAGGCCTTATTGAATGGCCTAGGAAGGAAAGCAATATTTAAATATAAATTGTCGATTTAACTATTTTTCATGCTAAAGAAATTACTCCAAAATAAAGATTGAGTTTCAAATCACTTGTGATCTATTGTTCATTTTTCCTATCTTTATGTAATTAAAAACCGATACTTTTAAACAAAATCATTTTTCTAGATTGATTCCAAGGAAAGGAATAAAATGGACAGACTAAAAAATTTACTTCGAAATATATTGTCTGCTTGTCTTGATGAAAATAGAGAATATGCCCTGAAAGTAAATTCAGACTGGAATTAAACTATTTTAGGAAGTAAAATATACACCTGTAGATTTTGATATTTTAAATTTTTAAAAGGCTTTATTCCAAAAAAAATAATTTAAAGGGCGAAATTCTTTGTATGGTTTTTAAAAGCAAAATTCTTTGTACTGTTTTTGTTGATGCAATTATGAAACACAAAAGATCTACTACCTTTGTCATAGATCTGCTTGTAAAATTTTGTTGTACTATCTTTTTATAAGATTTTTTTTAAGAACAAAACTTATATGTGTTTCCATACATGCATTTCTTACTTTTCCTCTTATAAAGAGGTAGTTTTTTTTATTAAAAAATAATTTTCTTTTATTTTTTTAAAATGAAAAAACAAAAATAACCACCACTTTGTGAGTGGAAAAGTAAGAAATGCATGTAAGTTTTGTCTTTTTTTAAAGTTCTAATTGCATTACTTTACATAAACTTTTACAAAAATATCTTTGATTAAATCACTAGAATTAATTAGTCAAAAAAATTTACTAGAATTAAAAGATAGTAACAATTTCTATCTCTTAATATTTGAAGAGTTTTTTTTGAAAAGAGTGTATGTTATTGATCAATTTAATGCATTAATTTTCTTAATTTTTGTACTTTTGTCAACAAAATCTTATATTTTGAGACGAATCTAGTATTACATCTATAAAAAAACTAACCTGTTAAAAAATATATAAAGTTGAGGTATAAACTAGTTGCTTTTTTTAAGACATCTCAATGGTGCAACAATTTTTTCCTGCGTCGTGCTCTCCACGATATAACAACCTTCAAACTTATTTCTGAGTACTTTATGCACAAAGAGAATCCACCGAGCAAATCCAGACTAGTCGTTTAGTAACGTGGCATGTTGTTGTGTGAATTATATGAACTTTTCGAAATGATATTATCTTCGTAGGTGCAGTGACGGATCCAGGAATTTCAATGAATGGGGTCAAAGTCATTTGTAGTATAATTCCTTTTTTTTTTACTTTGGCCTTAATTATAAGCAAAAATGGGTAAAAATACATTATTAATTGACTTTTACTTATAATGTTATGTTAATTTTTCTCTTTACTAGGACTCGAACTCTGGATCTTCAACTCTATAACACTTAACTCAACTAGTTTAACCAGTTGAGCTACCCATCTCACCTTAAATTTTCCACTTCTCCATATTTATAGTGTGTGATTCTTTTCTTCTTTTTTTTGGTTTACTTGTACTGTGTGATTCTAGTCATTACTTGGGGGAGTAGTTTACTTGGATTATTACATCTTCATTTAGTCTCTATTTGCAAAAAAAATAAAGGATAATTGATAAAAATAAGTAAATTTATATTGTTTGATGAAATTAAAAATCAAACAAACTTATAAATATTTTATTCGTGTGAACTTTTAAACTATGACCTATATAATTGTGCTTGTCAAATAGACATGTAGTAAATCTCAAAATTGTCCTCATGCCTTCCTCTCAGTTCCATTTCCCCTATTTTACTCTTATTACAAATGAACAGAACAATGTTATGTAGTAGTTTATTATGTTAATATAATACGGAGTACTAGTTTATGTTGTAACACATGCATAAAATATTAGTATGAATGAGTATGAGAAGGATTTGTGTGAGTGGGGACATTAATGTATGTGAAGTGGGATCATTGTATCAATTTATGTTACTTTGGGTTGAAATTTTTTAAAAGAAGTGGGGTCAGCTGACCCCAATGTAATATGTGTAGATCCGTGCCTGCGTAGGTGGGTCTTCAACAACTAATAATCATGTGAATAGGGTGAAATTCTTCTCCTGAAAATGATTTCTAGGTAAAAACTTTGATAGTCCATGGTCCTTTTATAAGTGGGAGGTGCAACCTCTCTTGTGTTGGTCCAGTAAGGCGAGGTGGGGATGTTTTGCCTGGTTTTTTCAGGTTCTGATTGAATGGTACCTCTTCAGGCTTTTCCTCGTACTTGGCTTATCCGCTCCCCTTTTTTTGTGGCCGCTTTGGGTGGTTGAGGTGTTTTCTAGACTTTGGAAGTCCTATTAGCGCTTTTGTTTGGCATCTTTGTTCTTCTTTGTTGTTGAGTACTCCTGATACTTGTATTTTGTACTCTAACAACCGCAATTTTTATTCCTTTTATATATATATATATAGATATATATTCTTTGACCGTTAAAAAAAACACCTCAATCCAACCAATACTACTGTTAGAAAGCTAAACACTAATTGTTGGAATTGTAAAGGAAAACATAAAGAAAGTAAATGCAAAGACTATAAAATAAAGATAAATAAAAACACTAAATATATATAGTGCTCCTAAATGGATAAGAACCTTAATGGGCCTAACACCTTAAAAGCCCAACTAACTAATAACATATAAATTCAACTAACAATACAAATAATTAAAAACTAAATCCTACTAATATCTAAATAACTCAATTAATTATTAATTAATATTTATTTAATTAACCGGTACTAATCTTCTATCAACTACTCAGTATACTTTCCTCTTAAGAAAAATTCTTTATTTTCTTTTTTAACTCTTTGTATTTCTTGAAATTGATCGCTTCAAAACCTCAACATTCAAAAACAATATTTATATTGATCAATATTATATTTTCTACTAAAAAGGGACGGTGCCATATGGAAATCGACTAAGTTATAGCACACTGGCTAATTAATAATTAATAAAAGGATTATAAAACAATGAATTAAAAAAAGCTAGGGGATATTCATTTTGTCTACTACTACATTAACTACAGTTAAGCTAATCACAACAGTACCAATAATCTAACACTCTAATTAATTTCCACTATATCATTTCAAAAGTAAAGCAAGTATCTCACATACACTCTATTTCGCTATTCGATATCTCTCATTTATGTATGTTATGAATCATGAAATCGAAAGGATAAAGATCATAGATGTTGGTAAGATAGAGTGCATAAGAGTAATTATAACGAAGATACTCATAAGAATACATATTAAATGAATATAGATCGATAAAAAAATGAGTAAAAGTTACAGTAAAGTAAATTATTTATAGAGCTACGTACTTGGAGTAACTAACCTCATAACTAACTTTCTAATCTTCTAACCAATTTGGTAACCTATTAACTAAGTTTAGTGGATTGAATGTAGATCAGATACGACTATCCGATTATTGTTTAAAGTACTTTAAATCTCGACCGTCCTATTTAATTTGATCTGAATCTAATTTCCATGCAGCCAAATCTCAAACTAGCGGGAAAAAACAGAAATTTAGGAAGAATAAAATGTCAAATTTGTTTCTAGTTTTCTTGCTGAATTTTTTGTATGGAATAACTTTAACAAAGGATTTTATTCATTCTATCCGTAATTATTTATGCTTTAATTTTGACTAATTTTATCTCCAATTTTTATCGCTGACTTTATAGTAGTATTTTTTTTTGATAATATAGCAGTATATGTTTTATGTTGGACACATATTTAGTAATAATATATTTCTAAGAGAAGAATAATATCTTTTTTGACTGGTAAGTGAAGAACAATTAAAAAGAATAAATTCTTACAAAATTAATAACACTGGTGATTGATGACGACACAGTAGTCCATATTGAACATGGCAGTGTTGGCCCAATGACTTCTTACTTTGACGATTTGGCCCAATTAATTTTGATGGCAAGTGAAATTTTAAACAAGGGTATTTTGTAAGATTATGATTTTTTTTTAAAGAAATTTACGAAGTTTTATTAAATATAAAATGTTTCATCTTTCTAATTTTTTTTATAGAAATAAATTTATTCAAATGCTAAACTATTATATTTGGTCTAGCGGTAAGGTATTTAAGTATTATGTTAGAGGTTTTGGGTTTGATCATCAGTCTCATTATAAACTTAAAAAAAAAAATTATTCAACATAAACAACATAACAAGGAGGAATTTCTCCATCCAAACAAAGTTAACTCAAACTAAAGTAAATTTAGTTACAGAATGGAAATACTAATTTACCAGCTATTCTTGCACTAGATACTACCAATGTATAGAAACAGAGTCCATATCCACTCAAGTACTATATCCTTCAGTCATTTTCAGTTCCTTTGTTAGATGAGTGACACATGGAATAAAAACAAATTAATGGTTCAAATTGAAAACTGAAAATGTTCTTCTTCTCACGATACCTCGTTCTACTTCTCCCCGTCCATCTTCCTCTTCTCCATCGAATTGAAAAAGCTATACCAACATCCTTGTAATAAATTATCAACATCCAATATATCAAAACAATAAGGCGTAGTCATGTTCGAATTTTAAATAACTTTAATCATAATCAAAATGACACCGTAGGTACAAGATTGTTACAAAAAACACAAAAGGGGGAAAGATTACAACATAACAAAAATTTGGTACAAAAATTTATATCAAACAATCTTCAATCTTCAATGACAATCTTTAATTTCAATCAACCAATCTTCGAACTGAAAGGGGAATATGGCGATACATATGACACACCGTGGCTGTGCGATGGCAAGGAAGGAATACGGCGAGTTTGCAACGACAAGTGGGAGACACATAAGGAAATCTGAAGTGGCGACAGAGATGGAGAGGTGATTGGGTTTCGACAGAGAAGAGGAAGATCACAGAGAGAAGTAGAGTCAACTATAGTGAGAAGTGGAATAGATTTTTCAATCTAGTTTTCGTTTTTTAGTTTCAACCATTGATTAGTTTCTATTCCACGTGTCACTCATCCGTCAAAAGAATTGGAAAAATGGAGCATATAGGATTGGAGTGGATCTCAACTCATAGAAACGAGACACTATTAGGATCATCAATTTCAAATCAAAGTAAAAATTATCATCAATAAATGACTTCAAGAAAGCGGGGGGTTTGGAATTCATATATTTGATAAGTGAATTGAATTGTATTTGGAATTCATATATTTGAAGTAGCAAATTTTTTCACAAGAAATGGGGGTTTGAATTGTGAACCTTTTAAAATATTGCCTATATAAAAATAATCACAAACAATATACTTAAAGAGTATTCTTAGATTGTTAGTTAAATCAAATATTCAAAACGTGTTGCAGACTAGAGATCGTTCTCCCAACACTCTCTGACAGTATATAAAAATGATATCTTGTGATTTGTGTGATAAGTGTTTGCGTCAAGTAAATCAGAGTAAAGAGAAGAGAAAACACACAAACAATTTATCCTGGTTCACCCAAAACTTGGGCTAGTCCAATCCCCACACTCCTTGTGAGATTGTCCACTAGGAGATGTTAATGATCTCAAGTTACACTTCCTTTTGATCTAGATCCAAGACCAAAATTTCTTCTAAGCTTTACAGGCTTAATCTACCTAAGTCACACTGACTATGAAGGTGTCACTCAATTAGTAGTTACGTACTAACTTGAGCCAAAGTTACAATGATGGAAGATTGGTAATCAAAGCCTATTCACTCAATACAATTTTGAGAAGCTTTGAAAATGGATGAAAACTCTCAGTACACTCAATGGATATTCTGATCCTAGATATTTAAATTACAGATCTGAGTGAGAGAGACAAAGAAGATCTCTTGATAAAACTTGTATCACAAAGACAAGTGTAGAAATGTTGTAGTTGAGACTCTTGCTCTTCAATGTTGCCAAATACCTCTATTTATAGTTGAATGATGATCAGGGAGTCTTGGCCACGAAGTATGTCCGTTAGAAGCTTGAAAATAACGGCTAGTAGCTCTGCAAATGACAACTCATGATATTTGAAGAAAATTGATCACTCTGAGATCGATCTCCAAAGTTTCTTCTTCTGACTAATGAAAGAGGAGCGTATGGTGAGTTGTTGCTGAGCTGTATTGTTGTTGTTTGTTGCTTATCAAACAAGTAAGAACGTTGTGCAGCTTTTGGATAAACTTTAAACAGCTGTATGTGAGCTAGTGTCTTTCCAAGTAAGTACATTCTCTTTCCAGCATTAGTCTGAGATCGTTCTCCAGGAACTGGGCATGAATGAACTTCTTCCTTTTGATAAAGAGAAGCTGGAGCATGAAATGGCCAGCTGTAGTGGATAAGAACAGCAGCTGTAGATTGTACTTGATGTCTCATAAAGTAATATTGCAAGTACAAACTTCATTGGAGAAGGTGAGATTACATAGGAGATTGTTCTTTCTTTATTCATTGCAAGTACAAGTCAACCTATAGACTTGTAGTGCTGTCTATTTCTCAATGGTTCATGAATTATCAGTCCAAGTAATATGTGGGAATGTTTCGTTGGACATTTGATCATGTGCATATGCTTGAACCTTGAACTTGACAAATGTGGTAATTTCACTAGTCATCCAAATATTTCATGCCTTAAATGAACTATTGGACTGTAGAGGTCTTGTGAGTTAAGCCCAAGATAAAAGTGTTCATTTGTCTTGTACATGGTTGACTTATTCATAAGTGCTTTTGCATTGATTGTGTGAACATGGATGTTGCGCAAAGCTCGGAGAGCGATCTAAGACTGATCCTGAAGCTTTTATTTTCACCAAAATAAAAGAGTGATATTTGATCTAAAAGCTCAATTGTTCATAGCTTAATTAAAAACACTCAAAAACACTTGTTAGATACCAAAGAGATTAGAATTACACTTAAAATATAATTAAGAGGTTTGTTGTCTTTAAAACATCAAATTGGGATTTTGCCTCAACAATATTGTCTCCTACTTAAATAGCGGACATTATAAAAAAACAAATATGATCGAGTATTTCGCTACTTAAATAACGGACAACGATATTTTTATAATTTTATAAGAGACATGAGAAAATGAGTAATATTTTTTTCCTTTCAAATAGACTTTGTTACAGCATACCAAAGTCAATAAGAGTGAAAGACATTAAAATACCCTCAAACTAAAAACCCATATGCCCAAAATTCTTTTTTTACCCCTTTAAAATTATTTGGGAATTTATTTTTCGAAATAAAAAAAATAATTGGAAAATAGAATCCAAATTTTATTTTGTTTTTAAAATTTTAATTTGTTGTTTTTGAAATTTTAATTCATTGAAAATTACAAACAAAATATAATTGTGGAATATTCTAAATGGATCAAATGTTATTTGACGTGCCTATATCCAACTGTTATAATTTGTTCTAAAAAATTGTTCAACATTTGATGTGCAAAGTTGTATGCTTATGATGTTGGAATATTGTATGATATTCCAATAATATTACGTGGGTAATTTTTATTAAATAACTAATTATATTAGTTATTTATCAAATAAAAATCTTAATTAATTAGTATCAAATTAAGTAAAAAAGCTAATTAGATTTCTATCTGTAATTACTAGGACCGAAAATGAACCGAACCAATTCGAAAATAGTTTGAGACTCGATTCGATAATTAATTCGTTGAACTTGTTCATGAATCAAATTAGTCGAACTTGAGTTGAAAATTAAGCTCGTTAAATAAATGAGTTGAACTTGAATTATATATAGTTCGACTCGTTTGGTTCATGACCAATAAAAAACTCTTATAAAAGATAATCAATAATCTTGACAAAGAAGAACAGCAAAAAGCCTACTGCATAATTCATTCAGCCATGCCACATAGGATGTGGGCCAGTTTTTTTTTTCTTTCCTTTTTTTATAATAGGTTCTTCTTATATAGCTTCACCTGTCGTAGGTTATATATGTTGTTCTTATTTTTCCTCCTAAACAAAGTTTATTTTGGTTTTGAATTTTGAAATCTATATTTTTCCCTCCTAAACAAAAGTTAAATAGAGCCTATCTAGGAGAGGTGTTATCTAGGAAAGGTTATTTGTTAGTTGTGGCCTCCCATAGATAACCGTTATCATGACTGTAAACATTATATATTCTTAATATGTTTTTTAAAAATATATATATATATATATTCTTATCTATGTGTGCAAAACAAAACTTGAAGAGCAAGTAGTATATTATAAAAAAATAAAAAAAAAAGCATGTAGTAAACACTATAAATTCTCCTCCATTTCCCTCATTCTATATCCTTCTTTCCTTCACTACTAGACCAATCTTCATTTCCTCATTGTCATTCTCTTTCTTTGCATTGATTTTTAGAGCCTGGAAATAATAAATTCAATTGATTAGATCCCATCCACAATCAATATTTTAGTGATGCATGAATATATGAACAAAGCAAAGTCATGGACTATTTCTTTTTGCAATTTATTATGGTACTTTGTTTGACACTCAAATTTGTGATTAATTTTTGTGTTTTATTATAGGTAATACTCACTTCTTTCAAGGATGTTACTTGTGTTTCACAAAGGTAAATAAATATTTTTCTATCAATTTCAGTTTGGTATTTATTTTGGATTGATGTTTTTCTATGAAAGCATAATTACATGAATATGTCATTAGTGAATGAAATTGCAGTTCCATAAAAAAATTGTGGTATAATCAATCTAACTCTCTTCTAAATAGGGCTTACTACTACTTCGATTCATAATGTTTTTTTCAATTGCTAATAATAAAGTCGTAATATCTGATTATTATTTTTTTGTTTAAATCATGAGTTAAGAGTAAAAGAATATTACTTCAAAATTCATCACAAGTATAAAATCTAAAACTATATTTGCTCAATGAAGTATTAAAATTGGATAGGAAGTTTAAATTACCTTTAATTCACAAATAGATCATATAAACCATGCACATTGTTATTCCGCTTAAAAACAACAAAGATTTTGGGCTATTATCAACATCGGATACTGATCTTGAATGTTGGTTCTGCATTGTTTGAAATAAAAAGCATAAATCAATACAAAACATAATGCAAGTTTAGTATAGTGCTGGAGTTAAATAATAGATTTTAAAAACAAGTCAAATATATACAAAAGTAAAAGATCAATATGAAGCATAACAAGCAACATGTGCACCACAATAACTAAATTTTTTAAAAAAAAACATTTTTTATAAAGGAAATTGTAATAAAAATGATCATGTGACATGTTAGACTATTAAGAATATGATGGTTCAATAACTGAACTGAAATTTACCACACTTCATGTGAAGGAACAACCAAAATAATAAAATAACTAAACTAAAAATTGATACAGGTAATGTTTCAATACAAATTATTTCCATTGTCTAGCTCCACAACATAGGTGTCCAAAACAACAAAGAGGACGAGAGGAAATAGACAACAACCATGAAGAACAACCAAAATAATACAATAATTATAATATGGCCAAAATTAGTTTAACCAATACTATAATATATGCTTCAAGAGTTTAAGATGGTTAGTTTTATATTTATACAATTAAAATGTGTTTGAACATCAAATAAAAATAGGTTTTGATATTGAGACTTAAACGAAATTCAATTTCAATATTTGAAACAAAACAACAAAATCCAATCAATATCACAAAAAAATGGCATTTTTGAATTCAGATAATGAGAGAATATTGGTAATCAAACTAGAAAAGCAAAACCAAATTTTGGAGTTGTAAATTTTGGTCATTATCCTACACAGTTTACTTTAAAACTACACACTTTGTCCCTTTCTAATTCCAACACATACAATGAACTAATTTATACTCTTTTTTTTTATTGTTTACAACTTTGATTGGTTAGAACCAAATCTCCAGATTCTCTACATTGAAACAACAATACCTTGTGTAAACCATTTAAAAAGTGACATAAATGTGATTAGAAGTAACAGAGGACTAACAATATACATCTGCTAATATTAGGGTCACAGAGAAGAAATATTGCACATGGCTAAGAACTTTTTTTTAAACAGAATATCAATTTATCTATTTACTTTTGTTTTTTGCCTTATAAACTACTTTACACTCTGGTTGTATAGTAGTGGTTGTATAGCTATAAGTTAGTAGTCTCTTCTCAGCTAAGGTTAGGGTTCAAATTATGCATTGTATCTGGTCAATTTGCAAGTTTGTTGTTACTACTTTACACCCAAATTTTGCACAATATCCAAGAAAGGTAATTTGTTGATTCTAACCTTTAAATAATGTCAGAAAGTTCATTGAATTTACCCTTAATTACATATAGTTTCTATTAAGTTCAATTTATATTTATAAAATACAAGAGAAAGACAAAAACTAACGCCTAACATAGACATTTCATGATTTCAGTTGCAATTCTCATGGGACTACTTGAAGTTTGTTATCATTTGACCTGTTTATTTACCGTATGCTATAAACACTAGATGCCAATATAAAAACACTTGAAACCATTCTATGTTTTGAAAACAAATAATTTAAAAATAAGAAATTAAGGTAACATCCAAGATCTGTTGAAGTTATATTATCAAATTCTTTTGGTGTTTGCACACTACAAGAAAATTGTCATTTACCAACGGAGGTTTCTAGTGACAGCCGCATATAGCAGCCCTATACCTACGGAAAAAATATATTAAATGTGGGTATAGATATGTTTCATTAAAAAAACTGAAAATTAAAAATTAGAAAAGGATAAGTTTATACTTTTCTAGTTTATGTGATTCATATTTTTTTTTTTAATTGTGGGTATAGATTTGTTCCTACTTTTATGTATAGATCCAAAAAAAATTTCTTTTTTTTTTCTTCTATTTTTATGCGATTCTTTCTATATTTTTTTTGTTTTTTATCTTATATTTTTTTCAATATTTTTTTATTAATAAATTCGGTGGTAATCATTTTTTTTTGTTTACAATGTTGTCAATGAGGATTTAACATAGAACCTCATGTATATCCCTCTAGTGGCTTTTGTGGTAAATCAATTTTATTACTTGTATTGTATAATATTTCTTTTACGAAGTAGAGTATTATATATATATTTACCACATAATTTATTAATAAAAAAAAAATATAGAAAGAATATAATGAATCTATACATAAAAATAGAAGGAAAAAAAAAAAAACTAAATCTATACATAAAAGTAGGAACAAATCTATACCCACAATTAAAAAAAATATGAATCGCATAAACTATAAAAGTATAAACTTATCCTTTTCTAATTTTTAATTTTCAATATATATATATATAACCAAAAATTAAGGAACTTATGGAGAAAGAAAACAACATTCACTTTATACAAAACAAAAAATACTTAATATAAAAAATAAAAAAATAGAGAGAGAAAGGAACACTCAAAGCAGGATACGTAACATAAAAAAACGCAGGATATAACATCGCGACTCATCAATCTCTCAATTTCTCTCTCGAACTCTCACATGAATCCCTTTCTTTAATTCTCTTCTTTCAATTTCTATCTACGGCTAATAGTTTTTATTTTGGTTAGGTTTTGATTGCTCAGTGAAAGGTGTTTTAGAGGATAAGATCAACACTCCCATCTCTAAGCTCTACGTTTGATTTTGGGTAAGGTTTCTATTCCACACTTTTCTTTTTCAATTTTGTTGGGGTTTTTCTCTGTCATGTGTGTACTTTTGTTGTTTGATGTCTTCGATGCTAGTATTTGGAAGCCTCTTTGACCGTAAAAAACATTATGAACTCTTTACTCATAATGTAAAAGTTTCTTGATGCCTTCTATGCAATATCGATATAAATTGAATTTTATTTTATCATAATATACGAGGATAGATTATTAAATGCCTCAATGACCCGAAAGGAATCAAATAATATTATTTGTTATATAACTTGTTGCTAGTATTTGGATGCTTCATTGACCGTAAAGAAAAAACATTATGAACACTTTACTCATAATGTAAAAGTTTCTTGATGCCTTCGATGTGATATTGATATGAATTGAATTTGATTCGTTCATAATATAAGCGATGAATTATTCGATGCCTCAATGACCCTAAAGGAATCAATGAATATTATTTGTTATATAAATTGTTGATAGTATTTGGATGCCTCATTGACTGTAAAAAAATATTATGAACTCTACTCATAATGTAAAAGTTGCTTGATGACTTCGATGTGATATTGATATGAATTGAATTTGATGTTTTCATAATATAAGAGATGGATTATTGGATGCATCAATGACCCGGAAGAAATCGATTAATATTATTTATTATATAAATTATTGATAGTATTTGGATGCCTCATTGACCGTCAAAAAACATTATCATAGTTGTTAATCAAAAGTTGCACGATGTATTGGCAAGATTCTCAAACCCAAAAAATTGAAAGCTTCTTTCTCTCTGAAAATAAAGAGTTGCGCGATAAACTTAAGCAAATGGAAAATCAAGATAGTACAAATGCGGTGTTGGCAAATGTGTTGTCATTAATGGTTTGTTGGAGAAGATGTGAATGACATATTACGAGCTGCAAGACAGGTATATTATATTTTACTCTTCGTGTTCATATTTAAAATATTATGAAAACATCAATTAACTTGAGTTTGTAATTTGATCTCTTTTATTTTCTATAGGTTACATATGCTTCTAGTGCCCCGACCAAACGAATTCTCAAAGTCCATACACTGACGAAAATTAAAGAGAGAGATTAGAAGTAAACAATGTAAATTGTTGTTTTTATTGCTTGGTAGGAATGTCATGTACTATGTTGTGGGCTCTGTAAGTCGTTGGAGTTTATTGTTTGGTAGGGATGTCATACATATGTATGTTTTTAGAGTTGTAATTTTGGGATAGATTTGATTAGAAGTAACTAGTAGTTCTCTTAAGTTATTTGGTGCAATTTCAATTTTGGAAGATTTAGCTAGGTGACATTGTTTTGGTGTTTTACTGTACTCCGTTAGTTTGTAAGACTTATTAGTTTTTTTTAATCAATATAATGGAAATTCTCTTTTATAATTATAGTTGACTTGGTGTGTAAACATGCATATTGGCAAATTATTATTATTATTATTTAAAAAAAATGTACAATCTGTCCAAAAAAATAAGATGCAAAAAAAAAAAAATTCAAACCTATACCAACGGACAAATTCGTGGGCAAAACGATTTACAATAGTTCATAATGTCCGTGGGTATAGCTCCTAGGCTAGTCCAACGCCAAAAAATGTTGTTGCTATATGCTAATGCGCATTAATATCAGAAAAAGGTTTACTAACTTTGGACTTCCCTCCCCCTTAACTCAAAAGACAAAAACCTATAAACCATGGAATTTCGCACTAAAGTGATGATCACATACATACCATAACATAAAAATTAATATTTCCATATACATATAATATAAAGATGTTCATAAAGAACTATTGTTTACCTCACCGTTGGAAATATTAAATCCTTATATAAAACAATAACAGTTGAGAAAATTCAGAATTATTTTGATGTTTTATAATGCAACATATACAAAATTAAATACCAATTTAGAAGTAAAAAATATTTTATGCAAGACATCACATAAAACTGTGAAGTGAAACAACTAATTAGTGAGTCAATATAATCGATTAAACCAAAAATTTGCCTCTCAAACTTTATCCCTTTTCAAAATAGAGCTAGAAGAATATTTAGGATTTTCATAAAAAAAGTTCATACCCGTAATGGAGATGATTGTCGCCGCGGTGGTTTCCGATTACGGTGCCAGATCTTGAAATAAACTAGCTGAACTCAAAGTTCAAGACAAGAATATCACAGATCCATTGCTCAACTTCACAGATGAGATCAGAGGTGGTAAAACACGAGCTTTTATACATGGAGTTCGCTTTTATGTGTTGCAGCGACATGGAGGGATGAGATGAAGATACGTTGCGGCTAGAGTTTAAGGAATGGAAAAGAGATAGCGTGTCTCTTTTAATTGATGAGATTTTTGCGGTGAAGAGAGTCTACCCCGCCGGTGGATGGCCAAGGTCAGTTTGCGCATATGAGGAGCGACGGAGGGAGTGTATCATTGTTCCTGAATTAGGGTTACAAATGAAAGAAAATGCATAAGAGGAAGCCTATGGGTTAATCCGAAATATTGGGCTTGACCCAAGTCTGGTTAGTGCAACTGCAAGTGGTGTATGACTTAATATTGTGGTGTGAATAATACTATTTCAAAAATTGTATTTTTTTAAATTAAATTTAATAAAACAATTTCTTTTATTTGTTTTATAAGCATGAGCAATCAAGTTGGAGTTCAGTATCATATTGCTCTAAAAATAAATTTGAAGTTATAATATAAAGTTCTACCTCCGTCTTTAAATATAACATCCTTTTGAAATTTTTCTTTGTCCTTTTTTATAACACTCCTTTCAAATTTTTATGGGCATTAATTATTTTTTTACTTGAAGATACCCCAATTATAGTGCATAATTTTTTACAATCTTTAATAAATATATTCCTCAAACTCATTAATTGATTCTCTCTCTTAAAGGTTAAAATTGTAAAAACTATATTAATTGAGAACTAATGTAAAACTACAATGGACTTTCTTAATATCCGTAATTTTTTCAAATAAATATTATATTTATAGACGGAAATAATATCTCCAACATCGTTATTATCTACTAAATAAATATGATTTTTTTTCCTTAGATCTTATTTGTTTCCAATCAATTTCAATTATTAAAAAAAAAAAAACATTTGTGCTGTAAATTTAATATAATTTTTTTGATTCATTTATTAATGTATGCGGTAAAAAAACTCAACGGAATAAAAAAAAAATAGTCATCCGTGCGTCGCACGGGTTAAAAAACTAGTTATATACATAATGTATTTGTTACTTTTTCATAGTCATTAGTGAGTATCATATGTGTTAATATATGTGGGCAATTTTCAAGTTCACATTTCAATATTATCTGGATGAAACACAATATAACACTACAACTTTATCATACAAAATGAAAACATTGGTTATAGCATGGTTGATCTAAGTATCAAACCACTATTTCATATATGATAGTAAGTTTATACTAGGGCTGACAATGAACTGAACCAACTCGAAAATAGTTCGAGACTGGATTCGATTCGATAATTAACTCGTTGAACTTGGTTCATGAACCAAATAAGTCGAACTTTAGCTAAAAATTAAGCTCGATAAATAAATTAGTCGAGTCGAGCTTAAGCGAGTTCGACTCGACTCATTTCCGGTCTTAGTAATGAATTAGCTATTTCTCCACCACTTCTTTCCCGTCACTACAAAGAATTTTTATTTTTAGGAAATTAACAGAAATTAAGAAGAAAAACAAAAAAGAAAGAAAGTCACTCGAAAAATGAATGAAAATAATGCAAAAAGTCAAAAAAGTATTTCGTCTTTTAGCTTAGCATTATTCGAAGAGAAACACCTTCTTATCTCATCTTTTGTGTATCTGTGGCCTCTCTTCTCTTCAGTTCTGTTCCATCGTCGTGTCTGTCTTCTCCATTATATCAATCCCCAAACAACAACCGACACCAACCTAACTCTGTACTACCCAACAAACTTAAACAACACACGTACTTACACTTCTCATGCTCATGCTCATGCTCAACTCAACTGTAACCGACTTACTTTATAATAATTTCATTTGAATGCTCTTTCCGCTAGCATGAACCACTGCGTTCCAGATTTCACTTCTCAAATGGATCAACAACTCTTACCTCGCCCTAAGAAACCCTTCATGTAAGTACAGTGGATGGACAGTCTAATCTGTTTGAGATGTTCTTACATCAAGTGATTTCAGTCTGTTCCCGCCTATGACACTTAATTCATCTTTTTTGTATTACTATAATTATTATTATTTACTATTTTAATTAATGATGATTGAAACAGTGCGGACGATGAGATTATGGAGCTGTTATGGCAAAACGGTCAAGTTGTAACGCAGAGTCAAAACAATCGTCATGTGAAGAAACCACCGTTAGGGAGAAACTCTGAAGATTCAACTCGCGGTGGAACTTCATCTGAAGTAGAAAATAACAATCAATATCTCTTCATGCAAGAAGGTGAAATGGCTTCGTGGCTTCATTATCCAATCAACAATGATAATGATCATGATGATTCTCCCTTCTCCGGCGATTTCCTTAACAGTAGCATGCAAACTCCTCACCGGACTTCTCAATTAACTGAACTCCGGCGGAATCCGATGTCGGCGGTTCCTTCTCGTCTTCCGAATCCGCTGCAACGGAGATCCGAACAAGTGCAACCGAATTTCGCGTACTTTGCTAGACACGGTGTTAGAGCAGAGGCAGGACCTTCGTCGATTTTGAGAAATTCTGCGAGGGAATCGACGGTGGTTGATTCGTGTGATACGCCTGTTCCGGCGGTGGGTTCGGAGACTGTAAGAAGCTTAGCGGATCCAACGGAAGGAGAAACTGGAGTGTCGGCGCCATCGACGATGTTTGATGAACCGGGCGGTTCGAGTAGTAGTGGCGAACCGGTTCGGATGGTAGGGGAGCAGGATCGGAAGAGGAAGGGACGAGAAGCGGAGGAATGGGAATATCAGAGCGAGGTGAGTGAGTTAACTCAGTGTTTTACTTATTTATTTATTCTGTATTTAAGAGTTGCACATTCCCTATGCTCTGTTTGGTGCCGTCACTGTCTGCAAAGCGACCATACCTGTCGTGGCTGGATATGGTTATGCCAAGTGTTTGGTGATAAATTTGATTCTTTTTTAAATATACTTTTAGTAGATCCTTTATCAAGAAAAATATTTTTTTAGATATGGTTTTCTCATCAATGATTAAGTAGTTAGTTGTAACTTGCTATAAAAACTTAATTAATTAAGCTAAAAATTTCTCCACAAACGCTTAAAAAGCTCCTCTTTTGAGTTATGTGTGTGTGGAGAGAGATGTCATAACTAACTGTTCTTAATTGTGACTTGTGAGATCTCAGGTTCGAACTCGGATCACGATATCCAGCCTAACAATTTCGGCATTTTATTTATTAGTTGAGCTAAGACTTATGAAACGTCATAACTAAATGTTCTAACTAACATAACTACCAAAAGTATAGGTTTAGAGTTTTGATTTATTATTATAAATGGTGATGGTAAAGTTTTGCCAATTGCTACGATAATCATATAAGCTGAACACTGAAATCAATTTGGAAATTACAATCCTGGCTAAATGGAAAACGCGTAGATTATGTAAATAATGTTAATGAACAAATATGTAGGTACATAAATAGAATTCAAGTGCTTCATTATGTTTATAATTGAAATGTGCACGAGGCAGATCAATTCGTTCAATAGTATTTTTCTAATCCTTTATTGTTTTTCTGCAATTCCTGCAAACTTATTCTATTTGCAACATCGATGCTGTAAAAGGATATTGATTTTGAATCTGCGGAAGCCAAAAAGAATGTCAGTGGATCATCTACAAAGAGATCTCGTGCTGCCGAGGTCCATAATCTCTCAGAGAGGGTTAGTAGTCTTTATGCACATTTCTTTGAGTTCACATGTTTAATGATGTCTTCCTCATAACTTGAAAGTCTTCCTGCAGAGGCGCCGTGATCGGATTAATGAAAAGATGAAAGCTCTGCAAGAACTTATACCTCGATCTAATAAAGTAATCCGACTTTTAAATTTCCCGGTTATTTATATTTTGAGAATATAAGGGGCAGGGTTTTATATTTTTTTTCCTTCCTAATTTTTGTTTCTAATTTTTCTCCTGCTCTTAATTCATAGTCTGACAAAGCTTCTATGCTGGATGAAGCAATTGACTACTTGAAGTCGCTTCAGTTACAAGTGCAGGTAGATTCTTCTCTTTTTTTATTGAATATATTCGTCATTTTTTTTCTCACTTTGAGTTTGTGTTGTAAGTTGTGAATTCATTAGGCAGATAAACTTAAACTTGGTTCATTTTTTCTCACAATGTAATAAGCTGTTGAATTCTTAAAATATATTTATATTTGTTAAGAAACTTCGCATCCGTCAATTGTGAGAGGGAGATAGACAGTCATAGATGCTGTAGCAAGTTTATACATTATAAATGTCCTCTCTATATTTGTGACCTTTACAAAATGCCATAAGTTAGTCATGTAGTTTCATTTCTGAAACAGAGAGTACAACTTATGCAGATGATGTCCATGGGATGTGGCATGGTACCAATGATGTTTCCGGGAATCCAGCAGTATATGCCAACAATGGGGATGGGGATGGGAATGGGGATGAGTATGGAAATGGGAATAAACAGACCAGTAATGCCATTTCCAAATATGTTATCTGGTTCTACTTTGCCTGCAGCTGCAAATTTGGGACCAAGATTCGCGGCCATGCCCCCTTTTCACATGCCACATGTTCCTACGCCTGATTCATCGAGAATGCAAGCAACAAATCAAGCAGATAATAATATGTTCATCTCAGTTGGAACACATGATTCAAATCAGTCACGTATTCCAAACTTCACCGATCCTTATCAACAATACCTTGGACCCCACCAGATGCAGTTTCAATCAATGCAGGTATTTTGTCCTCTAATGTTATTTATGATTAGGAATTTTTAAAACAATGTGTGAAGTAACAACTTGTTGCACATGAGATCCATTCAATTTCCTCCCACTCCACATGTATTGTTTTACTACAGTGTATTGCCTTTTGGAGATTATTTTATTTGGCTGGTTGTTAATAATAATGTTCTATTTTACTTGGTTTTTGAAAAACAGATAAATCAAAACTTATACATTATACATAAATTGGTATTTTACTTTTAACTTAAGTAACTCGGAGGAAAACTTTGTTTTTGAAATTTTTCTTAGTTTCTTTTTAGAAAAAAAATAAAATTATCACAATGATGTAAATGTTTATGAATTATGAGTTCATTTACATGTGTAGAATCAGGCAATGAACCAACCAAATATCGGCAAGCCAAGTATCAGTAGGCCCCTTGAGAATCCAGAAATCCGCCAGTCAGGTAAATTACTTTATCTTAGTATTTTGCAGGATTTGGTTAGTTTTGGCAGAAATAAAAGGATGGTTTATTATTCTTGGTTTTAATAATACGGTGTTCCTGTGTTTAAAACATCAATGAAGTATTCTATTTTCCAGAATAAATTTACTGAATCTTTATTATATATCAAATATCACTGCTTCTAAGTATCTCAATCATTTTCTTGATGATGTTCAGGAGATAAATGATTATCTGATAGTTACAATCAAGGGCTGACTATTCAAATGATGCTGCTTATTATGTATAGCTGTTACTACTAGTTCTCAAAATGGTACTGCTAATATTATTGTAGCTCCGGAATACGCAATATTTCACAAAACATGGATAAAAGTGTAAAATTAATAATGGACTTGTGCTGTGTCCATTGCAGGTTATATTTTCTGCCATCTATACTAGAGTATGCCAAGTTTTGTAGTGTAACAGAACAAACTTTTCGCAGTTCTCAGTTGCAAGCTAATCTATACACGGCTAACATGTAAATTATTGTAATGTAACTCAGTTTTTTCTCTTTTTTGTCATCCTTTACACTTTTTCTTTTTACCAAATAAATTGGGAACACTTGATCACCTAATGGAGTGGTCATCGTCGTCGATAATATTACATGTATGTAAATGTAATGTAAGGTTAGATTGTGAAAATAGTTTATAGCTGTTTTTTCATTAATGGTTTGTAAACATGTCTCCATGTAGATGTTAGGTTATGATTTTCTTTTTGCGTCTTTGCAATTCTCTTTAGCCCGTGTTTGCTTGTTTGATCACGCAGTGCCACCTTGCGCTCACAAATGTAGTTTTTCTCTTGTAGTGTCTATGAACTTGAAAAAGGGTAATGTGTAAATGACTAACGTCACACAATCCTGTGGATTCACGGGTAGTTTACGAGTAAATACGGTAGTAATGTATGATTTGTGCTAGCTGAGTGCCATAATCATCAAACATTACTATGTCTTCTGTACAACTACAGAGTCAAAGCACATTGTTGGCTAGCCGGCTAGGAACTTAAATATCATCAAAGGCTCTCTTGTTACATCTCTTTTATTACAAAGTCATTGGTTATATCAATCCATATTTGTTGAAGTGTAATTTCATTAACTTTGTAGCACACTATTTAATAGATCAAAAAAAGACTGTACTAATATAACTTATATGTACATCATATCATTTGGTTTAGCTTACAATATCCTTTAATGGAGCTTTCTATAATGAGAAATCTCTATGATGCATCATTAAAAGGCTGTGTAAGTACCTTAAAAACACTTATCCAAAACGACCCTCTTATTTTAAACAGAGTTTCACTCTATCCATTCTCTGAAAGTCCATTACACATAGCTTCTTTACTTGGACATTTAGAATTATGTCAAATTCTTCTTGAGATAAATCCCATTTTAGCAAGTGAAGTGAACTCTGAAGGACATTGCCCTCTTCATCTAGCTTCTGCAAAAGGACATATTGAAATAGTGAAAGCATTGTTGTCGACAAACGCGGAAACTTGCTTGATAAGGGACAAGGATGACAAACTTCCTCTCCATTTTGCTGTAATGAGAGGACGTTTAGGTGTCATTAACGAGTTGATCAGCGCAATGCCGGAGACAGAAATGGATAAGGTGATGACTGAGATTGATGATCATGCAGGTTCTGTTCTGCATTTGTGTGTTTGTTATAACCATCTAGAAGCATTGAAGATCCTACTTGAATCAATTAGAGGAGACATTGATCAAATTTTATCTTCTAAAGACAAAGAGGGTAACACTGTTTTGGATTTAGCTGTCAAACGAGGACAAATTAAGGTAATGTTTCTAATTATTTGTCACAACACTTAAATTTCATAAAAAAACAACCGAATTTATTAACTTTTTTGGTTTGCATAAAATAACCAACTATAAACTGATGTTTATAAAATTCAACTGGACACTGAATCGGCGAAACCTCCAGATCATGGTTTCATTGCTTTAAATCGCTCAAACTAGGACAAAACAACAGTCGACCTGCTCAAATAATCGGAGTATAGACAATGTCGGTTCACAATTTAACTGATTAAAAAAACTTGAGAGGTATAGTATAGTAACAACTCTTTTATACTTTTGCAGATGATTAAGTACTTGATCTCGCTATCCGAAGTGAGTGATACAATAAATACTTCAAAATCAGAAGCTTTAAGAGCTTTGGATATGTTGGAGCATTATCCAAGAGATTTCATCAGCCACACAATTCAACACATTTCCAATGAAGAAAGAGCTACAACATCTTCAAATATATCTATTGCACAACAAGATCATGCAACCCAACCAAACAATTTTCCTCAACAGTTACAAATCAATGATCATGAACAGTCACAAAATCCATCACCAAACAATGATCCTCCACAGAATATACAACCATCACAAAACATTGATCTTCCACAACCAACACAATCTTTACCAATAAATGTTCCTCTAGTACAATTGCCAATTAGTCATCCTCTACAGCTAACAAATCCTTCACCACACAATGATCCTTCACAACCATCATCTCATAATCCATCACCAAGCAATAGTCCTCAACATCCACAATTACCCTCACCACAAAATGATCCTTTACAACCATCATCTCATAATCCATCACCAAGCAATAGTCCTCAACATCAACAATTACCCTCACCACAAAATGATCCTTTACAACCATCATCTCATAATCCATCACCAAGCAATAATCCTCAACATCCACAATCTCCCTCTCCACACAATGATCCTTCACAACCATCATCTCATAATCCCTTACCAAGCAATGATCCTCTACAACCACCATCACCATTTTCACTGAGATACGACCCTTCACAACCATCACTAACACAAACTAGATGGGACGAGGTTGAGAATTTCTGGAACACATACATAATAAACCAAGGTGACTGGATAACAAAAGAACATTTAATGATAGCAGCAACTGTGATCGCAACAATGACATTTCAATCAGTAATAAGTCCACCAGGCGGCGTTTGGCAAGAAGATACAACAAAAGGCGGTTATGCTTGTCCTGATTACGGTTTCTGTGAAGCAGGAACAGCAGTTGTAGGCTATGTTTGGTCACCGGATTATCTCAAATTCATTTTCTTCAACTCTGCTTCTTTCTTTGCTTCATTATGTGTGCTTTTGATTCTTATCAGTGGTTTTCCTCTACAAAAGGTCGTAGTGTGGATTTTGGCAATTTTGATGGTAGTTGCAATCACATGCATGTTGCTTACATACATGTGGGCGTTGGGATTAGTTAGTCCTAATCATATTTTCTATAGAATTAGTAACTTGGGTTATATCTTAGTTGGAATTTGGGTTTTCTTACTTTTTCTTGTTTGTTTGATTCAAATAGCTAGATTTGTGTTTTGGGTTAGGTCTAGGTGCAGTAGAAGAGGTCCTCCACAAATTAATGTTACACAATAAGAGTCTTACATTCAACGAGATATCAACCGAAAGGATTGAGTTACACTCGCCCAAATTTTAAGATGGTATCAAGAAGAGTATATTCAAAACTGTTGGGCCACTTATTAACAATATATTTTAAGTAGTTGTATAGCTAACTATCATTGTAGTTGTGATGAAACAAGATTCAAATCTCTAATAGAATAAAAGAATTCTATAAAACATTACAACAATATGGAGAGAAGAAGAAACTGTCATGACAGCTGCATATCAGTTAGATAACATATGTCAGTAACTATCATGTAGTCTAGAAAGAACTATTAAAGTAAAATAATAATAATCAAGAAGATATAATATGTTTTGCTTGATATAATCAATCAACGTCGATTCAACAAAAGCTTACAAGAATACGGTTTGTGCTAACATAGTGTCATAATCATCAAATACTACGTAATCAAAACACATTGTTGGCTAGCCAGCTGGGACCTTAAATATCATCACAAAAAATTCTCTTTGTTATAATCTTCTTTTTACAAACTCTTTGGTTATATCGTTTCATATTTGGTAAAACAAAAAAGACGACAATTTCTAGTCACATGTAATAATACTAATTCACACAGCATTCATGAACTCAGTTTACATGACCTATGTAAACTCAGTTTACAACTAAATGTGAAGAAGTGAGAAATTCGGGATGAATTCATATAGATTTCCAAACATAGAAAAAATAAATTAAATTACAGGGAGAAAAAAAAATGATAGTTCATAGAAATCATCATTGGAAAGGCAAAAATAATTTACTTGTGAAAAGACCTTGTAATTCAATCTGTAATTTTTTAGTTAGATTGATCCTCCATAGATTGAGAGATGAAAAAAGTGTTTGAAAATTTTATAAAAACAAGGACGATTTTGGCATTATCATTAAATTCAATTAAAATTAAAGTGTAACCGGAAATGTTTAGGTGTGACTAGATAAAATCAAAGAAGACTATACTATTATAAATATATCAATTAACACAGCTTCCAATATCCCTTAAATGGAGCTTTCAATAATGAGAAATCTCTATGATGCATCACTAAAAGGATGTGTAAGTACCTTAAAAACACTGATCCAAAAAGACCCTCTTATTCTAAGCAGAGTTTCACTCTATCCAATCTTTGAAACTCCACTACACATAGCTTCTTTGCTAGGACATTTAGAATTTTGTCAAATTATTCTCGACATAGATCCCAATTTAGCAGCTGAAGTGAACTCAGAAGGACATTGCCCTCTTCACCTAGCTTCTGCTGAAGGACACATTGAAATAGTGAAAGCATTGTTATTGACAGACGCGGAAACTTGCTTGATAAGGGACAAAGATGACAAGCTTCCTCTCCATTTTTCTGTAATGAGAGGACGCTTAGGAGTCATCAAGGAGTTGATCAGTGCAATGCCGGAGACAGAAATGGATAAGGTGATGACTGAAGTGGATGATCATGCAAGTTCTATTCTACATTTGTGTGTTTGTTATAACCATCTAGAAGCATTGAAAATTCTAGTTGAGTCAATGAGAGGAGACGTTGATCAATTCTTATCTTGTAAAGACAAAGAGGGTAACACTGTTTTGGATCTAGCTGTCCAACGAGGACAGATTAAGGTATTGTTTCTTCAACAACAAAATAATATTTAAGACCTTTGAACCTGAGAAATTATGATAAACATTGCTTTAAATGACACTAGTGTGGTAACAACTCTTTTATACTTGTGCAGATTATTAAGTTCTTGCTCTCACTATCTGAAATGAGTGAGACAATAAATACTTCCAAATCAGAAACTTTAAGAGCTTTGGATATGTTGGAGCATTATCCAAGAGATTTCATCAGCCATACAACTCAACACATTTTGATTCAAGAAAGAGCTCAAACATCTTCAAATATAGTTATTGCAGTACAAGATCACATAATCTCACCAAGCAATGATCCTCAACAACCACAATCTTTACCAATAAATGATCCTCTACAACAAGCACAACCACCAATTAGTCATCCTCTACAACTACCAAATCCTTCACCACAAAATGATCCTTCACAACCATCATCTCATAATCCATCACCAAGCAATAATCCTCAACATCCACAATCACCCTCACCACACAATAATCCCTCACAGCCATCATCTCATAATGATCCTCTACAACCACCTCCACCATTCTCACCAAGCAACAACCCTTCACAACCTTCGCCAACACCAAGCATAGCAAATCCTCCTCTACATAAACTTACTAGATGGGACAGGTTTGAAAAATTCTGCAACACATACATAATAAACCAAGGTGACTGGATAACAAAAGAACATTTAATGATAGCAGCAACTGTGATCGCAACAATGACATTTCAATCAGTAATAAGTCCACCAGGCGGTGTTTGGCAAGAAGATACCACAACAGGAGCTGTATCTTGTCCTGATTACAGTTTCTGTGAAGCAGGAACAGCAGTTGTAGGCTATGTTTGGTCACCAGTTTATCTCAAATTCATTTTCTTCAACTCTGCTTCTTTCTTTACTTCACTATGTGTGCTTTTGGTTGTCATCAGTGGGCTTCCTCTTCATAATCAGGTCACAGTGTGGATTTTGGCAATTTTAATGGTAGTTGCAATCACATGCATGTTGCTTACATACACATGGGCGTTGGCATTAGTTAGTCCTAATCATATTTTCAATAGAATAATGCATTTGGGTAATATCATGGTTATAATTTGGATATTTTTGCTCAATGTTGTTTCGTTGATTCCAATGACTAGATTTATGTTTTGGGCTAAGTCTAGGCGCAGGTCCTCGACAAATTAATGTTGTGGTTGCACTTTGAATTATTTCTACTATAATTGAATAATGCAGAAATGGTGTTGATCCTATTTGTGATTCCTGCGTTTCTCCATATGGTAAGAGTATAACATTCAATGAGATATGACTTGAAAGGAACAAGTTAAGCTCGACCAAAAATTCTAAGATAGTATCAAGAGCCTAGTCAAGATATGTTGAGCCACTTATCAAACAAAAAAAATAATAAGTAGTTGCTATTATTGGAGTAGTGATGAAACAAAATTCAAATCTCTATCATGACAGTAAAAGAATTCTATAAAAGACTACCTCAATGTGGAGGGAAGAAGAAACTGTCATGACAGCTGCATATCAGTTAGATAACACATGCCAGTTAAATAATATAGATATAATATGTTTTGCATGATATAATCAATTAACATCGAGTCAAAAAAAGCATACATATTGTGGCCTCAATTCCAATTAACTTGCTCGGTTAGTTGTAACTTACATACCATTGTAACTCTCCCTTTTAGTTGCTTTCACAAGTTGAGGCCTCTGAGCTTGTATTCAAATTGTGCCTCAGAGGCCTCAGCTTGATTTGATTTTTTTTTCTTTCTTAATTCTTGTGTACAAGCCATTATATTAGTAGGTTCAAATATCATATCGAACTTTGGAAGTGACACAATGTGCAGAGTGCGGATTGAGATTGTGAACCAAAATGACTAGACTTTATAGACGTAAAATTTAGGGAGAAAATTTCCACACTCCGATATCACCTTCAGATATACACATCTGAAAGAAAGAAAAAGAAAAAAAACACGAGAATTTTATGTTGTCTAAAAGTACATATGTTTGTTTTTGTTTTTTTTAATGTGGGACAGGTAAAGTTATTTCCAAAATTCATGTACAGTTTGGTTCTCTTTAATTTACCCCATGTGAAACTTTCATGTTCATCAACATAAAACAATAGCAAAGGCTCTACTAATTTCTGCAACATTGCAGATCATTAAATACTTGCTTTCGCTATCTGAAATGACCACAACAATAAATACTTACAATGCAGGTTTAAAACCATTAGACATGTTGGATAACAGTTCAGGAGATTATGGGCCTGTTTGTTTCGGCTTTAAAAAAATAGATTTTTTCTTTGTATTTTTGAAAATGGATTTTTTAAAACCGTTTTTCAAAATATTACAAGTTTTTTTATATTCATTTTTTCTAAATTCAAACACTAATTTTGACATCATATAACATAGACGTACATTATTGAAGAACAAAAAATAGTCAAAATCTCAATTTTTATAAAAAGTTGTATTTCAAAAATGATTTTTATGAAAATCTATTTGAAATAGCTTCAAAAAAAGTGATTTTTTTGAAATTTTGATATCCAAATTTTTTTTCAATAAAATGATGAAATACCTAAAATAAGATTTTAAGAATAACTATTCAAACCAAATTTTCATTTGAAACTTTTATAAAAAATTTCTTTGTAAATTTTTTTTATACAAAATTTTCTAATACTACAAAATCTATTTTCAAAAAAATCCAAAACAAACGGGCCCTATATTAGCCTGACAATCAAACATATTTTAACTAAAGAAGGAGCTCAAAGGTCTACAAATATTGTCAGAACACATCTACCAGCTTCATCGTCCACTCAAGTTAATATACACCAAATGACTATGTCACAAAATATAGTTTCTGCACAACAAGATCACGTGCTTTCACCACACAATGATCCTCTGCAACCACAAACACTACCAACACAAACATCACCAAGGAATTCATAGTCCTCACAAACACGACGCAACAGATGGAACATGTTTGAGAACTTCTGCACAACATACCTAATAAACCAAGGTAATTGGATTGATAAAAAGACTAAAGAACAATTCATGGTAACAGCAACTGTGATTGAAACAATGACATTTCAGTCAGTAATAAGTCCGCCAGGCGGTGTTTGGCAAGAAGATACAAAACACAGTAACCATGCATGCACTACTTATGATTTCTGTGAAGCAGGCACTGCAGTTGTGGGCTATGTTTGGTCACCAGACTTTATGAAATTTATTTTTTTCAACTCTGCTTCTTTCTTTGCTTGGTGGTTCTCATTAGTGGGTTTCCATTAGGGAATAAAGTCATAATGGGGATTTTGGCAGTTTTAATGACAATAGCTGTCAAGTTCATGTTGCTCACTTACATGTTGGCACTTGGATTGGTGAGTCCTAATCATGTTTATTGTAGAATTCATAAATTAGGATATGTTTTGGTTGGTACTTGGTCTTTCTTACTTCTTGTTGTTGGTTTGATTCAAATTATAAGAGTGGTATTCTGGATTCGGTCAAAGCGTAGATTCTCAACAAATGCTTCACTGAGTCAGAATTCTCCTGGTCGAATAGCTAATGGTTGTGTACAATAGGAATTTCTTTTTGTAGTACCAATGTGGCTGTCTTAATGTTCTAAAAATACAGAAAGGTTAACAACTAGTGTAAGATTAGAATTTGTAAGAGAGAGAAAAACATTGCTTTAGCACTTTACATACTAGTTACTTAGTGATTGCGAGCCTAGGACATTAATTGCCTTTTCATGTGAAGTGTTACTTCGATTTGGTGTTGTTATTTATGCTATAGAAAGCAATACACATTCTTGTTCTGGAGTTTTTTTTATACAAAAGTAAAATTACTTGTGTTAAGAAAATAATTAGAACATGGACCTAATATAACAAGATTAATGAAGGTTAAGCTTGATAAGAACTGTGACAAGGTTCATGAAGATTTATGAAAAAAGGTAAGGCATGTCCTATGAAGAAATCATCTCTTAACAAAATCAGCACATGAGAAACAAATGTCGGGAAGCTTTGAATTACCTCAGTTGCAACATCTGCATCATCCTTGTACTCCACTCTCCAAATTTTTGTTTATTGTAATGAGATCTCTTCTAGAGCATGCTTCAAAAACAGTGTCAATGAAAATGTTTACTTTGATGGTGCACTCTCGTCAGGTATATGACCAACAAAATAAGTGATGGAACCTACCAAATAACACCAGTTGTGAACCAAATAAATTTCTATGCTTAATTTAGTCTTCAATAATATTAGAGTATATAATAAGTATATTATGATTTAATACTACCATAATTCAAATGTGACACTCTACTATTTTTACACTGTCATTTTCTGTATACTTTCTTTGTCTAATCAAGTATGTAACAGACCAAAAAATCTCAAAGTGTCCTGCATTGGTTAAGATACTAATTCATCATAGCAGAAACTACATGTTACCAAATAGTAACAACTAATAAGAATGCATACTGTTACAACAGTGCTTAGACTAAACTAAACACTATAGACTGATTTCAAATGCAAGACTAGTCTTGGCACATGCAAATTTCTTTGCAGTATATTTGATATCACTAAACTAACTTTTAATAACTAATGGAGTTTATAATACAAGAACAATTAAGAATAAATGCACTCTAAACATGAAAAAAGACAATTAAGAATATATGCAAATTACTTTTACAATTAGTTTTTTGTCTAGTACTTCTAGAACACTTGTTAGCATAATAGCTTATATTTTATACTAGTATAAGGATAAAATATTTTAACTTCTTATTACATATGTCCTCACTTCTTTTCCAATTTATTTCCTTGTGGATACTATAGAATGATTTAACAAACACGCCAATGCTAAGTTTAATAAATTCCAACCATTGACTTTGTATATAAAAATCAAAGGAACAAAGCACACCCTCTGTCACTATTATTATAAATAAAAAATTGTTTAATTTCGTTGAATTATTTATGAGGGTGTAACCACACCCAAATGTTACTCCATAAACTCTTAAATTTCAAAGTTGACTGAGCATTGACTTTTTATATAAAGATCAACGAAACAGAGTAAGGAGAAATACTTAAACTCCCCAAATTGATTGATGGAAGAAGAGAAGGAGTTAACACCAAATTTTGAGGATGATATGGTAAGAGCACTCTATGAAGCAACATTAAATGGCAGCATAAGTGCCTTAAAAACACTAAATCCTCTTACCTTAAGCAAAGTTTCATTCTCTCCCTTCGGTGAAAACCCATTACACATAGCCTCTTTGTTTGGATATTTAGATTTGTGTGTTGTTATTCTTGAAGTAAATCCAAATTTAGCAAGTGAAATAGACTCAAAAGGACGTTACCCTCTTCATTTGGCTTCAGCTGAAGGACACATTGACATCGTGAAAACACTGTTGATGGAAAACCGAGATATTTGTTTGATGCCCGACAATGATGACAAGCTTCCAATACACTTGGCCGTGTCTGCAGGACATGTGGAAGTCATTGCGAAGTTGAAAAACGCCATGCCATGTTCTATTCAAAATATTAGTGATGACGGATCAATATTACATTTGTGTGTTAGGTATAATCATTTGGAAGCCTTGAAATACATAGTGCAATCCGTGAGTGGAGCACAAGAGTTATTGCATGTCCAGGACAAAGAAGGTAACACCATTCTTCATTGGGCAGTCAATCTCAAGCAAATTAAGGTATTCAACCTATCAGTTTTCTTTTGGTTACTATTCAATCCTTGCATATTGTACAATTTAATTAAATTTATTAACTAGTAATTTTAATTGTGTTTATTTAAGCTTTTTTTGATTCAAGTAGCTTAATTGATTACTCTGCAGACCATAAAATACTTGCTTTCACTTCCCAAAATGAGAGCATCAGCGAACACTGTGAATAACAAAGGTCTGACACCTTTGGATATACTGAACAACCGCTCTCCAACAGATTTCACAGACATTGCAATCCAATATATTTTAAAAGAAGCAGGAGTTCAAAAAACTTGTACGAATCCAAACATGTCTACCAACAACAACTCAAGCTCTAGTACTGAAGCAAATGACCAATCACAACAACCCAATATATTGAAAAATTGGGAGAACATTTGGTCAAAGTACATACAACATCAAAGAAATTGGATAGAAGAGTCACGTGGCACATTAATGATTGTAGCAACCGTAATTGCCACAATGACATTTCAATCAGCATTGAACCCACCAGGTGGAGTTTGGCAAGAGAATACACATAGTGGTGCATACACATGCACTACTTATGGTATTTGCCGAGCTGGAACTGCAATTACTGGTTATGATTCGGCACAAGATTATGTCAAATTCATGTCTTTTAACACTGTTTCTTTCTTTGCTTCACTGTGTGTTGTGTTGATTCTTGTTTGTGGGTTTCCACTTCAGAATATGGTTATAATGTGGATACTAAATATCGCAATGACTATTGCAATAACGTTTATGTTGCTTACGTATATGTGGGCAATTGGGTTTGTTACACCGGATCATATTTATTATAATGCTTATTGGTTGGCGTTTATTTTAGGTGGTGCTTGGGGTGTTATACTTCTTGTTCTTGCTTTGATTCAAATTGTAAGGTTTGTCTTTTGGATTAAAGAGAGGAAGAGGAAGAAGAAGCAGCTGCACACACGAGCATAGTTTTAAATTGTGTTTTGCAACTACGATTGCGACCACTATCAATGATTTGAGGTTTTCACATGGCATCACAATACTAAATTGGATGTTGTTTTTAAGTGGATTGGTTTTACCATCCAAAAAAGATTCATGTGTAACTATCTTAAATATATATAAATAAAAATACTAAAATTAATTGCAGTTGTATTAGCCTTATTTCCTTGTATCAGCCTAACGGCAACTGTGGCTGCAGGCATAATTTAGGAAGTTGGTAGTAGGTGTTCAGTGATTGAGAATAATAAGTAACTAGTGACTGGAAATGTTTGTTTTGTGTGTCTCCTGTATATCATGTGTCTAGGAGGATGAGTTCTTGTATATAATTTTGGTGTATTCTGTAATTCTTTAAAGAAATTCTTAGAAGTATTATAACTACTTTTTATTTAAAAGTATTATAACTTATACCACATAGCCTCTTTGCTTGGGAATTTATAGTTTTGTCAGATTCTTCTTGATATAGATCCCTATTTAGCAGCTGAAGTTAACTCAGAAGGACGTTGACATCTTCATTGGGCTTCTGCAAAAGGGTACACTGAGATTGTGAGAGCTCTACTGTTGACATTCGGAGAAACTTGCTTGATAAGCGACAAAGATGACAAGCTTCCTCTCCACTTTTCTGATATGAGAGGACGTGTGGAAGCCATTAAGGAGTTAAATAGTGACATAGTGCCATGCCAAAAACAGAAACCATTAATTAGGATCATGTCTGAGACTGATGATCATGGTTCCATTCTACACTTCTCTGTTCACTATAACCATCTAGAAGCATTGAAAATCCTAGTGCGATCAGTGAAAAGAGATAAAAAAATTACTACAATTTTTATATACCACAGACAAAGAGGGTAACACTAATCTGCATTTAGCTGTCAGACGCACGCATATAAAGGTACACCCAATTACCTACCAACTCCAATTGGGTTGCTAGGTGAATTGGCTTGCATTGCACAGCATGCCATTTTAGCTCTCTCTTTTAGTTGTTTATTATTTGTCTCAATGGTGATTCTGTCTGAGCTTGTGCTCAAGTTGTGTCTCAGTCTCTCAGAGGCCTCAAGTCAGCTTTTTTCTTAATTCTATTCTTGTGTACAAGCCATTGCATTATTAAGTTTGATGGCATGTTGAACTTTGGGAGCAACCCATTGTAGAGAATGACTAGACTTATGTGGTTAGGTAAAGTTATGTGAAGTGTTACTTCGATTTGGTGTAGATATTTATGCTATAGAAACTAGAAAGTAATACAAAAAAAATAATTACTTGTGTTAAGAAAATAATTAGAGCATGGACCTAATATAACAAGATTATTGAAGGTTAAGCTTGATAAGAGCCGTGACAAGGTTCATGAAGATTAATGAAAAAAAAGTAACGCATATCCTATCAATGAAATCTTCTCTTAACAAAATCAGCACATGAGAAACAAATGTTGAGAAGCTCGAATTACCTGGTTTGCAACACCTATGTTATCCTTGCCTCACTCATTCCAAATTTTTGTTTATTGTAGTGAGATCTCTTCTACAGCATGCTTCACAAACTGTATCAATGAAACTGTTTCCTATGATGGTGCACTCTCATCAAGTATATGACCAACAAAATAAGTGATGGAACCTGCCAAATAACAACTAGTTGTGAACCAAATGAATTTCTATGCATAATTTAGTCTTCAATAATTGGGCAAACTACAAGCCAAGCAAGTTACATAATATCATCGATTGACTTGTTATAGAGAAAACATAGACAAATTGCAGAGAGGGAAAAAAGAAAAGTTGGAGAAGTCACAAGTGACTTAGGGTCTGTTTGAAACAGTTTTCAAATACTCTTTTTTAGTTTTCAAAAATTAAAATAGAAAAAACTTGTTTGAAAGTCTGTTTTCAAAAACTATTTTTAAAAACTGTTTCCACTTTTATTGTTTTAAAAACTAAAAAACAGAAACATGTTATAAGTGTTTTGCTTTTTAAAAACAGTTTTCTAAAACACATTTTAAAAACTAAAAACCAAAATTGTTTCAAACAGGCCCTTAGCATTTGGCCTCTCAGGTGGTTCGAACTGCAAACAACAAGAAGTTAATCTCACTAACTAGAGTTCATCATTTGAAAGATGACTTTCCCAACATGAGTCCATATAAGGTCGAGTGCCTGCATGTAAAAAGATTAGTATGCTGCCTATTTAATTCATGAATAACATATAATTATAATTATTGTGAACATTTTAAACCAGCGATCCAGGATGCTACTTTTAATCCAATAAATGTCAAGCACAAGTTGCCATTGTAAATTGCACTTTTTGGACTGATTCTTCCTGCAAATTTCAATTAAGAGTGTAAATTAATTGAATTGACACACAAATAATAAATAAACATTATCAGCCCCAAGTTTTGAATGTGGCACACATACACATTATCAGCTCCAAGCTTTGCAGTGATATCACTAAAATAACTTTTAATAACTAATGAAGTTTAATAATACAAGAGCAGTTATAAAAAGATAAAACGAAATGGTACCTTTCATCAGAAACGTTTTCCACGGCAACCATCTTCCGAGCAGCCTAAAGTTCATAATGCAAGATATCATAACTGATAACAATCATAATGTCATTAATTTTATTAAGGACAACAGGGAAACCTGTTTCTTCCATTGAGCGTCTCACGAAACCAATTAGGGTTATAATTATAAAAGAAAATACACCAAGATTTACCAGTTGATTTCTTATGTAAATTTAATCATATTCTTATAGCTTAAAATGAAAAACTATAACATGCCTTTTGATTATGTTTGACTTAATGATCTTAAGCATTTAATAATCTCACAAATTTAAAATTAAAAACAAATATGCAAAGATTCAAATGAAATTGCAACAAAGAGAATATTCATTCATCATCAAGATTCAAGTCACCGTGATAGAAACAATTAACTTGATTGAATGATAATTGATGAGGGTGTAAGCACAAAACCCAAATGTTACTCCATAAACTCTTAAATTCCAAAGTTGACCGACCATTGGCTATTCATCATCAAAGGAACACAGTGAGTACAAATCCCAAATGTTACTCCATAAACTCTTAAATTCCAAGGTTGACTGACCCATTGACTTTTATATAAAGATCAAAGAAAAAAAGTGGTAGGCACACACAAAATTTTATATATATGTGTATGTGTATGTGTGTGTGTGTATATATATATATGAGGAAAAGTTAACACCAAATTTTGAGGATGATACGGAAAGAGCACTCTACGACGCAACAATAAATGGCAGCAAAAGTGCCTTAAAAACACTAAATCCTCTTACCTTAAGCAAGGTTTCACTCTCTCCCTTCGGAGAAAACCCATTACACATAGCCTCTTTGTTTGGATATTTGGATTTGTGTGTGGCTATTCTCGAAGCAAATCCAAGTTTAGCAAGTGAAGCAGACTCAAAAGGACATTACCCTCTTCATTCGGCTTCAGTTGAAGGACACATTGACATCGTGAAAACATTGTTGATGGAAAATCAAGATATTTGTTTGATACCCGACAATGATGACAAACTTCCAATACACTTGGCCGTGTCTGGAGGACATGTGGAAGTAGTTGAGGAGCTGAAAAATGCCATGCCATGTTCTATTCAAAATATTAGTGATGATGGATCAATATTGCATTTGTGTGTTAGGTATAATCATTTGGAAGCCTTGAAATACATAGTGCTATCCGTGAGTGGAGCACAAGAGTTATTGCATGTCCAAGACAAAGAAGGTAACACCATTCTTCATTGGGCAGTCAATCTCAAGCAAATTAAGGTATTCAACCGATCAGTTTTCTTTTGGTTACTATTAAATCCTTGCATATTGTATACATTTTAATTTTAGTGCTTCTGAAATTGATTACTCTGCAGACCATAAAATTCTTGCTTTCACTTCCCAAAATGAGAGCATCAGCAAACACTTTGAATAACACAGGTCTAACACCTTTGGATATATTGAACAACCGCTCTCCAACAGATTTCACAGACATTGCAATCCAATATATTTTAAAACAAGCAGGAGTTCAAAAAACTTGCACAAATCCAAACATGTCTACCAACAACAACTCTAGATCTAGTACTGAAGCAGCTGACCAATCACAACAACCCAATACATTGAAAAAATGGGAGAATTTTTGGTCAAAGTACATACAACATGAAAGAAATTGGATAGAAGAGACACGTGGCACATTAATGATTGTAGCAACTGTAATTTCCACTATGACATTTCAATCAGCATTAAACCCACCAGGTGGAGTTTGGCAACAGAATACACATAATGGTGTACACAGTTGCACTACTTATGGTATTTGCCAAGCTGGAACAGCAATTGTTGGTTATGATTGGGCAAACGATTATATCAAATTTATGTCTTTTAACACCATCTCTTTCTTTGCTTCACTTTGTGTTGTGTTGATCCTTGCTTGTGGATTTCCACTTCAAAATACTGTTATAATGTGGATACTAAATATTGTAATGACAATTGCAATAACGTTTATGTTGCTTACGTATATTTGGGCAATTGGGTTAGTTGCACCATTTCATATTTATTATAAAGCTTATTGGTTGGGGTTTATTTTAGGTAGTGCTTGGGGTGTTATACTTCTTGTTCTTGCTTTGCTTCAAATTGTAAGGTTTGTCTTTTGGATTAAAGAGAGTAAGAAGAAGAGGAAAAAGAAGAAGAGGAGGAAGCTGCACACGCGAGCATAGTTTTAAATTGTGTTTTGCAACTACGATTGCGACCACTAACAATGATTTTAGAGGTTTTCACATGGCATCCACAATTCTAAATTGGATGTTGTTTTTAAGAGGATTGGTTTTACCATCTAAAAAGATTCTTCGCTGAGTCAGAATTCTCCTGGTGGAATAGCTAATGGTTGTGTACCATAGGGGTTTCTTTTTTTTAGTACCAATGTGGTTGTCTTAATGTTCTAAAAATACAGAAAGGTTAACAACTAGTATAAGATTAGAATTTATAAAAGAAAGAAAAATATTAATTTAACACTTTACTAGTTACTAGTGGTTGCGAGCCTACGATATTAAGCCTTTTTGTGTTTAGTGTTACTTCGATTTGGTATTGTTATTTATGCTATAGAAACTAGAAAGCTACACATTCTTGTTGTGAAGTTTTTTTTATATAAAAGTAAAATCACTTGTGTTAAAAAAATAATTAGAGCATGGACCTAATATAACAAGATTAATGAAGGTTAAGCTTGATAATAACTGTGACAAGGTTCATGAAGATTAATGAAAAAAAGTAAGAAATATCCTATCAACGAAATCTTCTCTCGACAAAATCAGCACATGAGAAACAAATGTCGGGAAGCTCTGAATTACCTCATTTGCAACATCTATCTCATCCTTGTACTCGACTCTTTCCAAATTTGTGTATCTCTTGCAGCATGCTTCACAAACTGTGTCAATGAAACTGTTTCCTTTGATGGTGCACTCTCAGTCAAGTATATGACCAACAAAATAAGTGATGGAACCTGCCAAATAACACTAGTTGAAATTAAATGAATTTCAATGCTTAGTCTTCAATAATAAGCAAACTTCAATAATATTAGAGTATATAATAAGTATGGTTTAACACAAACATAATTTGAATGTGACACTCAACTACTTTGGCACTACCATTTTCTGTATACTTTATTTCTCTATCTCTTTCCATAGACTAGATTGATAATATTAGAGTATATAATAAGTAATTCTCTATTCAACCATGTAACAGCCAAAAAAAATCTCAGAGTCCTGCACTGGTTAAGATACTAATTCATCATAGCAGAAACTACATGTTCCAAAATAGTAACAACTAATAAGAATGCATACTATTACAACACTGCTTAGACTATATTACAACACTGCTTAGACTAAATTAAACACTATAGACCGATTTCAAATGCAAGAATAGTCTTGGCACATGCAAATTCCTTTGCAGTATATTTGATATCACTAAACCAACTTTTAATAACTAATGAAGTTTATAATACAATAACAATTAAAAACACAAAAATCAGAATGCTACCTGAATAGATGCACTGTAAACATCAGAAATGTCAAAAGATCTTTCACGGCAACCATCTTCCGAGCAACCTCATGGTTCCTCGCATCTTCATAATGCAAGATATCGTAACAGTTATGATTGCATTAATTTTCTTAGTGACAATAGGAAAGCCTGTTTCTACAATTGAGTGTCTAGTGAAACCAGTTAAGGTTATAATTATAAGAGAAAATACACCATGATTTAACAGTTGATTTCTTATGTAAATTTATTCATATTCTTATAGCTTAATTTCAAAAAACAAGTTTATAACTCTTGATTATGTTTGATTTAAAGATCTAAAGCATTTAACAATCTCACGAAATATAAAATTAATAACAAATATGAAAGATTCAAATGAAATTGCAACAAAGAGAACATTCATTCATTATCAAGATTCAAGTCCACATTATAGAAACACTTAACTAACCGTTCCAACTCAATTGAAACAGATCTAAGATTAACCTAATTAATAATACTGAAACAAAGTTCACCCAAAAAAATGGCTGAGGTTCACCCAAAAAAAAAAAATAATAATACTGAAACAAAGAACAAAACCAGAAATACACCGAATTAACCAACATTTACAACTAACTAAACACAGCTAGGGTAAACAAAACCCTAAATCGGAACCCTGAAATCAACCACCGAAACCGTAAAGAGTCCTTCCCTGCCTCTTCAAAGCATAAACAACATCCATGGCGGTAACGGTTTTCCTCCTAGCGTGCTCAGTGTAAGTAACAGCATCACGAATCACGTTCTCTAGAAAGATCTTGAGAACACCACGAGTTTCTTCATAGATCAAACCACTGATTCTCTTGACACCACCTCTTCTAGCTAAACGACGAATTGCAGGCTTTGTAATGCCTTGGATGTTGTCACGAAGAACTTTTCTGTGCCTCTTTGCACCTCCCTTTCCCAATCCCTTACCTCCTTTTCCGCGGCCAGACATTTTTGTTGTAGCGAAGAAAATGAATTTTTTGTATAATTATGAAATTTTGAAGAAGATTGATTTGAGAATGATGAATTGGTTTTCCCGGGTTGGGTTTATATAGGTTAGATTTGAAGAAGTTTGCGAATGGGAGGAGTACCGTTAACCGTTGATTATTATTTAATCGACGGATGACAATCACGATCCGTGTCGTCTCGTTTGGGATTCGTTTGTTTCGTTTTATCTTTTCTTTTCTTTTTTATATAATGGAAAGAAAGGATTACCTAAATTACTTCTTACAAAATTCTACTTCATGCTCATGCATACTAGTCAATAGTCATGCAAGATAACTTCATGAAATTTACTCTTAATTTGTATGTTTTACTTATTCAATTTATCCGTATGAACACCGACTCATTCAGTTATGTGTTTAAGTTTTCTATAGTTATTATTATTTATTTATTTTTTACATAACAATATGATCCTCGACTCATACACTTATGTGTTTAAGTTTTGAATAGCTATTGTGGAATGTCCCGGGTTCAAACTCGGACTCCTGCATATATAGTGCGATATCACTATCAATTGAGTTAAATTCACGGGAATTCAATATTATCATATTTAAAGACAAATCAGCCAATTAGGTAAATAAACATCACATGAATCGCATGCGCATCTATAAAAGAAGCTGATTATATTGAAATCACCCACTAGAATCTCAACACCATCTCTAACCACAATAGTTATTCCACCATCTTTAACGTAGCGATCGAGACTCATAATCCCATCATGACTTCTTTTTTTCCTTTATTTGACACTTTAGTAGTTAAAAAAAAAAAAATCCAATATCGCCGGCAAAATTTGATGGCTGCAATGTGTTTCGAAAAAATGTGAGGAATCGGAACATTATTAGGGTTCTACGTTAAGGACACTCAACGATCAAACTTTTCAACTTACTTTTATGACTACGTTTAGGTCAACTTTTTGTTGTTTACCAGTTTTTTACACGGCCCAACTTATTGTCAATGTTAGGACCATTTTATCTTTAAGATATGTCTATATTAACTATGTTTATATATCTTGTAAAATATATATATATATATATATATATATATATATATATATATATATATATATATATAAGTCCATATTACGGTAAAGAAAATATTAAAAACATGACAAATTTTGTTAATTAGGGACTAAAAGAAATTTATGAATGAAAAAACATATGATTTTATTTTATAGGATAAAAATTAAAATCCACTAATTTTAAAAAGATAAAAAAAAAAAAAAAAACATATTAAGAGTTTAAAAGAAGAGAAATTGAACGACATCAATGCAATATCACTAATCTTGAATGATACAAATGAGTTACAAAATGGCTTAGATTGTCCGGCACTTAAACTTGTACAAGTAAGATTCAAAAGCAAGGAACCAATCTTTTGGCCGAAACTTTTCTTCCAAGGCATGAGTATACTTAATGTTTTATCCATGCAAAACCTTGTAAACTAGTTCAGTCAATCTTGTTGGATTTTTTTATTAGACATAACGGTACATAATATAACAAGACCGTACAGTATGTGACAATTGTACCAAAGAGATAATATTTTTGCAAATAAAAAATAAAATGGATGATGAACACCTATTTGTTAGCAGTCAAACAAATCATAATTTTTACTTAAGAGTCATGTTAAATGGTGTCTCGAGACAATAATTAAGTAAACAAAAATAGAAATAAAAACAAAAGTTTTAAGTTGAAAAGTACACTAATGATAAATTTATATTTTGTACAATAATCATTTTTTTTAATCCATCTTCTCCTCACCCCAAGGAAAAAAGCTCCTCCTTGAAGAAAGATGCAAAACAACTTCTTTGCTATCGACCCCTCTCTCGCCGCCAACCTCAACTCTAGACTGCTCAAGTTTCGGGACTTTTCAGAATCTCACGTCAAAATCTTGTTGATATAGTCAGTTCTCAACTCTTGCTTCTTTATATTAATGTGTATAGTATAACATTTAATAGATTCATGGCCACTTGATAGGACTGATAGAGTGGGTGAATTGTTCTTTGTTTGATCTATAGGGTGAAACTTCTATAATATTTTAGAAGAGAGAAGGTTAAATATATATATATATATATATATAAAGAATTGGAGAAAATTTAAACCTTTTTTAAAATGAGGATAATGTTATTGTTGTATATGTTATAAAAAATTCACAAACTTGATTTTATTTATAATTATTTTAAGATGATTATGTTACTTTAATTATAAATTTACTTGTTAAGAGTAGATTTATATAATAAAAGTAACATATAAAAAGTAACCTTCTAACAGTAAGCCTTACTCTCATAAAAAGTAACATAAAATTAGTGTTTAAGAGGGTTAATGTTTTAGTCTAAAAAAAAAAGAGGGTTCATGTTTAATCATCTTAACAAAGTGTAGATTTAACACCTTTACACCACAATTGTATTATTTTACTATAAATCTACTCTTAACAAGTGCTTTTCTTCAAAAAGTGCTTATAATATTGTTACATTAAGCTATTAAAACAAAGAGTATGTTGCTTATAATACTCTTAACAAAGTAGTGTTAATATAACAAAAACATACTCTTTGTTTTAATAGTTTAAGTAACTGTATTAAATATTAGTGTAGATTTGGCTTCCTCGGCGTAGTCCTCGTTCGAGCAAATATAGCTTCATTTTGTCATCAGTCTTGACTTTGATTGCAGTTTTTTTTAACCTTTCAATGTAGTTTTTTTAAAGGTTCATCCTTTTTTTGAACGATTGCCTCTAGTGCTGCCTCAGTCTTCGGTGTCTCCGTGATGCCGTAAAATGTGTCGTAAATTGGCGACATAACTCTCTCCACGAGTCTATTGACCCATGAGGCAGGCTTTTGTACCATGTCATCGCCCCTTTCCTTAGAGTAGTAGGGAATAGCTTGCATTTGATGGACTTGGGCACGCCTCTATAATCCAGCATTGTTTCAATGTTCTCGATGTGATCGTCTAGGTCCGATGATTCATCGTAAGTATCCATGGACGAGGGGTTTTTCCATACCCACGAGTAAAGACTCTCTCATTATCCTACTCGGTAATGGCCCCTTGGCATCTCGTCATCTCGTCGTGGAGAATGGTGATGTGGTCAACGAGGAGAGGGACGATTCCTCCAAGGTGAATGGCGAGGTGGTGGCCTGTTTTCACGCCTGGAGGATCGTCGAGGACGTGTTCCATTTCTCCTCGGGCTAATGGTTCTCTATCGTCGACTGTCAGTTCCTCGACTATCATTTCCTCTCGTCGCTCCTGATTCTTCCACGGCTTCTAGCCAAGCATTTTGTTCTCGGAGGAACTCGCCTTGGCGGTTGATCACGTTTACCAGTGCCGCCATCACCGCTTTCATGGGTGCTCCGGGAGGTAGTTGCGAAACCACCATTGGATCATCTGGCACGTAAGGCTCGTAGTTTGGAACTTCTTCTTCCTCAGTTACGGACACAAACTCTCCGTCACGTAGATGTGGTGGTCCGTAAGGAATGTTCTCAACCACATTTTCCTGGTTGTTGTTATCAACACCGGCCATTGGTCGTGTTTCTTGGTGTTTTAAGGAGGTTTTGGTGTAATTAAGGGAAAAGGCGGGGGAAACTCTATTTCCCACATATGGTGCCACTGATCGTACCTGGATCAGAAAAGACCTTGCCGGTGATGCTCCTCTTCCGTTCAGGTGAATGGGATGGGGTTGTGTACCTGCAGATGCTCCGACGCTCAAGTTAATATGAGTGTGAAGCAAAGTTTTTAGAGTAAGATAAAATGTACCCGACTCCTCTACATGATAGGAGTATATATAGCCCCAACGCTGGATAAATGTCGTTGATTGACATGTTGTGATTTCCCTTTATTCAATTTTAATCTATCTTTTCTTCAATACCTAGATGGTATTTTACATGTTGTGAGACTGTATACTGGTAGAATTTTTCTTCTTCTTTAGTGGCTACCAGAATATATAGAAACAGACACAAACCTACAAAGAAAATACACAAAATGGGAGTAGTAAGTAAAAGTAAGCTATAAGACAACACAACACCATAAATACACCAAATTACTTTGGCAGACACTCTAAAACTAAAAACAGAAACTTTGTAGATTCCTTATCCTAGTGAGAGTGGATAGCTAGATTCTGTTAGAATATTTTCTAATATTTTGTGGGCTACAATCAATTGTGAGTTTTGGTTTTGATAAAAACGGGTTGATGTTGTTGTGATCCATTTGATGATGTTTAGGCCCAATAATTGTGATCAAGAATAATGGGCTTTGGACACTAATTCTGATTCGTGTAGAAATAAAGTGTAGGCCCAACCTCTAGTGTACATGATGGGTAGTATGGCTAGGGTTGCTATCTTATATAAAAGGATAGGCTAGGTCCCCTTTGCCGTCACGTGAATCATAAGCCGTCACTCTGGCTATATGCTCGTTTGTGGTTGCCCCATTGATAACCTCAAATCCTGGAGCTTGTGATTAGGCAAAGGAAGACCTTGTCTAATATATCGATGGTTTTCGATATTGGTGATTTCCAGTAACGATTGTGATTCTCATATGAACAAGTAAGTGTATTCTAATTTCATATAATATCTCGATCTCTAAACATTTAATTCTATCAGATTCCTCTTGTTGAAGTTCATTTTCTTGCTGCACTCTTAAAGCTTAATCTGACCATAATCATTTATTAGTTAGTTTGACTAATGGTACAATTAGACTTCCTTCTTTCAAAATATGAAAAATGCAAAAAGAGTAGCGGTTGTGGTGACTGGTAGGTTGTCCTTGTTAATTCTTTCTTTTTTAAAGCTTAAATTCCTTCAGCAATAATTCCAATCACTCTTTAGTGTCGTTTGCTATCGTGGTGGCTATGCCAAAATCACAATGACCCACAGTGATTCTAATACATTTATGTGAAACAAAATTTAGGTTTTTTGATCAAAACAAAATTTAGGTTTAATAGCTATTCTATGGATACTGTGATTAAGGTTAAATTTTCCTGAGCAATAACTCATCGATCATTATCAGGAATAGTAGTATCATTAACTCTTAATGGCTGTTCATACTATGAATTGCAAAACAGGATTTCTTTTAAGAGCATTTGTGTGCAGCCTCTTTTCTAGCCTTTTAAACACTTTAGTTCCCAAGAGGGAGCAATGTCTATTCAAAAACCAAAGTTAATTGGGTTTGATTTAGGATAGAAATATTGCTTCTACAAATTGGATGAAATTACACATAAATCTAAATAACAGATTATCTTAAGAGTTTATGATACTATTGCTGAACATTTTTCTTAATTACTATAATTCTGATGTTTATTCTTGTGAGTGTGAGAATGTAATTACAACAACTCAAATTTAGATGATATTGATTTTCTGATTATGAAGTAAATCCAAACCAGGCTTCTTTATCCATTGCTTAGCCGAATAAACAATAAAAGTAAAACTAATCTAAACTTGTTCTGAAAGGAATTTAACTATCTTTTTCAACAGAGGTTCTTTCTTACTCTGTTAACTCTTTTCATTGGATATTTCTCCACAGAGCTTTAACTGAAAACAAGGACATGAATTGGTATTTGATTAATATAATAATTAAAATGATTTTCAGTTGAAGATCTTAAACACGTTATAATCTCACATAAAACTAAAAATTAAAAATAAAGATACAGTCTCAAATGTAATTGAAGCAAAAGACTATGCAATATTCATCAATTCATCAACAAGGTACAAGTCCAAATACTAGGAAACACCGAACTAATTGATTAATTTCAATTCAACCAGATCTAAGACTAATCTAATCAAAGATTCAAAAGAACACAATTAAAAATACACCGAAATTAACCAAAATTTACAACTAAACACATCTAGATCAATCAGAAACCCTAAATCATAAACCTAAAATCAACCACCGAAACCGTAAAGAGTCCTTCCCTGCCTCTTCAAAGCATAAACAACATCCATGGCGGTAACGGTTTTCCTCCTAGCGTGCTCAGTGTAAGTAACAGCATCACGAATCACGTTCTCTAGAAAGATCTTGAGAACACCGCGAGTTTCTTCATAGATGAGACCACTGATTCTCTTGACACCACCTCTTCTAGCTAAACGACGAATTGCAGGCTTAGTAATGCCTTGGATGTTGTCACGAAGAACCTTCCTGTGCCTCTTTGCTCCTCCCTTTCCCAATCCCTTTCCTCCTTTTCCGCGACCTGACATTTTCGTTGGAGTGAAGAAAATGGAATTTTCTTATAATTATTTTCTTATAGTTACAAAATTTTGAAGAAGTTTGATTTGCGAATGATGAATTGGGTTTCCCGGGTTGGATTTATATAGGTAGATTTGATGAATGGGAAGTGTAACTTTAACCGTTGATTAGAATTTAATCGACCGATCACAATCACGATCCGTGTCGTCTCATTTGGGATTCATTTGTTTCGTTTTTTGTTTTTTTTGTATGAAATAAAGGATTACCTAAATAGTCTTGCAAAATACATTAAATTTTGAAATTTCTTTTGTTTCTTTATTGGTTTAGTGGTCATACATGTGGGAGGGAGGAATACGGTGAATTGAGTTTGAACACAAGATTTCAAGTAAAATGTCCACATATCAATAACAGACCATTGGATAAAGGGGTACCAAACGGTCTAATTGGTAAAGTTATTTATGGTATTAGAGTGTGGGATCGAGTCCAGAGCGCGGATAGGTGGTTTGATGATAACGTTTTGCGGAGGGTTGGGAATGGTGGGAGGACATTATTTTCGAATGATAGGTGGTGTGGGGGAATGTTGTACTGTTTTGTCTAACGTTTTGTTGTTGGGTGGTATCCCTGATGAGTGGGAATGGATGTCACATCCTCATGTAGGATACTCAGTGTGTGGTGCATATCTTGCGTTAACTAGCTCGACTTCGTCAAAGATGAACACTCACTACGATATCATTTGGGATAAGATTTTTCCATCAAAAGTGTCTAATTTTGCGTGGCGTCTTCTATGTGATAGGCTTTTTACAAAGTCTAACTTATTTGCTCATAGGTGTCTTTGTAATGATTCTATTTTGTGCTCGATCGAGTGTACTGCAATGGAGGATGAACCATTTATTACTGACTTATCTTGTATATGGTGCGACTTGGTACGATATATAATTTTGTGGCTAGGAGTTCCTTGTGTCCTTCCTGATAATGTAATAGCTTTGACTTCTCAGTTTCGTGGGTTGCATGATTTCCAGTAATTTTTTAAGAATACCTTCAAGCAATTTGGTTAGCGTTTGTTTGGTTTATTCTAAAAGAACGTAATAATAGGGTTTTGGGTAAATAGAGTTTTACCCTCCTGCAAAGTAGGCGAATTTTGCGTTAGCCCCCTATAAAATATTTTGTTGAGATTACCCCCTGCAATGTCAAGATTCCATGTGTTACCCCCTGTTTGGACAACTTGGCATGGAATCTTTATTTTTGGTGACATGGCAAGCATAAGTGGCTTTTTATTAATAATTTTTATTTATTTAATTATTGTTAAGTTGCCACATAATGAACTATGTTATTTTTAAAAAAATAAAAAATAGAAAACAGTAAAAGAGGGGTTGAAACTGAAGAACAAACAACATCTTCATCCCTCTCAACATCATCATCACTTCCATTTCATCTCTCTCTTCTTCTTCTTCATACATTATCTTCTCAAAAACAACAAACCTTCAAAATCCACAAAAACCTTCATCTAAAACACAAAAACTTCAAACTAGTCTTTATCAAAATCCAAATCAACTAACAACATGAATTGAAAAAATAATCCATAAATCCAACATGAATTAATTAGCAACATTTAATCTTCACAGACAGAACAACAACAAAACCCAGAAATCCAACAATCCAAAATCTCAAATTAAATCAATCTTCAAAAACTCAAATTTAATCATCGAAAATCAGTCCCCAAAAACTCAAATTTATTCTTATGCATCATAGATTTGGGCAAAAGAATATATGGGTGAAGGAAGTCATAACAATAGAAAAGATCTGTTTGGTGAGCACCGCAGAATATCGAGAAAAATGAGTTTCAAATCGTGAAATTTATTCTTCTGCAAATCTATTTGTGGTCGATTTTATGGGTTTTGATTTTTTTTGGGTTTTAATTCTTGATGGAAAGGGGGGAATGAAGATTTTGGTTGGGTTATTTTTTTGTATGAAGATGATGATGAATTTTGGTTGGGTTAATCATTGTTGTTTCTTTTTACGGAAGAGTAGTTTTTTTTAAAAAAATTTGATTATTTTTTTTTACACCTTTTTATTTCTTTTAATTTCTGTTTTTTTATTAAGAAAATAATATTTAAACAATCATAAATGAGTTGGCAATAAAAATTAAATAAATTCCACATGTAACTGCCACGTCAAGATTTTGTCACAATCATCGGCCAACTTGTCCAACGAGGGGTAACACATAGAATCTTGACATTGCAGGGGGTAATCTCAAAAAAATATTTTACAGTGGGCTAATGCAAAATTCGTCTACTTTGCAGGGGGTAAAACCCTATTTACCCTAGAGTTTTTAACTGCAAAGAAAAAAAACTAAGAAAAAAGATTTTTTGTTATGACTTCAAATCTTAGTTGTCCAACCCAACAATTCTATGCAATCTAATTTTTATTTTTAGATTTCAAAAAATTGACGGACTATTTTCAAAATATGAATAACAAGGATGTATTTGCATTTTAAAATATTAAAGGGACCAAATTACAATTTTTGAAATTCTATGTTGACCAAATTTTCAATTTTATGAACATTATAGGTCTAATTTGAAAAACATAGAAACCAAATTGTAAAATTCAAAAGAATTATAACAAACAATTTGATATTCACACTAAATAGAGTAAGAAAAAGAATATTTAAAATTTTCTAAATTTTATTTTGAAAAAATACTTAAAAATTGTTGATGCAGTTTACCATCTCCAAAATTGAGCACGGTCGAAAAAAAATAGCATTACGCTTCAACTATATAACAGTTTAAAGCCAAATTAAATGAGACATAATTCATCACCAACTCAAGTTAGCATACACCAATTTGAAGTTACAAATTACAAAATATAGATTCTGCACAATAAGATTAGGTTGTAGAGAAAGTTGGATTAACAACACCATACAAAGTCTTTCACGTGAGATTAGTGCCCCGTAGACAATTAGCTAGTTTGACTAATGGCATAATTAGACATAGAGCTGTCAAATAGACTCCATATTAAGAGGCCCTATTTTTTGGCCCCCTTATAAGCCCCAATATATTAGGCCCCTTTAATAGATTTGTTTTTATTTTTTTTCAAGCCCAGCCCCATATTATTTAGTTTGAATTTTGGCCCACAAAAATTTAAAAACAAAGGCAAAAATATATAAGTGTTGTTCAAAAACTTTTTTCTCAAAAAAAATTTCGATGATTTTTTCCCAAAAACTTTTCGAAATTTTTTTGATGATTTTTCCCGAAACATTTTTTTTTTCCGAAACATTTTTTTCGAGATAACTAAGAACTTTTTTCTCGAAAAAATTTCGATGATTTTTTCCCGAAAACTTTCCGAAACATTTTTTTCTCGAAAAAAATTCGAAGATTTTTTTCGAAAACTTTCCGAAACATTTTCTTCGAGATAACTCGAAAACTTTTTTCTTGACCTGAAAACTTTCCGAATCATTTTCTCTCGAAAACGTTTCGAGAATTTTTTCCCGGAAACTTTCCGAAATTTTTTTCTTGGGATCACTCCAGAAATTTTTCTCGAAAACATTTTGAGGATTTTTACCCGAAAACTTTCTGAAACTTTTTTCTCGACAAAATTTCGAGGATTTTTTCCCGAAAATTTTCCGGAGCTTTTTTTCTTGAGATAAATCTAGAACATTATTCTCGAAAAAATGTCGATGGTTTTTTCTTTAAAACTTTCCGAAACATTTTTCTCGACATGAAAAATTTCTGAATCATTTTTTCTTGAAAACATTTCGATAATTTTTTCCCGAAAACTTTCCGAAACATTTTTCTCGAAAAAATTTCGAGGTTTTTTCCCGAAAACTTTCCGGAGCTTTTTTCTCGAGATAAATCTAGAACTTTTTTCTCGAAACATTTTTCTCGAGATAATCCAAAACTTTTTTCTCGAAAAAATTTCGAGGATTTTTCTCAAAAGATTTCCGAGATATATTTCGAGAAAACTCCAATGCTTTTCTGCCGATACTAATTTTTTTCGAAAAAAATTCTGGAACTTTTTTGCAAAAAAAAATTAGAAATTTGGTTCCAAAAAAAATTCTGAATTATTTCATTTCCGAAGAAAAATTGAGAACTTGGGACTCATTTTAGGCCTTAGGGCCTACTTTTTATTTAGGGGGCTTAACATATTTGGGGCCCTTATAAAATGGGACCTATTTATACTTATCATATTTAGGCACCCTTCATATTGGGGTAGGGCCCAAATGTGTTTGGCCCCCTAATTTGACAGCTCTAATTAGACACATCCTTCTTCCTTCAAATTTCACAAAATATGGAATCACCAAGAGAAATGAAACAGAGTAGAGGTGGTTGAGCTGAGGTTTGTAACACTCTTGTGGTAGGTTGTCCCTGGTTAGCTCTTTCTCATGAGCTTAAATTTCGTAAGTCTCATTTTAAAATTAATGTATTTAGCAATATTCATAATAGAATGATTAAAGCTAAAGTAGCATTGATGTTTTGCATCTTCAACACATACAAAACTAAAGATTAAAAAACAAACATGCGCATTTCAGATGTAATTGCAGATTATTCAATATTCATCAATACGGATTAAGATCCAAGTCCAAATACTAGAAACAGAAAACTAATTGATTCATTTCAATTCAGCCAGATCTAAGACTAATCTAATCAAAGATTCAAAAGAACCGAAACAAGGACACAATAGAAATACACTGAAATTAACCAACATTTACAACTAAACACAGCTAGATCAATCAGAAACCCTAAATTGAAACCATAAAATCAACCACCGAAACCGTAAAGAGTCCTTCCCTGCCTCTTCAAAGCATAAACGACATCCATAGCGGTAACGGTTTTCCTCCTAGCGTGCTCAGTGTAAGTAACAGCATCACGAATCACGTTCTCGAGAAAGATCTTGAGAACACCACGAGTTTCTTCATAGATCAAACCACTGATTCTCTTGACACCGCCTCTTCTAGCTAAACGACGAATTGCAGGCTTTGTAATGCCTTGGATGTTGTCACGAAGAACCTTCCTGTGCCTCTTTGCACCACCCTTTCCCAATCCCTTACCTCCCTTTCCACGACCTGACATTTTTGTTGCAGTGAAGAAAATGGAATTTTCTTATAATTACGAAATTTGAAGAATTGAAGAGAAGATTGGTTTTGGAGTGAATGAAAATAGATTTCCTTAGATTGGTTTATATATATGAAGAGTTGAAGATGGTTGTAAGTGGAAAAGTGGTTTTGGCCGTTGATTAGAATTTAATCGACGGATGTAGATATCGATCCGCGTCTTTTCCTTTTGTTTGTGAGTAACCGTAGGTTTTATGCGATGGACGGTTTTGATGCTGTTGTGCTTGATTAGCTTCTTTGTTGCGGATCGATGATGTGGCACTATCTTAAAAAAACCACTCGATGACTTGGAAGGTGACGTGACTCGTGAGTCGTGAGTGTCGTAACTCATGATACGATTTGCGGATTTGGATTCAATTTCAATTTTCTTTTTTTTATTTTTCTATTTTTTTTGTTAACCTTACAATTTATTTATTTTGGTCAAGTGTTTACCTTTCAATTTTCTTTTACTTTCATGTGGAAATGGAGAAATAAGTTCCTGTAACAAAAAAAAATATTTCTTAATTCAACGAAAATTAGTAGGACATACTAGTGAAATTAGTTTTTTTGACTAATTTTTTTGTTTTAGGCAAAAGTATGTTTAATTAGTTTTTTAGTACATACTAGTGAAATTACTAATTAGTTAAAAGTATGTTTAATTAGTAATTTGTATTACGTTAATTATTTAGAGCAATTTCACAACAATTAAATAAATTATAAATTATTTAAGAATGGTTAACTATATTCTAAACTATAAAAACAACAATTTTATATGTATTAGTGTAAGATAAATATTTGTTATTTATTTATTTATTTTTAACTTTGAGGTTAAATTTGTATATAAGATAATTACACTTTGATATAAGGTAAACGGACAACAAGCTGCGCCGCTAACTCTTTTTGGATGGCAAAACCAATTCTCTTAAATACTACATCTACAAACCTATGAGACACTACATTGTTATGCATGATTCTTTGAATTCTTTGCAAAATATTCACAGCATGTGGTGTTAGGAAACCAAACGTGTCAAATGCAAATGGTATAAATGCATGTTGACTCTTTGTTATTTGTTTCTTTATATTGAAAATGGACTAAGCCCAAACAAAAGATATTACATCAAAGTTAGTATTGGGGACATGAACATCATACAATCAATCACAAGTAATTTTTTTATGTGGCTTGGACACTCTTTAAAGAAAATAATGGCATAGTCAAAAGAGCATTCTAAATTTATCATTGCATCCGCACACATATTCTTCTCTTTATAAGAATGACTGATTTTAACATCTCAGTCAAACTCCAACAATTTTCCAATGCTCTTTAACAATGATACTTCCATATCACACCATCCTTAATAACCTTTACAACTACCGAAGAATCAACCTACCTCAGGTGTGGGGGTTGTTCTTCGGCCTGATTCTCTTTTGTCGCGAGTGTGAAGGTCTTGGGCTCCCTCAAAAGTTATTGTTTTCTCCTGGCAATTACTTCAAGATAGAGTGTCAACCAGACAAAACCTCCTTAGACGTCATATAATTAGGGAGGCTTCTGGTTCCTTATGTGTTTTTTGTGTGGAGTCATAATGGAGTCATTTCATCACTTTTTCACTGTTTGTGATGTTATCTCTCCTTTTTGGTACAAACTTGCCCAATGGTTAGGGTTTAAGTTAGTTTCTCCCAATAGTATTTGTAGTTTGTTTGAGTGGTTTCTAGGTCTGGGAGTAGGTAGGAAGTTTAGGTTAGATTGGGTGTTAATTTGGCATGTTGTTGTGTGGTATATAGGGCATTCTTGGAATAATTTGATCTTTGCAAGGGGATCTTTCTCCGTCGAGTCTTTAGTTGATAAAGTGAAGCTTTCTTCTTGGAAGTAGGTTAATTGTTGCTAACAATATCCAAATTATATATGTTATCGTGTTTAAACTTCGAAGTGAAGTTTGTTAAAAGGCAAGCGAATATGATTGCTCATACTCTTGCCCGGGCGACCAATTCCTAGGTTAGTTTCGGTATATTTGAGATTATTCCTTTATGTATTAAACGGTTATCCAAATTATGGTGTGCACATTCCTGATTTTTCATCAGCAACAATATATGCTCACACCATTACTAAATTTGCGACAATGTGTACACATTTTTTGTTTTGCATTAGCGACAATATGTGCACACTCGTCAATATCATGTTTCAATAACAATGTGTGCAAGTGTTGTTGATCAGTTGGGTTTCATAATGATTAGAATGCCAGTAAGCAAATATGTTACAAGTTTCGCCGAAAAAAATGGTAATATCTCCATATGAAATAAATCCAACAATGAAGCACAATCGCTCAATTACCAAACTGTTGTAATGAATATTGTTCAAAAATTTGCACCAAGTACATTTATATCTAATAAATATGGCGAGTAAATAAATGGCGAGTAATAATCCTCCCAAGTAAAGATAAATGGGCAAGCTATTTTCGCCACAAAAAATTAAGTTATATTCGCCACGATGAAGCAGACAAATCATATCCACCACAAAAAATTAACTTCACAATGAACTAGATAAGTCATAAATTGTCACAATGATTAGGCATAAAAGAAATTCGAAATTTATAAAACTGAAACTATGTGTGCCCGCCGTTAGGTGTGAGGCAAATTATTCTTTTCTATAATTATGTTTTGAAACGTCTCCTGGCACCGTAAGACGTGTGGCGCGGAAGCCAAAACGCACGCCAAGTTTGAAGCCCAAGCGAAGGGACCGACAAGACCTGAAAACACACACCTTCATTAAATGGCGAGGTTAGCTCGCCCAGATAGAACTATCATACTTGTTGCATACAAGTATCTTAAGCATTTTGCCTTTTCATGTCTCATGCTTGGGGTTGTGTAACGTCATAATATCTCTAGGCCCAATTAGAGATCGTTTTGAGTCATATGGGGCACGACCCAATGTATAAACCAACTTGCTAGGCTATGCTCAACCTCACACATATAAACACTAGGCGATTATGACGTGGAACTGGTTGATAGCTAACAAGACGAGTGACACCCAACAGAGAAGAAGGTGGAACCACCCTTGAGAGAATATGGAAGATTAATTAGGAAAATATGGGAGAAGTGGATTCACCCACTAGGCCACTACTCCACCTTATATTATATAGGGGGATAACACCAAAAAGAAAGGGAGGTCACGCTTTACAAACTTCAGAGCATTTTTGACTGGGGTATCTATCTACCAAGTTGTATATATAAGGACAAAATTATCAATCACTATATTTCATAAACCAAAATATTTTCAATTAATAAGTGAGGGCATGTACACACATGAAAAAAACTTGTGATCACAACCATTTAGGCATCATGTTTAGTCACTCTCACGTATTTAGAAAAAAAATAGAAAGAGGAAAAAATTAAATAATATATATGTTTTGATGTATGTGTGACTAAAAATTGTGTCTAGCTTATGGCCATATAAGTATTTTTCTTGAAACCTTGGGTTTAAAATCTCCATACATGAATTATCCATCCCTCAGATATCAGAAATAACAAAAGCTGTGTCTTGCAATCTAAAATAAAAGAAAATTAACTAAGTTGTCATTTTCTATCCAAAAAAAAAACCATCTTGTCATATTTAATAATATTATTTTTAATATACCCTTCTGATGGAAAATTTTCAATAACTATTTTATTCCTAATTTTTAATATACCCGATCTTATCAGGAGCTATCCTGTTTAGACAACCCAACTGCAGTGAGCACTTTGTACATAGAGAAGCATACCTCCAGAAAAAACATAAGAACAATAACAGGAAGAGAAGGAATGTGAACTATTAATATAAATGAAAGACGGGCAAGGATTGTGGAAATATTCCTTTTTTTCTTTTTTTGAATCAAATAAAACTATAATTCAGGTCTATAACAGATCATAATTTTCAATGCTGAAGAGGACAACATCTATGAAGACAAGAAAAAGACCATGACAAAATAAAGGGGGAAGGGGTAAATGGGAGAAATATTTCACATATACAATCCTTCTGGCACCCCTTCTTTCTTCTTAAACATAACTTTATCTTTTGCTTTCTTAAAGTCAGGATGTGTCACCTGAAAAAAAGAGACAAACAATTGGCAGTAAAGGAGTCAAAATTACATTCTAAACATACCTATATAATAATCAACAAGTTACAAAGTAATAGAAAAATTGCCAATAAACTAGCACAAGACCTCGTCCTGTAAATTAGGAATACTTCAAATTAGAATACAATGTCAATAACTCAATTTGGTCAAAATCAAATGCTCAAGTAAGGATTACGATACTCACAAGTGGAAGAAAACTTGAGAAACTAATGTGTTAGATTTAGACCGTTAAAATATAAAAGGAGAGAATTTTGTGATTTAAAAATAAATGGAGAGAAGTTACTTTAAGGGTTGAAATTAGAGACTTGAGAAAACTTCATAGAATTATTTTTGAGAGGATCCTTTTCCACTCAGGATATAAATGTCGGAAGGAACACCCAGGTCATAAATAATCAAAGATTTTTTTTATTAATGACCAATAACAATGTCAGAAAATACAACACACAAAATAAAACCAAACAAAAGAGTGGGTAACAGATCATAAGTAGATCAAATGAAAGACACTAGGAGAAGTATTTGCAGTACTTGCATGAAAACTAAAATATGAACATCTGAAACACAGTTTGTAAGCAAGAAAAAAAGGGGTTGGAGGGCTAGGCAGAAAACTCATGCTTGGGCCAACAGATACCAAGCTTGGGCAGAACTATGCCAGCAAGCAGTCGGTTGTACCTTAAGGGGGGTTGCATCGAAATAAAGAAGGCAATGGGTCTTCACATGAGGCAAACAAACAGTATCCAAACAAGGGTTTTTGAAGTATTTATTCTATTCTGATGAAAAAAGGGAGGCATCTTGAAATAACCCAAAACAAACTGCACAACCCAGGAAAAAGCAGTGTGACATGGGCTTTCAGCCCTAGTTCAGAGTTTGGCTGTGATTTTCTGTGCACTCGTAGGTGCAAAATCTGTAACATCCTGCAATGGAAGTTATAACTTATGTGACGGCCGCAGGTTGGGACACTACAACAGCAGAGCTATTAATAACTCTTAAAATTTTTGGGTTGGACCAACTCAGTCCTACAAAACTGGCTTGTAGGTTGAAGAGGTTTGGTATTATACACTTGAGATAGACCAATCTGTGCTATGTTTTATTATTTTAGCATAATATATGAATTTGGGCTATAAAATGAGCACCTCACAAATCAATACTACTAACTTCATAACTCCAAATAACAACAAAGTACCAACAAATATTTCCAGAGAATCAGTGTTTTGGCAAAAACAGTACAAAAGATATAGAAGTAACTTCTAACCTTCATTCGGCGTTCTCGTAAAGCAAGTAAGCCAGCTTCGGTACATATTGCTTTTATATCAGCTCCAGAGAACTCATCCTTAGTCATAACAAATTCTTCTAAATTGACATCATCAGCTAATGTCATCCTTGATGTGTGTATCTAAATTTCAAAAGAACAAGATATTTTAATCATACAAATAAGCAGAATTTGCATATAAAATATCGCAATACTAGTATCAGTTAAAGCAGCAACCACTGTGTTTTTTTTACACAGTAGGCATGCCTTACCTTGAAAATATGTCTCCTTGTTTTGATATCAGGGAGAGGAAATTCAATCTTCCTGTCTATTCGACCAGGTCGCAGCAAAGCTGGATCGAGGCTTTCAATTTTGTTGGTTGCAAGAATAACTTTTACATCTCCTCTAGAATCAAAACCATCTAACTGGTTCAGCAACTCCAACATTGTCCTTTGAATTTCACGCTCTCCACCTGAGTGAGCATCATACCTGTATGGTGTACACAAAAAGTATAATAAGACATGACCTAAATGAACCACTCCTCTACTAGTCCCACACCCCCTCTGCCAAAAGTAAAAATACCACATTCAAGAAAGGGCAAATTCTTACAGCCCAAGTGACTCCTAAAGTTGATAGTTTATACCCAAAGTAAACATACCTTTTTGTTCCAACAGCATCAATTTCATCAATGAAGACAATAGTAGGAGAAAGATCATCGGCAACTCGGAAAAGTTCCCTCACAAGTTTTGGACCATCTCCCAAGTATTTTTGTATCAATTCACTACCGACAACGCGTAAGAATGTTGCTGATGTTGAGTTGGCCACAGCCTGACAGCAAATAAAGCTTTGTATTTAGACCAAACCGATAACTAGAAGTTAAAATTAGACATGGGTCAATTAATGCATACCATCACTGCACATATGTCAAAGCAAACTTCTAGGAAAGATCATGTACTATACAACAATCATTTAACAGGCAAAAACCAACTCCCGTTTGGTCACATGCTATTTCGAAATACAGAATATTTTAACTTAGTTTAGGGTCCGTTTGATCTGCAAAATAAAAGTACTGGACAGAACAGTACAGGACAGTACAAGACAGAATAGCACAGGACAAACATTTATCGTATTGAACAAATTTTGTCTTGTATGATGCTTGATTGAGAAAATGTTATTTTGGTGATTTAAACAACTTGTGCTGAGGACAAAAAGTTGTCCCATGGTTCAGTGGGGACAAGAATATAAGTTTTTGTCCTGTCCCTTGACCCCCAGCTTGTCCAGTCCCAGTTACAGTTTTACAATCAAACACGGTACAACTGAAGTTGTCCTGTCCAGTTCCATATTTTTTTGCAGATCAAACGCACCCTTAGAGTAAATAAATGGTACTAATAACCAGTTTAATGAGAATATATATGTGAAATAAGCACTGCTAAAACATGCGGGCTCCCCCAAAAAGAGGACAAAAACCACTTTGTAACATGCATCTCCAACAATAATATAACAGTAGCCACAATTAACTTTGACAGCATCAAAACCAATTTAAATGGCATATTAAAGAATTTAAAACAAGGTAAACTCAATACAAAGACACACATGAAAAAAGAATTTCACACTCCCTGTAATTCATTTAAACAGAAAAATGAATTGTTAAAAGATTAAAATTCTATTCAAACATCCCTGTGATAAACACACAAAAATACACACCTTTGCAAGCAATGTCTTCCCGGTTCCAGGTTCTCCATATAAAATGACTCCCTTTGGAGGCTTGATACCAATATCTTCGTAAAGTTCCGGATGTGTCAGGGGAAGCTCGACTGCTTCTTTGATTTCCTGTATTTGGGCATCTAAACCACCAATGTCAGCATATGATTCTAAAGGAGCCTTCTCGACCTTCATGACAGAGACCATCGGATCAACGTCATCTTGAAGAAGCCCAACAACAGAAAGAACCTGGTAAAGAGCCATGCATTATAATACATAATTACTCCTTCTAGCATGACACCGTAATAAAAACATGGGATTTCAAATCACAATTTTGACTACCCTAGTCTCAACTCACAAACAATTAACATTGCATTGTCCAAAACATTTAAAACCCAATGAAAATGTGTATCATTTAGAGCTTTTTAATACCAAACAGAAGTATCATTTTAAACTTTCATATTGATATTTGTATTTAACCTTTCTCATAGAGGGATTGCGGGAGTTTTAACTAATAACCTTCACATTGCTGAGAAGACATTTCAGTATGAGGGGGTAGTATCATGTCAATTAAGAGATTAGAGATGTACAGCCATTGATAGTGAGAAACATATAAAATTTCTCCTTAAATGCTATTGAAAATCCTAAATGAGATAGTACATAGGTATACCACATAACATCCATATATTCATTTCTCCAAGCTATCAATCCAGAACTATCTTATCTTTATCTCACTTAAGATATTGATTATATTAACTGTGAAGTGAACAAGAGACATGTCTCAAAAATCTGAACTATCATCAGAAAAAATCACACACATTTTTAAAATCCCTATAACCCCTCACAAAGAGCATAGTGTACTCGTTGAAAATTTTATACAATGTTGTTGACATAACAAAAAATTGTTAAAAGTGTTATGTTTTCATAATACAGTAGAGTTAAAATTGAAAACATAGTATATGTCATGACTCTTGTGTTGACTAACACAATTTTCAAAATAACTTACAATCAAAATTTTATTCAAAAAACACCAACACAATGTGGCACAAGTAGTAGATACTTGAGCCCTTAAACATTTGGTCCTGGGTTCAATACCCGGCCGGTGCGTATGGAAAATATTTGTCGGGAGAGATCAATCCCTTAAATGGATCTCAGTTACCTCGAGAGAATTAGTCTCCGCGGTTGCGTGCAAAGGATACCTTTGGTTTACTTATTCAAACAAGTGATTTCCCCTAAAAACAACTAAAACATACATATAGACAATTCTTGTACCCTAAGGTTTCCTAATCAAAGTTCCAACTATATGTTTTCTCACTTGACCTAGGGTAAAAAAATTAAATTTATAGTACTATTTCCTAAATCCTAAACCCTAAACCTAAATTAATCACAAGCTTCAACAGTATATTCAAATAAAACCCTAATAATGACATAATTATCATAATAATCAAAACCATACCTTATTATGCATCAAAATAGCGCAACCAGGTTCCAATTGATCCTTATCAACAAAAGAAGAAATCCCAACATAATATTCAGGACCAACAGAACTCGAAACAATAGCATGATTCTCATCAATCAATTCTTCAAGATTACCAACACTCATAGGAGAGCCTCTAAGATCATCAACCTTAGATCTATCCTCTTCAGCTTTTTCTTCCTGAGGTTTAAGCCGTTCCTGATTCGCTACAAACTCTTCTTCCATTAACAAATAATCTTTGATTCGTTCAAGTTTCAATAACCTCAGTTTACACTTCGATAACGGAGTTACCGTCGGTAACCGTGACGCCGCCTCTGAACCTTTTTGTTTTCGCTGTTTACGACCTACGCGTGCTGGTGGTGCTGCTGGTTCGAATTTCTTGTCTTTTTTGTCGTCTGGTTTACGGTCGCCTGGTGAACCTTGCCGGTTCAAACCGCCGCCTGGTGTTCCTTGACCCATGGTTTTTTCTTTTCTTTCTGAAAATCAAATCGAGTGTTGTTTTTTTTTCTTTTGAGAAAAAAACGAGTGTTGTTGAAGAGTGAGTGAGAAAGATGATTTTATATTAGGACAATGCGTTCTACTTGGCTTTATGAACAAGTTAAATTAAATTAAAAAAGATATTATTAAATTAAAAAAGATCGACGAAGGATATTGTTTTTTTTTTAGCTGCTTTTTATAATTTGGCCTGCTATTTACACCTTCTGTTTACTGTTTGTTGTGATAAAAGGAACTCAGACTAAGAAATTACATGAGGCATAACCCCTTCAACTTCAATTTTTTTCTTTCATAGTTTGTCTTGTATATTAAATTTGATTTCAATAAAAATAATATGAATATTTTGTTTTTTATTTATCTTTTTTCATTCTTCATTGGGAACCATTAACTTTTTAAAAAAAATAGTCTAACGGTTAATAATTTCATCTTAAGGTGAATATATTGAGTGTCCGACGTTCGAATTTTGATTCATGCATAAATAATGCGATCAAAATCGGTCCTGGAGACCCTGTTCAAATATTTAAAATGTACCATAATAAAAAATTACAAACACATAAAAATTTATTATTATTATTATATAAAAAAAAGAGACATATTAATCTAAGATTAAATTTGATGTAAAGATTAAAATGGACTATTTATATATATATATATATATATATATATATATATATATATATATATATATATATATATATGAGTATAAATAACTAATCTAATGATACTCATATAATATTTTATGAATTAGTCAAAAAAAAATATAATATTTTATGAACATCAACAATATATAACTATTATTTTAAGGTCTCAAAATTAATACTCCATCCGTTCCTTTTTATTTGTCGTTTTAGAAAAAAAACATTTGTTTCAAATTATTTGTCAATTTGATAGTTTAAGGTTATATTTTGTCTATTATACCCTTCTTCCTTTTTTTAGTGACTAAACTTTATATAATTTTTTTATTGTATTTTTTTTTTACTAAACTTTTTCATATAATCTTTTTATTTTTTTTGTACATAATATATTCAAAAAAAAAAATTAGGATATAATAGGAAGATAATGTGCAAAAATACACTTTTTTAATTTATAGTAAATTTTTTAAAATGACAAATAAAAAAGAACGGAGAGAGTATATTAATACACATCTGATATTTTACGAATATAAATAATATATAACTAATATTATAGGACCTCAAAATTTTGATGTGAGGCCCTAAAAATTCGGAGGCCCGATGTCCTCGCACACACTACACATGTGTGCAGGTCGGCCCTGAATGCGATGTCTTTATCAATTAAACTAAGTTCAAGAGAACTATTTTACTTTTATTTTAATATTTTTTTTAGACAATAGAGAATGAAATTTAAACTTCCTTCATTACAATTACAAACTCGGACACTTATAACTGAAAAAATATATCATAAACTAAACTCTATTAAATATTAATTAGTATTTTAGTTTAATCACAAAAATATACTATTTTCCCCCAACCACAAAAAATTCTAGATACGTCAAATAATTTATCTCATTTCATTCATAACAATATTATAGATACATGTTGGAATATGATAAAATTTTGGAAACTACCTAAGAATGTAGTCACCCGAGCAAGACTATGGATAACTTCATTTGCTTATCTCCTAATGAACTTAACATTAGAGTTCACAAGACTTGTAGCTAACAAATATGTTGTTACTTATTCCATGGTAGGAATGTAAAAAAATGAGATTTACTTTTGTAATGCTACAATTTTTCTTGTTCACTCTATAAAATTATCAAAATATCTTCGTCCGTTACTTAAGTAGTGGATACTGCATTTAAAATCTTGAAAATTTTATAGTAGGAAGATTTTTTTTCCCTCAAAAATCTCATTTTTATAGCATCCGCTACTTATAATTAGCGGATGTTATAAAAATGAGAAATTTTCATGTAGGAGGTGTTTTTCCCCTCAAATTTCTCATTTTTATAACGTTCACTAGACAAATTCGCTACTTAAGTAGATGACAGGTAAACTTTGTCCTCAACTCTATACTCATCTTTTACCTCTCTTTCATGAAGATGCCTGCAAATATTTCGAAGCAAATTGTTACTCTCTGCATCCCAAAATAACTGACCTAGTTGACCACTGTCACGTTTGCCAATGTTCAACTTTAATTGTTAATATCTTAAATTATATTTTATAAAAAATTATAAAAATTATATATTTTGAAAATACTCATCGAGACAAATCAAACATCTCATATGCTAATATTTGCATTTATATATTAGTAGAAAAATAGAGTCAATGTAGATTATATGAATAGTACCCAATGTCCAAAATAGGTCAGTTATTTTGGGACGGAGGGAGTAAATTGCAAAGACAATTCTTATGGGGAGGTAAAAATAGGGTGTGAAATATTCCCTGGGTTAGTTGGACAAATGTTTGCAAATCCAAGACTGGCGGAGGGCTGGAGATTAGGGACCTTAGAGCGGTGAATTTTGCTCTTCTGAGTAAGTGGAGGTGAGGTTACTGTGTAGGGGACAAGGAATTTAGAGAGACATCATCATGACTAGATACGACTCGTTGTATCTTTCACTTCATCTTAGAGATCGACCTGTAGGCTTTAGGGGAACTTCTACTTGGTGGAGAGATGTCTCCCTTCTTGGGGGCTCTATGGATTCTACCTCATATTGATTTTCTAGTATGGGGACGCCTTAGGAAAGAAAGTTGGTGGTGGTAAGTACGGGGACGCCTTAGGAATTTTATATCTTTAATTTCTGTATCTTTTTCCTTTTCTTTGAGGACTTTGTACTTCTGTTATCCGTTTTCTGAACTCTCTTTGATATATTCATTCTCTCATTTTCTAGACATGCCATGCTACTAAGATAATAAAAGCAAGAATGGATAGTAGTTGATGGTTATTTAATGGTATTGCTGTTAACACCTCTCCTTACTATTCTTGAATTCTATCATTCGATTGGCGTGCAATGCGATTACTATGCAAGTTGCCTTTCTGGGTGTCGGCAGTGAGAGACAGGTAGTAGTAAATGTAACACGGAGGCTGTTGCTGCATCTGCTGCAGCCTCTGCAGTACGCATAGATTGGTTACCGTAATTGGGCCAGCAAGTTCTGCTCTCCATTTACTACTTCACCAAACTTAATTTCTCTTGTACAATTTACCAGTCAAACTACTAGCAGTAACTCATTCTATTAGCATACTGTATGTATGTGAGAGTTACTAGGAAAAATATTCTTGTTCTTGTCAAACATTGGATAGTTTGATTTCAAACATGTAGTAGCACAGTAGCACTACTACTATAGCATATTAGCTGCATAATTTTAAATTGCAATTTGCAATTGCAATTGGGACAGTAGTATTGCTGATACAGTAGTTAATTACCGCAAACTGCATTGTACCATAATTATGGTGTGATTTTTAATCATATGTACGATCCTAATGTAACAGCCTTAAGAACTGCGCACCAAATAATTTTATAAATGTTCGTCTAAATTTTCTCATTAAAATTTTAGAACACCAAATCTCAAAATGTTTCATATCGATCTATTTAAAAGTCTTAGTTTTATGAGTATTTCAACTTTGCAATTCAAGCATATCTCAATCATTATTTATGAAATAATTACTGAGACGCTACCATTGTAGATAAATAGGGTAGTAGTACAGTAGTGTGACTTAATATATTTTGTGAAAGTTCGAAATCATCTCACGTCAATATAACAGCCACACTGCGCATCACAACAAGGCAACAACCACAATGACCGCAATCGTCACATCTACAACTGCATCCACGACCGCAATTTAAAACCATAATTAAATATGTTTGTTTTTGTCGTTTATTTTGTACTATATAAAAGTAAATCCTCAATATGGTCCGACTTTACTTGATAGTTGATACAATAAGTTAATTATTCCTTAAGATTCATTAATATGGAATAGTAAGAAGTTATGATTCTGCATATTGATCTTACTAGTTACTACTAGTACTTCACCAAACTTTCTCTTGCAGAATTTACCAGTCAATCTAACTCTCATTCTATTAGCATCAGAGTCAGTAGTATAACAGATTCTTGTTCTTGTCAAAAGATTGGATAGTTTGATTTTCAAACATGTAGATTAGCAGTATTTGTTTTTGTCGTCTACTATATAAAAATAGTAGTACCACTACTAGTAAATCTTCAATATAGTTCCGCTTTACTAGCTAGTAAATACTTCCTTCAATCCTATATATAAGAAAAAAATTAATTTTTAGATTTATTGTAAAATTAATGTATTTAGACAATATTATAGTCTAGATACATCATTTTTATAATAAATCTAAAAAGTAAAAGTTTGTTTAGTATTAGAGGGAGTATAATTAGAAGTTATGATTATGCAAATTGACCCTTTACTTTTAGTTCTCATTAAAATTGAGACACTTTACTTACAAGTTACAACACTGTACTACTTACTACTACTTACATTATGTAAATTCACTTAATTATATGTTCACTTAATTACATATATTTCAGTATTTATTAAAAATTTGAATCATTCAATCTCAATTTTACTATCACCGTTATATTAATTGGGTGAAATATGTTAAATAAATGACCGGCTTTGCAACATTGGAGTATGTTAAAAAAAAAAAAATTAGGTTATTATACATGATATAAATACAAAATTTTCACTAAGATAATTAATCTCCTTTAAAGAATCTACGGGGAACTTGGGAGCCAAATTAAAATTTTATGATTTAGATAAATTCATCGCTGGATATTATTAGCCTTGAAAAAGTTGAAACATTTTTATTTTGAATAATGAAATAGTTGAAACTTATACCAAATTACCAATATTATACAAAGTAGGAAATTAAACTAATATATTGCTTACTTACTGCCAAAATGAAATATGAATATTCCATAAAACAAGGTAGTGGTTCACATAAAGTAAAAATCAACACCAAAACAAAGGACATGAACCTCTCACTAATAAGAAGAAAAAGAAACGCAAGCTAGCCTAGAATGCTTCAACAATAAATACACGTACACAACATTAATCCATACTTAAAGAAACAATGCATGCATGTTGTTGATCTTAAGGGAAATTAAGGAAGAACACTACTTCCACAGCTTCCACAACCACCACCACTTCCAACACCACCAATGCCACCAATACCACCAACACCGCCAACTCCACCTAAGCCACCGATTCCACCACCGAGTCCACCACCAGTTCCAGCACCACCAATGCCACCAACACCGCCAACTCCACCTAAGCCACCGATTCCGCCACCGAGTCCACCACCAAGACCACCGCCACCTCCAAAACCACCACCGATTCCAGCTCCAGCTCCACCAAAAGGTAGTCCATTGCTTCCTACTCCTGAAAAACCACCAACACCACCAAATGACACAAAGTTCTTTTGGTCCTTCACACCAGCATCGCTTGGTATGTTTCTTGCACTTGTTACAGCCACAACAAGAGCAAGAACCAACAAGATCATACACTTCATAGCCATATCTCTCTGTCTCCAACTTAGTAGGAATGTAAAATAACTACACTACTCTCCCGTTTGTGTGTTACCCTGAGTACTTGTGTGGCTAAGTGTGTTTGGGGAGTATCTTTTTATAGGGAAAATACTAAGACCTCATAGGTGAAGGGGTAGTTGAGAATGGTAAATGAAATTTAATGTCATTGCAGGACCTTGGTCTCCTTACCAAAGACAATATTACTCCCTCCATTCCAAATCTTTCATCCTTTTTACAGAGTCTTGCATTTCTTGGTCTAAAGACCATGTATGAATATCTCTTTGCACATATAGGGCCCGTTTGTTTTGGATTTTTTTGAAAATAGATTTTGTAGTATTAGAAAATTTTGTATAAAAAAAATTTACAAAGAATTTTTTTATAAAAGCTTCAAATGAAAATTTTGTTTGAATAGTTATTCTTAAAATGTTAATTTAGGTATTTCATCATTTTATTGAAAAAAAATTTGGATATCAAAATTTCAAAAAAATCACTTTTTTTTGTTGAAGCTATTTCAAATAGTTCATAAATATCATTTTTGAAATACAACTTTTTATAAAAATTGAGATTTTGACTATTTTTTGTTCTTCAATAATGTACGTCTATGTTATATGACGTCAAAATTAGTATTTGAATTTAGAAAAAACGAATATAAAAAAACTTGTAATATTTTGAAAAACGATTTTATAAAATCTATTTTCAAAAATACAAAGAAAAAACCTATTTTTTTAAAACTGAAACAAACAGCCCATATTAAGAAATAATAAATATTAATGAGTTAATCTTTTTTACCCTTATTTTATTACGAAATAGAAAATTTCATTTTATAAATGTTTTAGTTTTTGTAAGAGTACAAATGGTAAAATATCATTAATTGTATCTTGATTTATTATAAAAATTCAAAGTTTTGTGACAAAAATAAAAATTTAAAAAGAGTAAAGATTTGAGATGGAGCAAGTAATATTTCTACGGTTAATTGTTTCACTAAACAAAACATACAGTTTCACATTATTTTCTATCTCAGCTATTGATTATTATTTTAGTTGGAACATATTAACTCATTTACAAAATTACTGTAAATAATCTCAACCACACAATTGTGATCAGACAATCCTCATCTATTACGATGTGTTATTGTGTAAGTAAGAGATCATTTTTCTAATCCTATTATACAGTGATCCTATTTACAAACATATATTGCAAAACAAAAACAAAAAACTTTCTTTTTCTTAATACATATATAATCTGAAATACTAAAATAACTTATTTGTCAAATATGATCATATGTACAAGACGACAAATAATACAATAACATAAGTTTACACCGTCAATGTAAACTAGTTTTACACTGTCAATGTAAATTAATTTTACACTGTCATTCAATAGCTACCGTGTATTCCGTCAAATCACCCACTACACTTCACTTTAATTGTATCACATGAAGAAATGTTTAATTTCTATTGGATGTAATTGTAAAATTAATTTACACCCATAGAGCATATCCATTAAACTCATTGGTTAATCATATACGGAGAAAAGAGTGATTATAGCATTCCTCTTGTGTTTAATGCTATAGCATATGTTTTTCTTTGCGGTTTTCTTTTGTTGACAAAATAGCATTCTCTTGTGTCAAATATTTAACTTTTTGATGATTAAACGGACATGTACACAAAATAACGAGAGTTATGAATGGGATCCACCCGTGTCGATGTAGGGCCTTTGCCATATGGAGTATCCTTGATCCTTGAAGTTGCAAAGAAGCAAAGTGGCCAAGATTTAGAGGACTAGAAATTTTCGACAATTAATAACTCTATCTCCGTATTTACACAGTTGCCAAGATGGGAACGTAGTAATGAAGAAGTTTCGAATACTCACGTGAATTTCGTTTTTGTACACTCTACAAACAGTAAAAAAAAACACTATAGTACTATAAATTTGGTATGAACAAACGTTGAGTATGTGAAACAGTATAATAAGCTGAGTGTTGAAGGAGTAAAAATACAGAGATTTAAATTTTGATGAAGTAGAAATATATAATGCTAAAATAAAAACAAGCATGCTCAAATTCCGCACTTTTTAACATTTCGTCGGTAGTTGATGTCAATGCGAAAGTATACAAGAGTTTGATGAAAGTAGGGACTAAAAACACGGACTGATAAAACTTTAGGACTAAAAAGTGTGAAAAATCTTTCTTATAATATTATAAACATGAATACAAAAAATCATTCAAAAATGCGAAAGTATACAAGAGTTTGATTAAAAGTATGGACTAAAAACACTGACTGATAAAACTTCAGGGACTAAAAAGTGCTTAAAAATCTTCAAGGACTAAAAGAAATTCTGAAAAATTATAGGGACCAAAAACATATTTAACTCTATCTAAGAACATATTTTGCCAGATAATGGGCTATACTATTATTTCCTTCTCTTTCAATGCGGTAAAAGAATTTCAACATGAGTAATAAGATTTGTATCGCATATAAAATAAAAATAAAAATAAGGGTGGTCTCATGTTCCATTCTCACTTTCAAGAAAAGTTAACAAATTAAAATTGGACTTGTACAAATTCCATATACACAGTTCTTACTGTGGTAGATACATGAAGATGATTTGAATTTAAAAACAGTTTTATGTTATTTTTTAAAATTAAAACAAAATATAAAACTACATTTTTGTAAAAGAAACAACAATACAAAAATGCATCTAAAGAAACACATATAATGTTAACATTGGCTATTTGAAAGAAGAAGAAAAAAAAGGGGATCTTCCAGTTGATATTTGAAATTGTCAGGCCAGAGCAAGTTGGTTCCTAAAATTAACAAAACAAAAAGACTTTAAATTTCTAAAGTATTATATTATTGGTCATTTTAATTCTTTTACCAGCAGGTAAACTAGTAGCGCGTACTCCTAAGCCACGATTACGTTGACCATTGAATAGCTATAAAAAGAAGGCTCGAATTGGGGACGCACAACAAAAGTCGAAAATTTACAACAATCCAAAACACAACAAAAATCAAAATTACATATAGTTAAATTGTAGGATTGAAGAAATTCCCTTATTTCATTATCTCAAAATAATAGTGTCGCAATGTTTAAAAAAAAAGTCACAACAAACCCAAATAGAATTGAAAAAGTCTTATATATCTTGTTAAAAAAATAGGAAAACGTTTGTCCATAAGTCATATTGCAACCAGCAAATGATTACAGTGCTAAGTTGAACAATATCAACCAAATTAAGATCTCGAGAGAAATTGAGACACATGAGAAACTTGAGAGTTCATAGTACATTTCAGTCACACGTAGTACACTAAACTAAAGCTCGTACTTTGTGTGAGATCTCATAACTTAAAAAAACAAAAACTCAAACAAATTGCTTTGTGCACAAAACTAGCACTCAGATTGGGGTTAAGATATAAATGCTATCATAGAATCATATTATCACAATACTAGAATGACAATGAATATTAAGAAACAAAAAATTACCTCCATCCAATGATATGCAAAAAACAATAACATAATCCTTAACAATAAAACATTATGAAATAGCCAAAATAGCTCCAAAATCCAGCTAAAACCAAACAGTTAAACAACAAATGCAGCAAAACAAATATAACCTGGAAATATAAATCATAGGAGCAACTACATTTAGTCGACTTCCTCAATCTTGGGACCAGCACCACCTGCACCAGAAGGAGCATCATCATCATCAGCTGCAGCCCCCATGTCAGGACCTGCACCACCTTGGTACATCTTGGCAATGATAGGGTTGCAAACACTTTCTAATTCCTTCATCTTGTCCTCAAACTCATCTGCCTCTGCAAGCTGGTTTGCGTCTAGCCACTGGATAGCGGCCTCAATGGTGTCCTCGATCTTCTTCTTGTCTTCCGAATCAAGTTTGCCAGCAATCTTATCATCCTTAATGGTGTTCCTCATGTTGTATGCGTAGTTTTCCAAGGCATTCTTGGCCTCAACCTTCTTCTTGTGCTCTTCATCTTCAGATTTGTATTTTTCAGCCTCTTGAACCATCTTCTCAATATCTTCCTTGGACAACCTACCTTTGTCATTGGTGATGGTAATCTTATTCTTCTGTCCAGTAGTCTTGTCTTCAGCAGAGACATTCAAAATACCATTGGCATCAATGTCAAAGCACACAGTGATCTGAGGAACACCCCTTGGAGCTGGAGGAATGCCTGAAAGTTCAAACTTGCCCAACAAATTGTTATCTCTAGTCCTGGTTCTCTCTCCTTCAAAGACCTGGATCAACACACCAGGCTGGTTGTCGGAATAGGTTGAGAAAACCTGTTCCTTCTTTGTTGGAATGGTGGTATTCCTTGGGATCAGAACAGTCATCACACCTCCAGCAGTCTCCAAACCAAGTGATAGAGGGGTAACATCCAAGAGTAGAAGATCTTGAACCTTCTCATTGCCCTCACCACTCAAGATAGCAGCCTGAACTGCAGCACCATATGCAACAGCCTCATCAGGATTGATACTCTTGCATAGCTCCTTTCCGTTAAAGAAATCCTGAAGAAGTTGTTGAACCTTTGGAATTCTGGTGGAACCACCGACAAGGACAACATCATGGACACTCTTTTTGTCCATCTTAGCATCTCTCAAACACTTCTCAACTGGTTCCATACATTTCCTAAACAGATCCATGTTGAGCTCCTCAAATCTAGCACGTGTAATTGGGGAGTAGAAATCAATACCCTCAAATAGAGAATCAATTTCAATGGTTGTCTGGGCAGTAGATGAAAGAGTTCTTTTCGCCCTCTCGCATGCAGTTCTCAACCTTCTGAGTGCTCTGGGGTTGCCACTAATATCCTTCTTGTTCTTTCTCTTGAACTCCTGAACAAAGTGGTTCACCATTCTGTTATCAAAATCTTCACCTCCAAGATGAGTATCTCCAGCTGTGGCTTTAACCTCAAAGATACCCTCTTCAATAGTAAGTAAAGAAACATCAAAAGTACCACCTCCAAGATCAAAAATCAAAACATTCTTCTCTCCAACGCTAGTTGCCTTCTTGTCAAGACCATAAGCAATGGCTGCAGCTGTAGGCTCATTGATGATTCTCATAACATTAAGACCAGCAATAACCCCAGCATCCTTAGTAGCCTGACGCTGAGAATCATTAAAGTAAGCAGGGACGGTAACAACAGCATTCTTAATAGCAGAGCCAAGGTAGGCCTCAGCAATCTCACGCATCTTCATAAGCACCATAGATGAGATCTCTTCAGCAGCAAATTGCTTATCCTCGCCCTTGTAGTTAACACCAATCAATGGCTTTTCAGCAGGGCCAGAGATAATCTTAAAAGGCCACAATTTCATGTCACTCTGAACAGAGGCATCACTGAATCTACGACCAATCAACCTCTTAGCATCTGCAAAAGATAAGATTATCTTAATATCACAAAGATAACATCTAATACTTAACATTACCAATAGGGGAAAAAACAATAACCATCTTAGTCTAATTATCTCAAAAAAATTCAATCACAACACGTCGATCATATTACCAATCTAATTACTAATCAATCTGCCATATAATCTATGAAGCAAGGACACAACACCAGAACCGACACATCGACACCGATAATAATTTGAGAAAATAACGCAATCCAATGTAATTATAAGTGTCGGTGTCGGACACGCCTAATCCAAGGAGTGTCCGTGCTTCATAGCTTATAATAAATAAGCCATAAAACATACATCTAAATTAACATCGTGACAATACATATAAGACTATCAAACATATCAACTAAAAAAGTAAATTAATATATTAATATATTCAAGTTACACGGAAGTGAAGTAATAAGTACAAGTAAAAAAATTCTAATTTCAAATCTAGATTTTGCTGAAGATTAAATCAACGTGAACATATGAATACATATATAATCGAATCAATAAACTAGTACTAATAAACAGATCGTAGATCGAGTAAATTGAATAGTAAACCGAACTAAATTAGCAAGGCATAGAATAACTAACCGAAGACGGTGTTGATAGGGTTCATGGCGACTTGATTCTTAGCAGCATCACCGATAAGACGCTCGGAGTCGGTAAAAGCGACGTAAGACGGCGTCGTTCTGTTACCTTGATCGTTAGCGATGATTTCAACACGGTCATGTTGCCATACACCGACACAAGAGTATGTAGTTCCGAGATCGATTCCGATAGCTGGTCCTTCTCCCTTTCCGGCCATTGGATTTTACTTTTACGGTGGAAATAGAGAAAGATCTGAGAGGAAGTGATGAAAAAATCACAGCAGCGAGACTGTGATTTGAAGTGAAAGGAATGAGTTAAGGAGCTTGAGTTGGATTATATAGTTACTAGTTAGGGTTTTGATTTCTTCTAGAATATTCTGTTTTGAGTCCTTGGATTTGATTGGGCGAAATTTCCGCGTTTGTGGATCGAGTTTTCGACTTTGGGCCCTTAGTGGGCCTAACTATCTGTGAACCAATGAGTATCTATTAGTTCCACCAATGACAATGAGTGCCTAGAAAATCAAGGCGTTTTGATCCCCCTATTTTAAAAATCTTGAACTTTTGATCCCCTATTTTAAAAGCTAACTTTTTGATCCCCTATTTTGAAAATTTTGAAGTTTTGATCCCCCAACTCATTTTGGCCAAATTTGTGATGATGTGTCAACCTCATTGAGGACATGACAATGTCTATGTGTCAATCTCATATTCTATGTCATTATTTTTTTAAAAAAATAAAATAAAATATTTTAAAAGTATTAAAAAAATAAAAAATTAATTAATAATAATTAAAAAACAGTAAAATTAACCTTTATACATGTATATGACTAAAAATCAATAAATTATCCAAATATATAATTAAAAATCACTAAATTATCCAAATATATAATTAAAAATCAAATAATTATCCAAATATATAATTAAAAATCACTAAATTGCCCATACAATTAAAATCCAATAAATTACTAAAACATATAATTAAAAATCACTAAATTACACATAAATTGACCAAAACACTAGTAGTATTATCTAACATATCAGATGTAGCTTACTTGATACCAAAACACTAGTAATATTGATAAGATGCTTACAAAATACCAAAATTTTATAACATCTAAGATGTTCCAAAATACTAATTGTAATCAAACTATTATGCTTGTGAGTCTTGGGTCTAGGGTGAAGCTTGTGATCCATGGTCTATAACAGTCTGACCTCGATCATTTTTTGCCTTATTCTTTGGTTTGACCTTTACTTGAGTTTCAGCAGCAGGATATTGCATGTTCAAATTTTGCTTCTGCAGTAAAACAAAACATAAAACCAGAATTTTAGTTAAAATCCTAGACATGTTTCTTACACACTGTTTCTCCGATGGCCTATACAAACAATAATAAAATCACTGTTATATAAAACCCTAGACATGTTTCTTTCAAAATGGAATCAAACACTAAAACCCTAAACATTTTTCGGTCCACTACCACTATTAAAATAATAGCAACTAAGTAACAATGGAGGATCACAACTATTATTAAATGAACACAACCAAAATAGACGATATGAATCACAACAACTACTAAATTAAGTGTATGTCAAACAAAAACTACTACTAAAATAACTAAATACCACAAACATACCTCATACAATGCTTCATGTTTTCCATCATCTTGTTCAAATTTGCGATGACTTCAAAATATTATCTTGTAAAGCGAGCGTAATGATGAACACGAGCGCGGATGATGAATCAAACAGAGGAATGATGAACACGAGCGTGATAATGAATCAAAGAAGATGAAAGACTAAGACGGAGATCGTCGAAGATGAGTGGCACTAGGGTTCCATGATTTGGGAATTGGGTTACTATTTGTGCGTGTTTGATTCTTCTCCAATTCGTCCCTTTTGATTTCCTGAGTTTTTTTTTTAATTATTGTTAATTATCTAATTAATTATTTTATTGTTTTAATATTAGATTTAAAGATTTGATCAAAAAAAATATTTGATTTAAATATATTGTTTTAATATTTGATTTAAAGATTTGATAAAAATAAATATTTGATTTAAATATATTGTTTTAATATTTGATTTAAAGATTTGATAAAAAACATTGATTTAAAAAAAATTAAAACATAATATTTTATTTTAAAAAATAATGACATGAAATATGAGGTTGACACATAAACACTGCCACATCATCATTGAGGTTGACACATCATCACAAATTTGGCCAAAATGAGTTGGGGAATCAAAACTTCAAGTTTTTCAAAATAGGGGATCAAAAAGTTGACTTTTAAAATAGGGGATCAAAAGTTCAAGTTTTTCAAAATAGGGGGATCAAAACTGCATTAAAGCCAAAAATCAATTGTAGGTGATTTTTTCTATATATTACTATTTTATTTTTTTGTCAAGTAGCCTAGTGGCTAGAAAATCCGAGTAGATATTCAAGTACTAAAGTTTAAATGTATAAATATTCAAATAATATTAATTATTCTCAAAAGATATGCATTTATATTCTTAATTTACATCAAAACTATAGTAATTGCATTTGACATTTCTTTGAAGAAATAGAGAGGATTCCAACTCAGAAAATCCACCTTAAAGGTGAATAAGTAGAGTGTCCCGGATTTGAACCCGGACTCTTGCACATGTAGTGCGATATCTCCACCAACTGAGCTAAGTTCACGGAGATTATATATATTATTATATTCTTTAAAAAAGTGGAAATTGTGACTGATAAAAATTTGATAAATAATGTTACTAAGTTTGGTTTAATGGCGATAATTTTGGGTAATATGTATAATTGAGTTGCTCCATTGTAAACTAAAAAAAATTGTAAATGGAATAAAAGTTAGTTTGTTGGTAGGACATTTGCTAGGGATTCAATTATTCAAATATAAAAATATTATCTTTGATATTTATGTTAACATTTTGAAAATAGAAAAAAGAGTTTTTTTCAACACAAAATATGTGTTTTGGTTTTTTTTTTCAGCTCCCTAAAGGAATTTTTTAGCATCATACAAAAACAATTTAACAAGTCACCTTGTTTTAATAAATATATAATTATTCCAATCCGGTCTCAAGTTAACATCTCCAAAAGATTGTTCACTTTGGGGTTAAATCATCACGATTTTATTTTTTGTAGAAAAATGTCTCGGCAGTTTGAAATATGTGGATAATGTATATATAACTACCTTAACTTCGATTATCAAGCGATGTGAGACTGTTTTAATGTATCCGAAACAATAACAAATATTTAATAATTATTATTGTATTAAATTTTGGTTATTTTTTAAAAATAATAAAGTCCTATTTGTTTTTGGAAAATATCCATAAAAGTTTGATGTGAAATACTAACAGTAAGGGTGTCTCCTCAATTCAAACCTCAACCTTTGAGACCTATTAATATGTCTAAACGAGCAACAGGTTAAACATAGACATATGTTGTTGATGGCAGATGAGGTGTTTTTACTTTTTAATGTACTACATCCGTTCCAAATTATATGTCAATTTGAAGAGAAAATTTGTACTAAATTATATGTCACTTTACATTACCAATTAAACATTTAATGCAACTTTTCCTATTATACCCTTAACTATTTATTACTCTATCTTCTTTCAATTCTTCAATTTATTTTTTCAATACCATAAATGAAAGACAATTTTGTAAATCAATTCATAATTTCTCTTTTCCATTCAACAATGATTACATTTATTAATATGTGTAAAAATATCAAAGTGACATATAATTTAGAATGAAGGGAGTATCTTTTAACACTTTCTTTCTAAATCTTTAAAACTCAAATCATGCTGAAACAATCACTTTCAAATATCATTAACTTAAAGCAACAATTGGCCGCTAATTTCACTGTCTTTTACATTATTAAAAACCTCCACTGTGACTGGGCCGTCAAATCCCTGGCACAAGATGGGACCAATTATTTATGTGTTTAATTAAAAATTTAATGTATACTACTAAATAAATTTGTTGATATTTAGTTAAAATAAAATTTTGATGTGGCGTCCTCATAAGAAATCTATTTTGGAAAGATAACCGATTATACTTACATATCCTAATAGATATTTCATTTCCAACTTTTCAAATTTCCAACAGCCACATGTATTGATAATCCACTTAGCATGACAAATATTCCTATTTTTTTGGGTAATTAATTAATTTGTCCTTGAATTTTCACTCATCAATCAATTTTGTTTGCTCAAAATCAACAAATCAAAACAAAACCCCAAATCAAACTATCAAAATTGGAAACCTAAAATTATAATCTCAAATATCAAATATATGTCCTAGATATTGATACCTTTATACCACAAGGGGACTTCCTAATAGTTCCTTCACCCTAAGATGCTTATCGTAAGCACCACGAACCAAGTAAACATACCTTTTTGAATTTTGAGATTTTGATGTGCTTGGAGTAAAGGGCGATCTAATTTTTGTGGATCTCCTCCTATGACTCCTTTAAGCCTTTTTTTTTTACTTACACATGTAAAATATGAGTAATGCTACATGTTACGGAGGAGTAATACACGAAATGCAAAAAAGTGTGTCAATTTTTTAAAATCAAAATTGTGATACATTAAGTTTTGAACTAAAATCATGGAAAAGTTGGGTTGTATAGTTGTATATATGGCCATGATCTATTCTTGCTTTTTCACTTGGCACTTTCGTAAAAAGAAGCATTACTCGTAAAAAATTGGAAGATGTCGTGATTGGTGAAAATTTGAGTTTTTATTTTCAAAATTGATGTTGTTGGAGTTTATAATTAGGTTGATTGACGCAAATTCAAAGACAAATTTGATTTATAGATGCAAGTCCTCAATTTGAATTTTATTTATTAACACCGACATATTCTCTAAAAAAACATAATCGTCCCCAACCACAATTTCCACTTTTAAGTTTTAACTAAACTCAAACTTATCGACTATGTAATCCAAGAACTCCCAACCAACTTATTCATATACCTTTTTAAAATCCACTTTCAATATCAAACATTCCTTACCATATCTATTGGCAAAATCAATCACCTCATTGATCACAAGTACGCCAGCTATGGTTTGTCTCCCTCATACAAAGGTTGTTGATTGATGATGAAACCACTAAAGTCATAATCTTTGCAAGTCTTGGTACCAATTTGTAAAAGGCAATTAAGCAATGAAATTTGCCGAAAATCTCTCAAAGAATGTGGTGACTTAACCTTCAGAATTAGAGTTAAAAAGTAGGACAATATGGACCCTTACATCTCCTTTCATAAGATCCCATACCTCCTTAGCAAATAAACTTACTGTCAAATTAACATAAAAGTATAATAATCACTTGCTTTTAGCCGTATTAATTAGTCCTTATATTATGTTTAAAAAATTAAAATCAAGACAATAGAATTATATGGCTTATGAGTTCCCTCGAAAATCAATTGTTAAGAAGTGTTTGATTTCAAGTGTGAGTGGTTAAGTTTTACAACGATAATGAATACGAAGAATGTTGGATTTATAACAAAGACAATTCATTAACCTAACATCTTAAGATTTTACGTAAAGATGTGAAGTCTTTCCTTTCTAATATTTGCAATTTTAATCTGTGCTTTTTACAAATGTTCGCGTAGCTTGTTTCAAATAATTTCTTTATGACATGTTATTAGGCAAACTATAAAATATAATTAGTTCAGTAATTTAACTATTTAATCTTTAATTTGAAATTATAGATACATTAATAAAAATTAACTAATAAATAGCTAAACTATTAAACTAATGACATTTTAAAGATATTACCAATAACATGTCATTGAAAAAGTCACTTGAAACATACAACTGAACTTTTTAAATAAGGCAAAAATTAAAAACATAAAATTTAGAAGGACCAAAGGTCTCGTAATTTTGTCATAGGAACTAAAAATAAAAATTTATATATTTGTAGGAAGCAAAAATATACTTAATCCTAAAAATTTACATCTATGGTATTGTAGTAATTTACTACTCTCACTGTCTCAGTATAACTTTATATAAGTGACCGTTTTGCAACATATCCATGTCTCAGATTATTTGTCCATTTAAAATACTAATGCAATATTTATTAATTATTTTATTACTATACTTTTATTTATTGTATTTAAACTCAGATGAATAATATTTCCCAGGTCTCACAAAAGTGTCTCATTTTAGTTGTATCCAATTATTAAAAAAATGGTTTTATTTTTTATTTAATAATAAAATAAATTTATTTACTAAAACATTTTTATTTATTTTTTTGGTCAAGTAGCCTAGTGGCTATAAATTCCACTTATAAGGTGAATAAATGAGATGATTAAGGTACGAATCTCGATCCCTAATGCAATGTCCAACGGCTAAAACACTTTTATTGAAGGTACTATTAGTTAGTTTTGTTTTGATTATTTTTAAAATCAATGATGTGCTAAAGATGGAGAGGATGCATCTAAAATTGGTTGTGACACCCGTAGTCCAATTTTAACACCATGTACACAACACTTCAAAAAAAAAATTGTTAAAAATTGCAAAAGAGAACAAAAGTTTCAAGGCACTAAACCAATACCCAAGAAAGGAATAAATAAGACAAATATCTAGTTAAAAACCTTATAAAAAAAACCAATGAAATAAAATTTGAGGAAGAAGAGAAGAAAAAGAGTGCGATGCGTGCAAAACAAAAAAGTCTTAAAAAATGTTCGGAAACATTCGTCAGTAAGATCCAACACCAAAAAGTTAGGGAGTTTTACTTATTTAATATTTTGATCATTGACTAATGTGTATAAAAAAATATTTCTTAAAACAGGTCTAAAATGTACGATTTTTTTTTTTGACGCAAGTCTAAAATATATGATGAGAAAAAAAACATGTACGAACAATGTAAAATAATTTTATCCTGTCAATAAATCACAATCGTGTTTTCCATTAAGTCATCTATACTTAACCCCACTTTTTTTTTTTTGACTAAATAAAAGATATTCATTCATTCAAATTGAGAATAGTACATCGATGCAATACAAATTAAAAGTCGCTAAAAACAAAAAGGATGAATCTGCGAACAAACTCACAGCATCCGTGTTGATAGCATAAAACGACATATTGCAAAAGCCTACATATTTGACTATATTGAAGTCACCGGAATATCCATGCCTCCGGATCTGTAGCGTTGAAGACACAAAAGTCATTGATTGGATCTGCACTGGATCAAACTTAATCATTCAACCTGAAACAAATGAACACCGCACAAAGACAAGACAACAATACTCCGCACTGAGACGGGACAACAATCCTCCGTACCAAGACGGGAAAATCAAAACAAACAACGTGATGAAATCACAAAAACAAACGGAAAAAAATACTAAATATATGTGAAAAAATCCACTTATTTAATCAAAATAGAAAGAAAAACGATTTGGAGGGGTGATTTTAGACCTAATTTGACCCTAAATCACCCATCTCCCATAGATCAAGAAGAAGAGAAAAAGTAGTGACGGCTAGGGTTAGAAGAAGAGAAGGGGGAAAGAAGCAAATTTTCCTCTTATAAATTGTTGAAACATTTCCTCTTATAAATTAACCCCACTTTTTTATGACATAAAAAGTTGAAACATTTTTATTTTTATAAATTGTCAGTGTAAAATTAATTTTCACTGACAATGTGTCCTGTATACTCATATATAAAACTAATTTTATACAAAAGAATACAATTAATCATTGTCTAATGGATTGTGTAAAATTTAATCATACTATGTATATATATATATATGTGTGTGTGTATTCGAAATCCTTGTGTAGACCTTAAATTTATTACAATATTACAATTTATTAGAAAACATCCATAGGTACAAATATAAACTATTTGAATTTAGGCACAGAACCTAAATAAAACTTAAAAAGATAACAAATTAGATGATATAAATTAATGTGACTAAATTATTTATTATTTTATTTTAACCATTTATGTGTGTGCTTATATACAATTAGATTTGGGGTTGTGCTATGGTAGTTGCTCCACAATTTATAGCCCTGAATCAATAAAGAAAAAAAATCCATAAAAATACAAAAACATTTAACTCACAATATATTGCTTAATGCTTACATTACTTCCAAAAGTACACGTTACTACAAGATATACTACTACTTTTTTTTACTAAAGAAAACTAGAAACACTAGCTAGAAATGAAATGCTTTAACGGTAAACAACACGCACGTAATATTCAAACACTGAAAATAAAAAACACTGAAAGAGTAATACTAATTTCAAAGATACAAGAAGCCATGCATATGCTTTGTTGAACGATAGTCTTAAGGGAAAGGCAGAACACCACTGCCACCACCAAGACCAGTTCCAGCACCACCAACTCCACCACCAAGTCCTCCCAAACCACCAACTCCACCTAAACCGCCGCCTAAATCACCACCGATTCCAGCTCCAACTCCACCAAAAGGTAGTCCATTGTTTCCTATTCCTGAAAAAACACCACCAAATGTCATGAAGTTCTTCTGGTCATTCACACCAGCATCACTTGGTATGTTTCTCGCACTTGTTGTAAACACAACAAAAGCAAGAACCAACAGAAAGATCAACCACTTAGCCATATCCCTCTCTTTCTCTCTCACTTACTAGGAATGTATATATTTAACTTGAGTACTTGTGTGGCTAAGTGTGTTTGGGGAGTATTTTTATAGGGAAAATACTAATTAAGACCTGATAGGTGAAGGGGTAGTTGAGCATGGTAAATGAAATTTAATTTCATTGCAGACCTATAAACTAAAGTCTTGCTGTAACCAAATCAAACCTGTTATTATATATAATATAATTACAGTCACAGATGACAGAATATTGTACTCCCTCCTGTTTTCATTTAAGCAAAAAAAGAAAAACTTTTTTCTATATTCATTAAATAATTAATGAATCTAGAGTTTCTTTGGATTAATTTAGCTATGAGCTTATGTATTATTTATTCATAAACTTGTCAACATAGAATTAAAAATAATATATACTCAATGAAGTGTTAAATATGGTTGGTAAAAATTATTTTCACAAAATAAACAGACTTTATATTCACTTTCTAATGAATTAATGATGATTTTCACTGTGATTGTCCCAAAGTATGTGCTTGTTGTGTGAGATACAAAAGAACTTGGCCAAGCTAACCCCATTAGAACTGAATAAATAGGGAAGAGCTCCTTTGTCTAAAAAAAAGGTATGAACTCCCTGTTTTCCCCTCAGTTCTAAAATTTGGGCAGTTCTCACAATTACTTAAAAATAAATCAAAGATATGCTAAGAACTCAAAAAAGCATGTCATAGTAGAGCTTAGTCTAAAGAAATTTCCTGCAAAAGACCAGAAGCTCACATTGCTGTAATAATGCAAATTTTTGTGATTATTTCCATTCATCCAAGTTACACTTTAAACATTGTCTTGCTTTGAGGCTAGGAAGTTCTACCAAATAAATTCTAAGAATACATCTGAGAGATTAAATTGTAACATAGAAGCCATCTCTGCCTTAGACAAACTCAACTGCTGTTGGTTTTATAACTCAGGCCAGATAGGTATCTCTCCACAACAAGGAGTCAAACTTGTGCATTAAAAAGGCACAACAAAACCACACCTGCCACAGCTACAAAATGAACTGTTTTGTGCATTCGATTGGGCTAAAAATAAAATCATATATTATCTCAAGAGAAAAAAAATATATGCAAAAAGTAGATTATAGAATGCAAAAAAATACCTCTTTCCAATACGGAAAGACAATAAATAACATAATCCTTGGTACAACATAACAAAATAGCCTAAATAGCTAAAAAAATCCAGCTAAAACAAAACAGTTGAATAAACGACAAACGGATCAAATCAAATATAACCAGCAAATAGAAATCAGAGAGAGCAACTACATTTAGTCGACTTCCTCAATCTTAGGACCAGCACCACCTGCACCAGTAGGAGCATCATCATCAGCTGCAGCACCCATGTCAGGTCCAGCACCACCTTGGTACATCTTGGCAATGATAGGGTTGCAGACACTTTCCAATTCTTTCATCTTGTCCTCAAACTCATCAGCCTCTGCAAGCTGGTTGGCATCTAGCCACTGGATAGCGGCCTCAATGGTGTCCTCAATCTTCTTCTTGTCTTCCGAATCAAGTTTGCCAGCAATCTTATCATCCTTAATGGTGTTCCTCATGTTGTATGCATAGTTTTCCAAAGCATTCTTGGCCTCCACCTTCTTCTTATGCTCTTCATCCTCAGACTTGTACTTTTCAGCCTCTTGAACCATCTTCTCAATATCTTCCTTTGACAACCTACCCTTGTCATTGGTGATGGTAATCTTATTCTTCTGTCCAGTAGTCTTGTCTTCAGCAGAGACATTCAAGATACCATTGGCATCAATGTCAAAGCAAACAGTGATCTGGGGAACACCCCTGGGAGCAGGAGGAATACCGGAAAGTTCAAACTTGCCCAACAAATTGTTATCTCTAGTCCTGGTCCTCTCTCCTTCAAAGACCTGGATCAACACACCAGGCTGGTTGTCGGAATAGGTTGAGAAAACTTGTTCCTTCTTTGTTGGAATGGTAGTATTCCTTGGGATCAAAACAGTCATCACACCTCCAGCAGTCTCCAAACCAAGAGATAGAGGGGTAACATCCAAGAGGAGAAGATCCTGAACCTTCTCATTGCCCTCACCACTCAAGATAGCAGCCTGCACAGCAGCACCATAGGCAACAGCCTCATCAGGATTGATGCTCTTGCATAGCTCCTTTCCGTTAAAGAAATCCTGAAGAAGTTGTTGAACCTTTGGAATTCTGGTTGATCCACCAACAAGGACAACATCATGGACACTCTTTTTGTCCATCTTAGCATCTCTCAAACACTTCTCAACTGGTTCCATACATTTCCTAAACAGATCCATGTTTAGCTCCTCAAATCTGGCCCGAGTAATGGGGGAGTAGAAATCAATACCCTCAAATAGAGAATCAATTTCAATGGTGGTCTGGGCAGTAGATGAAAGAGTTCTTTTCGCCCTCTCACATGCAGTTCTCAACCTTCTGAGTGCTCTGGGGTTACCACTAATATCCTTCTTGTTCTTTCTCTTAAACTCCTGAACAAAGTGGTTCACCATTCTATTATCAAAATCTTCACCTCCAAGATGGGTGTCTCCAGCTGTTGCTTTAACCTCAAAGATACCCTCTTCAATAGTAAGCAAAGAAACATCAAAAGTACCACCTCCAAGATCAAAAATCAAGACATTCTTCTCTCCAACGCTGGTTGCCTTCTTGTCAAGACCATAAGCAATGGCTGCAGCAGTTGGCTCATTGATGATTCTCATAACATTAAGACCAGCAATAACCCCAGCATCCTTAGTAGCTTGACGCTGTGAATCGTTAAAGTAAGCTGGGACAGTGACAACAGCGTTCTTAATTGCAGATCCAAGGTAGGCCTCAGCAATCTCACGCATCTTCATAAGCACCATAGAAGAGATCTCTTCAGCGGCAAATTGCTTATCTTCACCCTTGTAATTGACACCAATCATTGGCTTTTCAGCAGGGCCAGAGATAATCTTAAAAGGCCACAATTTCATGTCACTCTGAACAGAGGCATCACTAAATCTACGACCAATCAACCTCTTAGCATCTGCAAAAGAGAAAATCAATATAATTTTAGATAAACCCATCACAGCTACATTATATAAAATATACCTACAAAATATAATCAGGATAATACACAGTATTATAGAACCAGTGCAATTTATAGCATAGCATCTCAAGTATCACATTACAAATCATACACATTATTGCTGTATATACATAACATAAATTCAAATATATCATGAGACTATACATATATTATTGAATAATATCATCACAAAAAGACGCACCATGAGCATCAAAATTAAAAAATCAATCCATCTTAACAAACCATGATTGACATTACAGATCTATTATCATGAGAGAAATCATGTTCATCCTATGCAGCATAAAACATACATCTAAATATATCATTGAAATAAAGCACAATAGTACAAATAACAGTACCTATTCAGAAACACTCATCATGATCAATTAAATCATAATATCACAAATTCAACATCTCAAGTTCAATATTACTAATCTAATTGAGATAAACCAAGCATGACAGCATCATAATTACATCCAAAAACATAATCAAGGCCATAGAGAAATTATAGAATCATTACAACTTATAGCATAACATTAACATCTCATCTCACGTATCACATTACACAATTTATTGAATCACAGCAACTAAAAAAGATATATAATAGACATTGAAATAAAAATCCACATGTCATACCAAATCATGTTTAACAACGCTATTAACACATACATTCATACATATCATTGAAACACGCACAATATTATAAAAGCTACTCAGAATAATTCAACATGAACGCAAGAATTATAAACTATAAATACGTGCAAGTTCATTATTATATACATAGATCTAACAAAGAGTAGAATAACTAACCGAAAACGGTGTTGATAGGGTTCATGGCGACTTGATTCTTAGCGGCATCACCGATGAGACGCTCGGAATCAGTAAAAGCGACATACGACGGCGTGGTTCTGTTACCTTGATCGTTAGCGATGATTTCAACACGGTCATGTTGCCATACACCGACACAAGAGTAGGTGGTTCCGAGATCGATTCCGATAGCAGGTCCCTCTCCTTTTCCGGCCATCGAATTTCACTCTTTTTTGGATCGTTGCGAAAAAAGAGAGAAAGATCTGAGAGCAAGAGAATGAAAATCACAGTTCTAATAATACTGCGATTTTTGTGAAGTGGAATTGAAGTAGAAGTTAGCTTATATAGTTAGGGTTTTAAGTTTTAAGTATTTCTAGAATGTTCGGTTTGTTTTACACAGCTGGAGCCAATCGATTTCCAGCATTCTTGGGCCGGTAGTGGGCCTGAGACTAACTTTTGAACCAATGGAGTTTCTGTTTCTGTCATCAACTTTTGTTTCTTTCCTCGCCTCCTATTTTTCCAATTTTATTGGCTTGGATTTTTTCCTTTTTTTTTTTTTGAAGAGTTTATTTTTAATATTTTTTCTCAAGTAGGCATGGCAACGGGGCGGCGCGGGGGCGGATTTTGCCCTCCCCAAATCCATAAAGTTCGGATTTCCCCAATTTCATGCGGGGATAAAAAGTATAACCTCAAAAAACTATCCAATGGGGATCGGGTATCCCCGTTACGCTTCTTTCCACATAAATTATGATTGTATTTTAGTATTTTTTTATTAAAAAAAAGGTTAAAAGTATAAAATTATTTTGTTTTAACAGTATTTTTTTAAATAAATAAAAGAAATAGAGAAAATCATTTGTTTATTACTCAAATTAAAAATAAAAAATAAACATATGAATATAATTTAAGAGATTGTTTAAGAGTTTCTAATTTCAAAGAGATAAAATATAATTTTAACATAAACGGGGCGGGTTCGGGTGGGTATCAATGTTTCTGTTACCCGCCACAAACCCGTCTTTTGAAATCGGGGAAAACCCAAACCCACACTCAGTCAACTCGGGTTTTTCCCGTCAAAGCGGGTAGGGTTTGGGCGGGTACCCGCGGGTATGAATTTTATTGCCATGCCTATTCTCAAGTAATAATCTAGTGATTAATTAAAATTATACTCCCTCCAGTCCTTTTTATAATATAAGAAACAATTTGAAAAAGTTACATATATCAAAGAAACACATTCTACATAGATATTTTCATTTAATACTCTTATAATTTTAAATTTATTCCATGCATACCTTTATTTAACTAGTATAACTTACCCGTGCAATGCACGGGTTACTGTTCAATGAAAAATATGGATTAAAATTTCAATATTTTGTGATTTTTTAATTATATGTAAAATTAATTATATGTTTAATTTAGTTAAATATGAAAAATGATAATATTTTTTGAGATTTTAAAGAGGAATTTGCAGAATGGAGAGTGATATTTCACTCCCCGTTCTTAGGAATGGCAACGGGGTGGGGGAGGATTGAGTCCTCCCCAAACCCAAACCCATAAAATCCATATTTCCTCGACCCCAAACTCAAACCCAGTCAACTCGGGTTTTTCCAGTCAAAGCGGATAGGGTTTGGGCGGGTACTACACGGCGCGTGGGTATGAGTTTCATTGTCATGCCTACCCGTTCTCAATCCACATGTAATTTATTTTCATAGTCAACTTGCAAAGATGTTATCAACATAAAAAAAAATTGAATAAGTAAATTCTATATTATTTTGCTGATGAAGGTCAACATACTTTGTATTTTTTTTTGTTAATATATTACTGTAAATTTTATGTTTTATTTAAGAATTTAATTAGTATATTCAGTCAGTGTATAATTATTATACAAATACATTCAATGATGTGTTGCCACCTCAAATGAATATAAAAACACATGAATTATCATATTCATTAATTGATATGGCAACATATCATTGGATGTATGTGTATTTAATTACATACAGATTGACAAAATATACTAATTAAAATATTTATTTAATTCAAGATGTATTTATTATTTTGATAAATTTAATTTCTTTTAGCATATTTTTACACTTAGTTGGTTGTACGACAAATATACTGAACAACATATACATACGAACACAGTGAAATGTTCTTGTATATTTGTTTTTTTATTCTCGTAAAAAAAGAAGGTCATTAAGCAAAAACTAATATAACAATTAATATATAGAATAATGCTATGAACACACTCTTTAACAGACATTTTAACACATTCTATTTTATTGGTTGAAATTTATGTGCATCCCATAAAATAATTTGTGCCCTGTATTATGGGACCCATGTGAATTTTAACAAAAAAAAAGTATATGTTAGAGGGTGTGTTGCTAGCACTCCTCTAATATACATTCTTAATCGTCATCTCTCTCATTTAGATCTTCATTTTCTTCTGGGGTATTTTCTCCCACTCCCCGTGTGAAAAAATAATTACTTGTGAGAACAAAAAAAGAATTATATTTCATTTTTCTCCCACGTCCTGTGCCTATATTTTTAAATATAATATTGAAGGAATATTAGTTTATATTAAATAAAAATATGAAATATATAGTATTTTTTCTTAAATAAAAATATGAAATCTATATATTATACTCCCTCCAGTCCTTTTTATAATATAAGAAACAATTTGAAAAAGTTACACATATCAAAGAAGCACATTCTACATAGATATTTTCATTTAATACTCTTATAATTTTAAATTTATTTCATGCATACCTTTATTTAATTACTCACAATTCAACTAACTTACTTATTTTTAATATTCTCTCTCGTAATAAATAATGGCACAAATGAAATTAAACAATTAAAACATTTGAAAATTGGTCAAAGTTTCTTATAAAAAAGCACCAAGTTTTTTCCCAAATTGTTTCTTGTAAAAAGGATCTGTTCTGGTGAACACTTAAAGGGGTATGCAAAGTATTCAATATGTCCTGTCAATAGCAAAAATTATCGGTCATTTCTTCATTAAGATCATAGGTATTTATATGTTACATTAGGAGGAAAATATTCCCGCCTTTTTCCTCTATTCGTGCCACCACATTCTCCCCCTATACATTAATCACATGCCTATTTACATGCTGATCATGGGGGAACGTGGGTTGAATCGTTGCTCTTCCTTCTAAATCGTGCTCCTGGTCATAAGGGTGATTGGGATGAATAGAATAATAATGGTAAAAAAACGGTTATGTTTACAAATCGTGGGGTCATGGGATTATGGGCGGCTCGCCCCCTTGCCTTGCCAAAGATGAATATATCGCCGGTATGTTGCGCCCTCAGGCGTAATTGGGCTAGATTCTGTTTATGTATTGGGCTGTTGTTATTGGGCCGTCGTATGGATCATTTAAACAATGTTTGGGTCTTGTTAAATACACCCCTTATATTTTTACCCGGTCCAGGACCGGAGGGAGTATGTTTTAAATTTCGTGAGGTGAGATCTTCAGAATTTGACTCCAATAATAATATTTCTAGTAGTTATCAACTTAAATGAGTTACACTTACTTACATTACATATTTTAATTACTTATTGGCTTGATTTTAAAGATTTTGTTTATATGTTTGTGTATTTCCTTGGGAAAAAAAACTATATCCTTGATGTGTTGGTAAAAGCTTAGCCTTATAGTTATCACAAAAAAAATAGTCTTGTAATGTAAAAGTGTCGAGTTTGAAATATGTATTATTTTTTAGGTTAAATATGTTTTGTAGTTTATATTTTGCGAAATTGTTAAGAATGATCCCTACATTTTAAAAATAGTAAAAAAAATCCCATAAATATTTTCCATTCTCAAAATCAGTCAAATCCGTTAAGAAAACTTTTGTGACATAAAATGTACGGACCATTCTTGACAATTCCGCAAAATGTAGGGACTAAAAACATTAAAATGCAGGGACTATTCTTGACAATTTTGCAAAATGTAGGGACTAATCTTGATAACATAAAATTTTATAGATTCTCTTTTACCATTTTTAAAATGTAGGGACCATTCGTAACAATTTCGCAAAATATAGGGACTAAAAACATATTTAAATATTTTTTTTACAATGTATTTTAATTAAAAAAAGAAGAAGAAGAAGAAGAAGAAGACATCCTTCAAATATACTGTATAAACTTAATTGACGTATACAGGGACAAACTTAACAATTTTATATAGTTGTACACATTTTTAAAATAATCATATTATTACAATCTACTTCCATTGATTTTATATACTCCCTTCATCCTTAATTATTAATTATAAGCAAAAATGTACTTTTTAAATTTATTCAAAAATTGATGTATCTAAAATATAGGCCAGATACATCTAATACTTTCTAAATTCATTAAAAAAGTAATGTATTTAATCAACCATTTACATTACATTTTCATTGAATCTAAAATGTCAAATTTTACTTATACGGAATATATATAAAACTAACGTAGTATTTAAAAGCGTTCACAGAGTCAAAAGTTAGTTTAGTGGTCTAATATTCAAATCTGGCATCAAGTCTAATGTGTTGGAATTAGATAGCTTAGTGACTATCAAGCACTTAATCAGAAAAAGAAAAGGAAAAAAAAAAAACTTTTTTGGAGTATGTGGGCACATTTTGGTCCAAAATATCAAATTTTAGTTGTCTTAGTTTTTGTCGAAATTTGCTTTTTAGGTCCCTTATGTTGCTCTAAAGCCTCCCGACTTGACTAAATTACCCTATTCAGTTTCGGAACTTACGTTCTAAAATGACTTTTTTTTCTCAAAAAAAATTGTAATTTCGGAATGTAGGTGCCAAAATGTCTTTTTCAACTTTTTATATATTTCGGCACGTAGGTGCCAAAACTAACTAATTTCGGATTTTAAGTTCCGAAATGGTTTTTTATATTTCGGCAGTTACAATATGAAATTAACTATTTAAGGCACGTGGGAGCCGAAATTAAGCGTTTTTGAATTGTAACTGTCAAACCATCCAAAATCCAAAAAACTAGGGGTATTTTCGGGTTTTTAGAGACTTAAGAGTACTATAGGGGGCCTAAAGAGCAACATTCGTTTTTGTCATGCATAAAGATGTGGAAATCAATTAGCCCACCTTCTAGCTAAGCATGATGCTAGTAACAACAAGGAGGTGTGGATAAATATAATTCCTTCTTTTGTTTATTCTTAATTTGTATCACATCCCTTTGTGGTCTCTGGCTTTTCAATATATATGAGGCATATTTTAGAGAAGATGAAGACATGGATCATTTATTTTTTAATTGCTCTTTTTCATCTCAAATTTGGAAGAAAATTTATAGATGGTTGAATGTGGAATTCATATCCTTTGAAGAAAGATGAAAACATTTCATTACCTTCTGGAGTTTAATAATATCATGTTTAGAGGAGAGATAGTTAATTTGTCTTCCTTAATAGAGCAAACATTATTTGCATGTAGTCAAGATAACAATAGTGTTTATATTGAAATATGATGATTTATATTTTCAATTTAAAATTGTTAATTTTTTAAAAATTGAAATTTGTATTAAAATTTAAATTATTTAATCTTGATCTCTCTAGAACATCTAACAAAGGGACCAAATTTTAAAATAAGTGGACTAATTTTGTGAGTGAATGAACCTAAAGGGACCGAAACTGTAATTATACTAAAATTATATTATTTCTATAGACAAAAGTGATATGTGTGTTGTCGCCAAGAGCATCTCCAATATGCTTAAGTAATTGAAGAACAAACATAATTTGCACGTAGTCAAGATAACAATAGTGTTTAGGTTGAAATGTGATGATTTATATTTTCAGTTTAAAATTGTTAATTTTTTTAAAATTGAAATTTGTATTAAAATCTAAATTATTTAATCTCGATCTCTCTATAACATCTAACACATAATTCTTAATAATATAAAATTATGTTTTCGAACGCGATGTGTGAATGAGTGGATACAATTGAGTCGTGAAATGGAGAATGAATCCTCTCAATGGTTTTCTCCAAATTTTCTCAATTTTTACATCTCAACTGTTAACCGAATTCTCACATTTTTTTATTTCAAATTTTAATTATATTATTTTTTTACAATTTAAATGGTCTAGATTTCACATTATTCTCTTGTGTTTTATGATTGAGAAGATCCGTTCTCCCTAAAATGAGATAATTAAATCCTAGTAGGTGGGATACATTTTGTTTTGTTGTTATTTTTTAGTATTAGAGAAAAAATATATAATAGTTCTTAAAGTTGAGTTGGCACAATATGAGTACCACTCAAACCAACTTTAAGAACAATACCACTCAAACCAACTTAAGAACAATATTTGAATTATAGTATGGAAGATCCTCTAAAGAAACACTTTGATTTACCAATTCTCTGTAGGAGATCAGCTCCTGATCCTTAAATTCAACATTTCAAATTAAATCTACAATTTAGATTTTTATATTGAATACAACTTATATTCTTACAAAACCGGTTTGTATGTTGGACTATTGCTCTCTCTTATAAAAAAGAAAAAGAATCGGTTTGTATGTAAGTCAATAAATTTTTTTTTTGAGGGATTCCTTTCAACATGGGACATAGTTTTTTTTCCCAATATTACACAACCACGTTGTTACATTTAGAACCTACAACTTATGGTATACACCATTTTGAGTGTTGGCACACTTTGTGTAGCCTGGTGGTGAGACTATCCTAAACGTAAAGGGCTACTATAATGCACCATTTTTACAAGTGGTAGTCCTTCATAGAACCCACTCATCATTGCCTCCGGTATGTTTTAACTAATTTGGCTGCTGCTTCATAGCTTTCTAGGTGCATGTGCATCTTTTAGGATTCATGTGTAGTGTTGCATCAAATAGTTATCTAACACGTTTTTTAACTCAACAAACTATTCGATACGTGTTGGTAACTGTAATGATGTTGATATGCACGAGACTTGAATTTGAATTTAAATTTTTTCATTTTTTTACATTTAAGATATGCGAGTCTAATCACTAAATTACTTTGTATTTGACAAAAAAAAAATTGACGCGTAATTTAATATTTTGATGAGTCATTTTAATTTGTTTGTTGTCACATATTATTTCATTTATATAATGGTTATCTATACTTTTCCTACAATTCTTTTTGGTGGAGTTGTGAGAACCCAGTACCCTAGGTTAGAGGGAACTCTATCAACCATTACTAATTAAGTGATATTCTTGGTATTAATTAATTAATTAATTTTCAGGACATATAAAGATCTTATAGGAATGCAAAATATATCTGTCACCATATCATATGACATTATTTTAGCCGATCCACATGAATTTGCTCGTCTAAATCATGCATCATACTCTGCATTGAGTGTGTCATTAATTTTCAAACAAACTTCTCAATCATGGTGAATTCAATTTGAATTTCTTTTCTCTAATCCTTTCCAGTTGCCTCCTTTGCAGTATTTCCTTTCCCCTACGACAGAGCCGGACAACAGTGATTTACTATATAGAACGGATATAGACGAGGATATATATGCACAGGGACGCGGCACTAAAAATGACACGTAAGTTGAGTCATGAAAGGAGTCTAGGGTAGCATATGACGCCTTGACTACAGTTGTCAGGAAGACTTTTGACGCAAGAAATTGGTTGAACTCTTTAGTGAACCATTGACTCTGATGTCATATCAACTGTTGGATCATAAAAGAGCTAGGGGGATTATCCGTATGGTGTTCCTCAGAATTTCTCATGTCCCACCGGGACGTATTTATTGATAGTGTATTTTTGTCTGTTTGAGCAATACCAATAAAGATGAACAATCACCGAACCTTACGACACTGAACTTACGGGTCCTCTTGCTTATATAGTCTATGCATGATTTAAGAAAATGAATCTATCCACACAAGTCTATAACACATCGAACATTGAACACGCATTCAATCTAAAGTGTCAGTACTACAATTATTATTATTTATAATTATATAAGAACTTAGTGTTCTTGTAATATGGCCAGGAAGTTCCACGTACCATTATATGAATTGTACTAATTAATGTCTAGATATACACTTGCACAGTTCTAATAACAACAAATGGAGGACAAAATAATCAATGCATATGCAAGGAAAACATATGGCTAGTATTTGTATCTAAGATTATATAATAAAAAAGTGTATATGTATGAAAACAATAATAAATAGATATAGAATGGATAGGTGGAGAAAGTCAAGATAGGTACGGAGTGTATATGTGATTTTTAGTTGATCAATTTGTAGCCCAGTATTAGAATCTCATGATATGCAAATTGTTGAGCTTGTGGCTCACCTATTTGTTTCCAGTTTGGATTCCACACCACACATAAGCCAACTGTATTTCTTTACTGAAATATGTAGCAGTCAGACTAATTCCACATTGGCCAGCTAAGTTATCATTTACAATAATTTGTGTCTTTATGCAAGTGTTTCTCAAAAGTGTTTTTTTTTTTCTCTCAATTGTTTGTGACAGAGTGATTTATCACTTACAGTAAAATAGAGCCTTAAGATAAAGTTATTTATAATACAAATTAACCAAAGATAACTACATTTTTCAGATAAAAAATAAATAAATAAATTTGAAGGCTTTTTTGGGGACTTCCGGTGTTGGTTGGGGAATGGTAACTGTTTTGACGGAATCAAGTTCAATGTCACGTCTATCGGTCTAATATTAATATCACATTTGTTTGCCTATATAAATGTGGCCTCACAAATCTAACAGACTTGTTTCCATCTAATCTAACTTCCACCTGAAATTTATATTGACTTGAGCGTTGCAATGTTTGCAGATATATATCTTCCATCATTGTCATATATGCCTCGAATTTCGACCTCCACATTCATTCTTAAGAAAATTTATTCTACCATTTACCTTATATCTGTTGAGAATAATGTTTAAATATCTTTTTGAAGAATTTAAGTTTAAATGTAGTTTAGATTTATATTTGAAATAAAATAATATTACTATATTAGGAATTTATGATTTATATTTTTGTTTCGAATTTTAATAATTTATTTATAATTTATAGGATTAGTTTGTTATTTAAAAGATATGATTTTTTTTTGTAGCTTTATATATAAAGTCATATAGTTATGAATAATATACGAGAATGAGAATAAAAAACAAAAACATCAAAGTATTCTCCATGCAACAATATATTTTCTTCTCCGCATCAACATAAAAATATATACCACAAAAATTCCGCAATAAAAAAAAAAAACCATATTAGCGGCTTTAGCACAAAGTTCACATTCGAACTTGTGAAGATGGAAGATGAAGAAAAAGAAGAAATCAATTGATAACCAATAGCCAATGATCCATAACCCTCAACCATACACATGTATTACATAACCATAACCAATACTCCCGGTTTCAAATATAAGCAAAGATTCCTTTTCTAGGTTCATTGAATTAGTTATGTATTTGGTCTACATTTTAGTCCAAATACATAAATGATTCAATGAACCTATAAAATGAATCTTTACTTATCTTTGAGACCGGATGGAGTACATGAAAAATAAATATGCACATGTAATAACTCATAACTAATAAATGAAAAGTATGAAATATACACAAGTATTACATGAAACATACACATGTATTACATAACCATAACCAATACATGAAAAACATAATATGCACATGTAATACACATAACCAATATATGAAAAGTGTGAAATATACACATGTATTACATTACTCATAACCAATACATGAAAAATATGTTCATGTATCATGTGAAGATGCAGGGATGAAAAAGAAATCACACGACAATAACTTGATATTAGATTTAAACCACACAACAGTGACTTTTACATTCTAATGTCATTCCATCATTTATAACTTTTTGGCTGAATATAACAAATTTTAGACATGTAAGTGCATTACATAAAACAAGAGTAGACTTCACATGCTTGGACACATTAACTCTACCTTTTTTTTTTATGAAATGGACACATTAACTATTGACCAATCTTGTGCACTTTTTTATTTTAATTCTTTTGGCATAACTATTAGTACATTCTACTTAAAACTTTTTTCCACTAGAGAATTATGTCTAACCTACCATGTGCAAAGTAAACACACAAGGCCGGACAATATTTTTTATATAAAATGTTAAATGTCACATGTTGCTTTCTATCATTTATTAGAAATATACAAAAATAAAACAAGAAACACACACTCTCCTCAAGTTACTACTATATATAACTCCAACTTAAGAGTCTTCATAAATAAATTTGTTGTGCATAAAATCATCACCTTCTTCATTATGTCACAAACATCAACAATTGCTAAAACAAGGACAGAGCTATGTCGAACTCGTTTGGGCTCGGCTCTACGAACATTCTTAGCATGCAGCATAGTTGGTTGCACTGCTCTATATAGTCCTCAACCTATAAAACATTACATTAAATTTCCATCTATTGCTTATGTGACAACAATTCTTATAGTGTCCGATGCAACACTTGGTGACACTATTAGAGGTTGTTGGCATGTTCTTTTGGCAACCATTCAGGTTATGGTTTTTTCTCTACTTAGCTTACAAGTGATAAGACCTGGTCATCAATTAGGCGATTCTATGGCTGCGCTGGCCGTGGCTACCGGTGCGTTTTTTGTGGCGCTGCCGGGATCGACACATTTGTTGACTAAAAGGATTGCATATGGACAACTTGTAATTGTTTATGTGAGTACAGTTTTGCATGGTGCTCAAGAAGGAGTGGCTAGGCAATCAATTTATGTGGCTAGTTCCACTGCACTTGGAGCTATTGCTTCTGTTCTGGCCATGTTGCTACCTTATCCTCGATTTGCTTACAATGAGGTAACTTAAACTTCTTTTTAATCTTGTACAAATCATGCTAGATAGATATTGAATTAAAAACGCGAAAAGACAAGAAAGCTTGAATGAAATGATTCATGACTGTTTCATTCCAACTTCACAAGAATTCTTGAGTTGCCTTAAAAAATGTTTAGGGAGAGTTTTGCGGATCATTATGGTTTAACTTAACTTGAGAGATTAATCTTAACGGCTGTGATATGCGGATAATATCCAATTTACACAACAAAAATTAGTACACGAAAGTTGTTGCGAAAAGTTGTTCAATTAAGTGTTTGTTTGTTTTAGGTTTTTTAAAAATCATTTTATTTATTTAAGCTATGTTTGTGTGTAAGTTTTTCAATAAAAATAATTTTTATGTTGAAAATGAAATAGTTATTTTGATTAGTTTTTTTTTTTTGTAAAAAATCATTTTTAGAATGTACCAAAAAAATCATTTTTAGTATAAGAGAGGAAAAAAAATATAGTTTATGGTATTTATGTTATTTCAAGCGTATTAATGAAAAACTATTTTAACATGCATAGTTTTTTATTTGAATGTTTTTGAACCATGGTTTATACTTTTTATAAAAGATCTTTAAAAAAAATCTTAAAATTAATTATATAAAAAATGCTTTTATTTTAATAGATGAAGCATGAATAATGTATTCAAAATTTAGAATAAACAGGATATTCTCATTAAAAAAGAAGATACATATTCAGTTTATATGAAATAATTGGTAGTCAATTATAACAATTAAATATTCTTAAAATTATTGTTATTGCTTTTTCTAGAACTAGAATAATTTTATTATTTTATATACTTTTGACCACGATCTCTCTCTTGTTATGATCGATATAATTAATCTTTAGGATGCTTTCAAAATGTGACAATAGCAACATAGTATAATATACTTCCAAAATTCCTGGAATTCATGGCTACAACTCAACACCTTTATGATATTTTTGAGAACAGAATACATGAAAGTTGTAAACTCAAGCTGTATTATGATGTCACTATATCATTCATTTGTCAATTGTCACTTGGTTCAATTTAACCTACTAGTATATAACTTTAACAATTTCTGTAAAATAAAATATGAAATTAACCAAGTTAATCATTAAGCCAATATATAATCCAACGGTATATATATGTTGGCTTAATGATTAAAAAAGATATTATTTTTTTTAATAAAGTGTATATATTTTTGTATCAAAGACAGTGTATTATGTATATATGTGAGTAGGTAGATAGAGACTTAGAGAGAGTAACGAGTAGCCAATAAAGCATTTTCATAAGACAGTGCAAGCCAATTTGTCACCAAGTGGTTGTGTTTATGTGCATGAAGAGAAAGACATTTTGTTTATTATGTTCATCATTTAGCATCATAATTAGTAATAAGAAACAAATTAATCAACAAACACAATTCAATCATTATGAATTCTAGCGATATCTAACTACAAACCAACTAATGTCAATTTGTTTCACTGATCTCATCGAAGCATTCTGTATACGTATGTTTGACAACTTTACATCATAGTATAAGTTAGTTTTATGCAAGTAAGAAAAATCTTTGTCTTTTTGACTGGAAAGTAAGAAAAAAATCTTAACATGTTACTATCCCAACTAAATTATTATATCAGGAACTAGCCATCAAATTTTTCTTATTATAATTTCTGATATTAGGAATTACAGAAGTTACTTTTTAATATTTTTTTAACAACTTTCCAAAGTGAATAATCATATTTAATTTATCTCTCATCAGAGTTACTTTTATGGTTAATTTGTCTCAATTGTACATCATAAACTTAGAAGCAAATTTTCTGCCGTAAAATTTCCCACAATTTCGACACAGTTTTCAATCAAGACCGTCTGGTTTAAATTATGCGGCTGAGATCGTTTTAAGTGATTATTATAACTTTACTACTATAAATCGTCCGATCAATATTTAACGGCCAAGATTTAAAATTGTATGAAAGTTATGTTCTTATTTACCACAACAAATTTCAATCCCGTAAACTTGGTCTATCTCCGAAATGGATTTGCTGCTGTAAAGCAGCCACGCAGTTACATGCTGTTTTGGTTTTAAACCGTCCGATTTGATTTTAACGGCTGAGATCGATTTGATCAGAAAAATCCGATTTTCAATCTAAGCCGTCCGATCTAAATTCAATGGATGAGATTAAAAACTGCGTGCTTTTTGTACCGTACCAAATCCAGATCCGTCTATCTCTTATATTCCCTTTATCTCTTCCATCAACATTTTTTTGGCTAGTTTTTATGGTACACAAGTGAGATAAGTGAGATAAGTTGGCATCTGCGAACAAGTTAGTTTTCATCATTTGATCAACTAAGATATGATAAACTTTGTTGATTTAATAGTTAAAAACACATTTGTGAATGATACAAAATATTTTACTATTAGTAAAAATGTAAATTGTTGCAATTATTGATTTCATTCATCCAAGCTGACAAAAACATACTTTGCACATTGTCTTGTTTTCAGGCTAGGAAGTTCTACCAATTATACTCTGAGAATACATCTGAGAGATTAAATTGCAATATAGAGGCCATCTCTGCCTCAAACAACTCAACTGCTGTTGGTTTTATAACTCAAGCCAAGTACCTCTCAACAACAGGAGCCAAGCTCCTCCAGAGTATTACAACTACACTGGTAAGTTAACCAAAGCATAAATTTCATGGCATTCAATTCAACATTTAAGTGGCTTCGATTATTTAATTTTCTAGCAGTTGCGAATAAACTAATAGATATTTGTTTTTTTTTAACTAAACAGGATGGTATGCATTGGGAGCGACCTCAAACAATGATTTCTAACTCCAGTTGCAATGACCCGGAAGAGAAACTGCAAGATTTGGATATACCGATTAGAGGGATGAACATTGCTTTGTCGAGTGGCATGTCTTTTCCGGTTGGTGTCGTTGATGAAGAGCTCAAAGGTGTTCTGCTTAATTGCAGAGGACAAATCAGCCAAAAATTAGATCAACAAGCTGAGTGCTTTGTTCCTTTTGATGCAACCACAACTCAAGAAATGAAACAAGACATTTTTGACAAATACTATTCCATAGCCTACAAACATCTTCCAACCTCATTCTTTTTATACTGCGTGCAACTTCTCCTAGACGACTTGTCTATTTCAAAGAAAACTGACCATGTGCAGAAGAAAGCTCAGAAAAGCGATGATTCCGAATGGTGCTTCAACAGGATAAGACAACTTTTGATGAACTTGATTCCGAGCAACCAAAGCTTGGTCTTTGCATTCAAGTCCTCTCTGTCATTAGGCTTTGCTGTGTTGTTTGGTCTGTTATATGACAGGGATAATGCATATTGGTCAGGACTCACAATTGCAATCAGTTTCGTGACTGGACGACAACCAACATTTGCAGTTGCAAATGCACGAGGACAAGGAACAGCTATAGGATCAATCTACGGGATCATTTGTAGTTTCATTTTCCAAAAAATTTCCCAACAATATATGGATTTAAGGTTCTTAGCTCTTATACCATGGGTCATGTTCGCTTCTTTTCTCAGGCATAGTAAAATGTATGGTGAATCTGGGGCAATTTCGACAGTTATAGGGGCTTTGTTGATCCTTGGTAGGAAGAACTATAGTACCCCGACTCAGTTTGGAGTTGCTAGAATGGCTGAGGCTACAATAGGACTCACATGCTTCATCATTGTAGAGATTATATTAAGTCCCTCAAGAGCTGCAACTCTAGCAAAATCAAAACTTTCTCAATCCTTGAGAACGCTTCAAGATTGCATTAAGCAAATTGCCATGATTACCTCTAGTGAAAGCGAAAGAGATATGCCATCTTCAAGTTATCAAGCACTGAGAGAAGAACAGAAGAAGCTTAAATCTCTTGTGTGTCAATTAAAAGAGTTTACAGCAGAAGCTGAGGTGGAGCCAAATTTCTGGTTCGTTCCATTTCATACTGCTTGCTACAACAATATGCTGGGATCTCTATCAAGGATGGTAGATCTCTTGCTTTTTGTGGCATACTCAATGGAGCATGTCACACAATTGGCACAGAAAGATGGAGTAAGTTGGATGGATATCCAAGGTCGAGGGAACGAGAATGTGAAGATTTTTAAGAACAAAGTTGACCCATTATTGAAAAGCCTGGAAGAGATAACAAGAATGAAGTCTATTAAGAAACTTGAAAATGAGTCGAAGAACCGAAATGTTCCTCAAGATCTCGAGTCACAAGAATATCCTAATGCAGACACATTTAGCATCTTATGCAGAGATGATGAGGTTGATAGCATTACAAACTCTTTCCTCCAACATCTAGAGGAAATTGCTCACGAGACTCACACCGACAAAGATGAGGAGATGGTTAAAGTTCAGATGCTTTTTCATTATAGCTGCTTGGGATTCTGCACCAGTAGCTTGATGAGAGAAACAATGAAGATTGGGAGTGAAATAAAAGAACTACTTATGTGGGAGAACCCCTCAAGTCAAACAAACTTCATCCAAAAAAGATCCCAGTAAGAGACTTAAATTTAGAAGTTAACCAAAAACATGTAAATAGTATCTTGTATAAAATCATAAAATTGAAAAGAGAAAGTGATTGAACTCTATAAACTGACGCTTGTATCAACCAACTCTAAACGAAATAAATTACCTTATTTTTTAATGCGCGTCAAGTAGCATCCATGGTATACATTTTAGTGATATCTTAGCCTGAACTCAACAAAAGATATATCATGCGATATTAAAGTCAATAAAAGGGGAAATTTCTGTTTAGAAACTCCAAAGAAAAAAGATACAATACTATATTGCTCACATTATGATTGCACCAAGATATAGTAGCGCATCAATAAATTGCGAATATGATCAAGTAATAATCTCCCAAGTTTCCTTTGGATTTCAATTCCAATAGGAGCATCATCTAGTAAACCTTCTAACCTTAATTCATTCTTTTCATTAGCTTATTTATAAAATTTCGTTGACCACAAAGCATAGCTAATGCAAGCACACACAAGTATAACAAAAATAAAAAAGTTGTGCTCCTTTGATGTTTATAAAAGTTTTAGTACCAAGCTAACATTAATATTCCCAAACTGAAGTTCATAATTCAATCACATTATATTCCATTTGCAAAGCATCTCAGTCTACAACATAAAAAATTACATCTTCAACTTCAAAACTTTCCTAGTTTCCTTCATACTTTGGGTCAGCCACGACATAGTGGTATGCTATCACCAGCACAAAGATGAAGACACCGAGAAAATTGGCAAAGAAACCCAGATCATTATCATCAATCATCTGTAACATCATCGTAATAAAAAAAAATCCGTAAGTAACCTGGTTTGTGATATCACAAAATTGATTTACATGGTGAATAGCAATCTAAAAATTATCCTAGCACCCTCCAAATTTTGACACTGCCATGACAATTAATTAAGCATACCAATACCATGAAGACCACAAATTCAAATGTGAAACAAAAAGGGTACAAGAACCAACTAACTTATCCTCCTATCCTATGAAGCACAAACACTTCTTGGATTAGGCGTGTCCCAGTGTCGAACATGCGTCGATGTCAGACACTGAAATGATACCGACACATGTAATTACATTGAACTATGTCATTTTCACAAATTATTATCAGATTTCAGCGTGTCAGTGTCTGTGACATATCCGGTGTATGTGCTTCATAGCTCCTATCATGAACTAAAATTGTTCCCTAATCACAATTGTGATAGTAATATAGTTGTATAGTAAATGTTTTCGAATTTCTTACCACATCGTGATTGTATTTACAGCTGCATATTCAGAATTTGTCCAAAATTTAAAACCTAACTTTCAATTGTAACATTTATTTTCTCATTATTATAAATAAATACAAAGTTCTTGTTCCTAATCAAATCTTCAATCCTTTTACAATTGAAAATCAAAAAACAGACCGTTCAGATGAGTAATCAGATGCTTCAATTTAATTACGATCCAACAATTATCGGAAGATTAAAAATTAATATATAAAATCTCCGATCTGAAAACTCATAAAGCATATAAAGTAAAAAATGTGTCGCATCTGTGAAATTGTGATGTAGAACATAGCGAAATTCAAAAATAAAAGTAATAATGATAATTGAAAACTGAAATTGAGGAACAATCTGGTCCATGAGAGAAAGGAAAATTGAGAATAAGACGGTGATACCTTTGTAACGCGGTGGAGAAATGGGTGTCTCTTCTGTTACTCTTCCCTCCGGCGACTGGCGTTGTAGTGCTTCCTAGTTCCTAGATCAACTCTGTCTACTTTACTTTACGAACTTTTCTGATGCAAATAACAAGTACACGAGTCTTCAACTGGTTGACCATTTTACCCCTCACAAGTTGTTTAGAATTTTCTTTTCCCTTAATTACACTTTTCGTCATTTATCTTTATTTTAAATTTTAAGTTGGTCCCCTATTTTTTTTTTAGATTTTAAATTGGTCTCTTCTGTCAATATTTTTATTGTTATCATTAAATTTGGACACATGTCATATGTCCAAGTGTGCTACGTGTTAGTTTGCCACATGTATAAATTTAATGAAAATAGTTAAAAAATTGACGGAAGGGACCAACCTGAAACCTAAAATAAATATAAGGACCAAAGTGAAACTTTTAAAAGTTAAGGAACCAATTTAACACCTAAAATAAAGATAAGGGACCAAAAGTGTAATTAAACCATTTTCATTTTGTAAAAAATAAAGTTTATAATAACTAGTTTTAAAGACTCTTGCATTTGCACTGTTCATTGACTTTTATTCGATATTTAAGTTTGAGAATAAGTAAAAGTAATTCTTGAAAATAATAAATGTGAGTTACTTTTGGTTATAATTTAAGACAAGAAAAAATAATTTTTTTGCTTATGAGAGTAGGAGATAGATTATTGATTCCCTTAAATGTAACCTGTCCGTGATGAAAGCATTATATTGGTTGGATTTTCGTTTAATCTTTTCACATATCGTCGCATGGAATTGAGTGTGGATTTAAATAAAATCAGAATATACTGTATGAAATATGATTAGTATACACTGCTCTTACCTCTTAGCTTGATTCTCAACAAGACCCTTCTTTTAAATCTTGATTATTACAACATAAAATACTAAAATATGTGTGTAACTTTTATAATAAGATTTTCAAAAGTCACATCACGGCGCATACTTGCAAACTGTTGTCAAGGGTGGTAGAGAATAATGCTTTGACAAATACTTTGATGTAAATATTAAGATTTTGTTTGGTAAAAATAGCGGTTAGCTTATAAGTTAGTTTATAGCTTATAAACTAAAAACTATAAGTTACTTGAAATAGCATTTGAAAATAAACTATAAGCTCGTAACAAAATGATCGTTACCAAACAGAGCTTTTAGTTTATAAGCTAAAAGTTATAAACTCGTTTTAAAATCTTACCATACAGAGCCTAATTCTAATATATACTACTATCAACCATATTTGTACGAGTGGTACATCCGTACATGGTAGATTATAATTAGTATTTACAATATCAAAATATTTAGTGACCACTGACCACATATATCATTATTTGAAAGGATAGACATTGTCATTTTTATCATTGAAATAATAATAGAATTAACTCAATTAAGAAAACAAAAATAAAATAAAATACAACTCGTTTCGTATTGATATCTTTCAACAAATATTTTATTATTATACGTACTAATTAAAAGTTGAACTTTGAATGCAATGGTTAAAATATTTAAATATTTACAATATTTATGCTATACGTTGTTTGTTTATATTTATTTATCAAGAACTTATATTTAGGAACGACGATAATATTCTCAATCGTCCCATAATAACTCTCTCATTCGATCATTCGTATACATACTAAAAATAATAATAAATGGTCCACTATAGGTAACTTAGTTGATAGATATCAAGGTACTTTATTGGAGGATTGAAATTAGAATGGTACATTCTCCACTTTTTCACACTAATCACTAAACTATTAAACAAATATTAATTAATTGTTTTTGTAACACAAAGAATTGTTATTTTATTAATTAATTTATGCTTATTATTTATCATTGTCGTAAATGCAAATGAATTTTTTTATAAAAATAAGGTGGATTTTATGTGTATGGGTACATTGTGTACAGTGACTGATGTGGACAATTGAAATTGTTATCTATCTACTCGACTCCTTTTAATATAATAAAATCGATTACCATCAAATTTACTAATTTATACGTTTTAGTTTTAACCACATTCAAGTTTTATACCATTCATTGTAATTTCACTAAAAAAATATTGAAATAATATAAAATAAATACAATAATAACAAAGAGGATATGCTTAAAAATAGGAATAAAACAAATCATAGTTAAACAAATCATAGTTAAGAACAAAACATAACGACAATCTATACGCATAAAAATAGCAACAAAACATATATAAAAAGACCTAACTGTTATAAGATAAATACAAAAAATAAAATAAATACGCATAAAAATAGAAATATAGATTTTTTTTTATTACATATTTATAGAAACATAAACAATATTTTTCATAAAAAAAATATAATAATAATAATACAATAAAGTTATTTTGCAATGGTGTGCTTATAACAATTTGGAATGGTGGGAATCATTATCATCTTTACTACGTGATGACTTCTTGCGGGATATGCTATTTAATATCTTTTTCATTTTGCTATGCGGTAAGGCCTAGCCCCCATGTATTATTTTTTTTCTTTCTATTTCTATTAATACATATGAGCTAATAGATAGAGAAAGGCCTAGACGCTCTTACTCCCTCCATTTTTTTTTAAGTGTCCAGTTTTATCGGATTTAGCGTTTCTATTTTACAGTCCATTTTGTGTTTTAAGGGTACAATTTGTCAATTGTACCATTTTTTAATTACACTTATCTTTTTCAATAAATATTTTTTTTATATATTTGAAAAACTAAAGTTTTTTTTTTAAAAAAAAAAACAAAAAAATTTGTTTATCACTTTATTGTTATATTCTATTAATAACAATAATCTGAAAATATTTTTTTTTGTATAACAATAAATCTATTGATGGGGGTATAATAGGAAGATAAAGTGCAAAAATCCAATTTCTTAATTTGGTGTTACTATTATAAACGGACACTAAAATATAACGGAGGGAGTAATTTATAAAAAAAAAAATACAATATAGTTAGTTACTATCAAATTTACTTGATTATTCGAAATATTCATAATCAAATTTTTAATTTTTACTATTAAATAATATATACGGGACCATTATTTGTGAGAGATACATATCAAATTGTATAATTTGTCATTGATAATTATAATCAAATTTATTCATTTAATAAGTTTTATAAAAAATAGCACAATAGTTTCACTTATATTTTAACAATATTATATAACAAATTTTTAAATATTTTAATCTAAATAAATTTTCTACCATAATATAATAACAAACTTAAATATCGAATAAATGTCAATGACTCGTGCGAATGTATGGGTCTTTAGGAGCGATTGACCCTACTTTTTTAAGGCTTAAAAGTTACTTTAAGAATAAAGTTGAAAATAAAAAATTAAAATTTAAAGTTAAAGTTGTTTTGTAATTATTTTTATAACTAACTTTATAAAAAATTATCATAAATTAGTTTTTAAACTAACTAATATAAAAAATTATTTCTTTTCAACTTAATTATCAATTTTAGGTTAAAATCAGTTTGGTAAAATATTTTTATAACTAACTTATCATAAATTCACTATCATCTAAATTTAAAAGATAATTATTGTAATAATAACCATCTTAAAAAAAAAGATAAATTCACTAATAATAACAACTTATCGTGAATTCACTATCATCTAAATTTAAAAGTAAATGTTAATAACTAACTTTTCATAAAATCACTATCATCTAAATTTAAAAGATAATTATCCTAATAATAACAAACTTAAAAAAAGATAGTCATAACAACTTAAAAAGATAATTACCATAAATTCTTTTTTTAAATTCACATATATTGTGTTTTCTTCATTACAAAAAAGACACTTCTTATTTTAACTTTATCAAAATTGTGTTTGGTCATACTTCTCCTAAAAAAAATAGATAAGTAGAAAATAAGTATGGTCAAACGGACACTTAAACTAGTTTCTATATAAAACATTATCAATAAATCTATTAAAATTATACACTTAATGATATATTCATATAATATATCTAATCTAAATAAGATGTGTACCGGAATCTATTATTATAAACAAAAAGAAAAAAAAATGTGTAACTGAATCTTAAAACAAAAATAAAGATGAATACTATTAAAAAGTGGAATAGTACCAAACTATCACATAAAGAGGGAGTACTCTTAAAAAGCGGAATCTTTATCTAAGCATAGTCGTTTCTCTACAACTATAAATATGCCTCCAAAGTTCCAAACTCCCCATGCATTCATTCATTCAAATTTCAAAGCTCCAACTCCATTAAATTAAGATCCAGCATCATCCATCAATAAGAACTAGCCTCTTTCTCTATTCTCTCTCTCTCAGCAACGATGGTGAATATAACCTCCATCAAAACTTCATCTATTGGTGTCTGGCAAGGCGATAATCCCCTCGATTTCGCTTTCCCTCTCCTCATTGTTCAAACTGTCTTAGTCCTCGTCGTTAGTCGTTCCCTCGCTCTCATCTTCAAACCTCTCCGTCAACCTAAAGTCATCGCCGAGATAGTTGTAAGTACCACACACATTCTTTTTATTTCATACCATTTTAATTATTTGTCCATAGAAACTCATACACACAAGACACAACAGTATGTCCGAGGTCTCTTCACAGTCAGTTGAAGTAGGTCTTACGAACAATGTTAACTTAATTTAAATTTTGATGCTCAATTAGATCAATTATATATATGGAGAGTGATTTTCTTGATTTACCTGTGTGTGCAGGGTGGAATTCTGTTAGGTCCATCGGTGTTAGGAAGGAACAAAAGCTATTTGCACTGCATTTTCCCAAAGTGGAGTTTACCAACTCTTGAATCCGTTGCAAGCATAGGTCTACTATTTTTCCTTTTTCTCGTTGGTCTCGAATTAGATCTAAACTCAATTCGCCGTAGCGGTAAAAGAGCATTCAGTATAGCAGCATGTGGAATCTCTCTTCCTTTCGTCTCAGGCATTGGCGTCGCCATTATCTTCCGTAAAACCATCGACGGAGCAGACAAAGCCGGATTCGGCCAATTCCTCGTTTTCATGGGAGTCGCACTTTCAATAACAGCATTCCCAGTCTTAGCACGAATCCTCGCCGAACTCAAACTCCTCACGACACGCGTCGGTGAAACTGCGATGGCAGCCGTAGCATTCGACGATTTAACAGCGTGGATTTTACTCGCTTTAGCAATCGCGTTATCCGGTAGTGGAGCTGACAGTGGAGGTAATAAAAGTCCTCTCGTCTCCGTTTGGGTACTTCTCTCCGGCGTCGGATTCGTTGCTTTTATGATGATTGTTATAAGTCCTGTGATGAAGCGTGTGGCACAAAGATGCTCTGTTGAGAACGAAGCAGTTAACGAAGTTTATATCTGTTTGACACTCGCGGGTGTAATGGTTTCAGGATTTGTAACTGATTTTATAGGAATTCACGCAATTTTCGGCGCATTTGTTTTCGGATTAACCATACCGAAAACAGGAAAATTTGCGGAGAGGTTGATAGTGAGAATAGAGGATTTTGTTTTGGGTTTGTTGCTTCCACTTTATTTTGCTTCAAGTGGGTTGAAAACTGATGTGACTAAGATTAGTGGAGGAAAAGCATGGGGGTTTCTACAGCTTGTGCTGGGAAAATTCTGGGGATTTTTGTTGTTGCTATGTTGTGCAGGATGCCTGTTAGAGAGGCGATTACACTTGGAGTGTTGATGAACGCCAAAGGACTTGTTGAACTCATTGTGCTCAACATTGGAAAAGAGAAAAAGGTCAGCAAATTAATCCTTTCCCTTTTATACTTTTTTCAGCTCATTTAATTAAAAAACTTAATTTTCAGCTCAAATTACATTTATTTGATTCATAAACTTAGTCCAACAAACCAATTATTGAATCAAGTCTCAATCCTCTATCTTCAACCTACCTTGTTGTGGGTAGTTGTAGTAGTCTCGTAGGTGTGAGCGTGAATAATAAAAAGGAGGCAACTATGACTTCACTTAAGGGAACCAAATAGGTTCTCCATATGAAATTGAAACGTGTGTTCGCATGAAAAGTTGAACGGAGTACTATATGCAAAGTTAAATTTTGTTTCACATAAGCAACTTGCTTGACTTGGTACTTCCTTGGTTTTATAAGTAAGGGTGCTGTTAACATGTGCATATAGGGCACATGTTAAGGTATCTATAATAAGAAATTTGCATTTAATATTACAAACGAATTTAATGCTTAAAAGATATAATACGCATGTTTCGAGAGAATATTTCTATATTTATATTCTTAACATGTGCCTTAGGTGCACATGTTAACATTTGCCTATAAGTAAAGTCAACAAAAAATTTGATCTTAAATATAAGTAATACCCTCCGTTTCAAATTATATGTCACTTTGACATTTTTACACATATTAAGAAATGTAATCATTGTTGTATGGAAAAGAGAAATTATGAGTTGATTTACAAAATTGTCTTTCATTTATTATATTGAAAAAATAAATTGAAGAATTGAAAGAATATAGAGTAATAAATAGTTAAGGGTATAATAGGTAAAGTTGCATTAAATGCTTCATTGGTAATGTAAAGTGACATATAATTTGGAACAAATTTTTTCTTGAAAGTGACATATAAGTTGGAACGGAGGTACTCCCTCTGTTCCAAATTATATGTCACTTTGAAGAAAAAATTTGTTCCAAATTATATGTCGTTTTACAATACCAATGTAGCATTGAATGCTATTTTTCCTATTCTACCCTTAACTATTTTTGGTTACAAAAGAAATTTTATTTGATACAAAAGTAACTTCTTCTTAATAAATGTGCAAATGAATATATTTGTTTAAAGAAGAGCTACCAGCGAGTATATTTTATGTTAGTTTCAATTGTTTAAGGGTATGATTGGAACATGATCCAATTTATCCTAAGGCGGTTATTGACCTTTTCCTTTTCAAAATGTGTCCCTTCTATTATACTTTATGATTATAAATGAAATATATTATCGATGTTATAATTTAATTAAATATTTTTTAATTGGATTTAATTTATTTACAGGTTTTGAATGACGAAGTATTTGCAATCATGGTACTTATGGCTCTATTCACCACCTTCATCACAACTCCACTAGTGATGGCAATCTACAAACCAGCTCGTGGCATAGCAACCAAGACAATTCGCAAGCTAGGTGACATGTCCTCCTCCCACTCTAAAGACAAGAACGTGGTGGATACTCTTCGAATCCTAGCATGCATACATGGTCCAACTAACATTCCCTCAGTCACCAACCTCATTGAATCAACACGTAGCACCAAAAGTTCACTCCTCAAACTCTTCATCATGCAACTTGTTGAGCTCACAGAACGTTCGTCCTCCATCATCATGGCTCAACGCGCTCGCAAAAACGGATTTCCATTCTTCAAACGATTGAACCGTGATGAATGTTATAACCGTTTTGTGGGGGCTTTCCCGGCGTATAGCCAATTGGGCCGAGTCATAGTCCATTCCACTACAACAATTTCTCCTCTTTCCACAATGCACGAGGATATATGCCACATGGCAGAGGAAAAGAGAGTGACACTGATTATATTACCCTTCCACAAACATTGGAAAATGGAAGTAGATAGTGAAAATGAAAATGAGGCCCATGAGGTGTTGAAGAATGTCGGGAATGAGTGGAGAGGTGTGAACCAAAGAGTACTTAAGAATGCACCTTGCTCGGTGGGTGTGCTTGTGGATAGAGGATATGGGCTTGGACCGAAGAATTTGGGCTTACATGGTACTGTGGCCCAAAGAATATGCATTGTGTTTTTTTGGTGGGCCTGATGATCGTGAGGTTTTAGAGTTGGGGAAGAAAATGGCGGAACACCCTGCAGTGGCAGTGACTGTTGTAAGGTTTGTTGAGGAAAATGGGTTGAATGGTAATAACTTTGTTTTACACCAATCACCTGGCAAAAGTGCTGATAAAAACTATAGCTTCTCTGTCGCCAAAATGAATAGACAAAAAGAACAGGTAAATGTTGCCAACTCAACAATATTATTAGTCTCAAAGCATGCTAATTTTTGCTTTTGATCTATAGTTTTTGTTTGCTCATTTTGATTTTCAAGTTTTGAAAAAATGAGGTACTAATTAGCCAACTCTCATAGTTGTTGGGAAGGGTCGGTTTCCATCCACTATGGTCGCAAAACTAGCAGATAGGGAAGCAGAGCATGCAGAGCTAGGTCCCATAGGAGACATTTTAACATCCTCAACAGGACACAAGATGGTGTCATCGGTGCTTGTTATTCAACAACATGATGTTACATTGACGGAAGATGCACCAATGCACAAAGTTAAGGTGCATGATGAGAATGTTGCAGAGGTTTCATCTGGTAGACATGAGATCACTATAGCAAATGCAGTGTAATTATTTACTTTTAAGCATTTTGCTGTTACACGGGTCATGGGAGACAATTTACATAGTAGATAATTAAGAATAGCTCACTTGGTTGGATTCTATTAATTTTTTATAAGTGCAGAAATCACTTAGAGATACTGCACAATTACTCTCAATAAAAAAACCATGTGTAAAATTTTAAGAAAAAATGAAAAAAAAGAAAAGAAAAAAGAACTCTAAAAAACAGAGGGCATTGCATGAGCCTATTAGGTTGGCCAAATTAAAATTGAAGATCAAAATAATCCTTTTAGATCAATTGCTAACAGTAAAAAAGACTGCATGTTTTTATCGAAACACGATACTATACTATCATATAAATTTTACCTCAAGCTTTCATTGACTGATCAAAGGAGGTCTTATAAAATGGGACGGAGGGAGTAATAAAAAGTTATAAATATTTTCATCATCAAGGGTTGTAGTGTTGTACATTGTACGAATTAGTTTAAAAAAATACAAATGCAGGTATTCAACTTAATTTTCCGTGAATAATATTCCAAAAAAACCTAATTTTCCGTGAACTATATACTGAATTTATTCACAAATCACAAACACTATCTATAGATTTCACTATAGTACCCCAACTCCGTTTAGAGTTGCTAGAATGGCTGAGGCTACAATACTACAATAGGACTCCCTCAAGAGCTGCAACTCTAGCAAAATCAAAACTTTCTCAAACCTTGAGAACGCTTCAAGATTGCATTAAGCAAATTCCCATGATTACCCATAGTGAAAGCGAAAGAGATGTGTCATCTTCAATTTATCAAGCACTGAGAGAAGAACAGAAGAAGCTTAAATCTCTTGTGTGTCAATTACAAGAGTTTACAGCAGAAGCTGAGATGGAGCCAAATTTCTGGTTCGTTCCATTTCATACTGCCTGTTACAGCAATATGTTGGGATCTCTATCAAGGATGGTAGATCTCTTGCTTTTTGTGGCATACTCAATGGCGCATGTCACACAATTGGCACAAAAAGATGGAGTAAGTTGGAGGGACATCCAAGGTCGAGGGAATGAGAATGTGAAGATTTTCAATAACAAAGTTGTCCCCATATTGAAAAGTCTGGAAGAGATAACAAAGATGAAGTCTATTAAGAAACTTGAAAATGAGTTGAAGAACCGAAATGTTCCTCAAGATCTCGAGTCACAAGAATATCCCAATGCAGACACATTTAGCATCTTAAGCAAAGATGATGAGGTTGGTGGCATTACAAACTCTTTCCTCCAACATCTAGAGGAAATTGCTAACAAGACTTATACCGACAAAGATGAGGAGATGCTTAAAGTTCAGATGCTTTTTCATTACAGCTGCTTGGGATTCTCCACCAGTAGCTTGATGAGAGAAACGATGAAGATTGGGAATGAAATAAAAGAACTACTTATGTGGGAGAACCTCTCAAATCAAACAAACATCATG